>JAIUCT010000008.1:6071425-6129092 GCA_021307375.1 Tetraneura akinire
AATAATAATAATAATAATAATAATAATAATAATAATAATAATAATAATAAAGCGAATGTAGTACGATCATATTTTGTATAGTCGTCGAAAATTCAGAGAATTGATCCTCATGACTGCAAAACGCATACATAATAATATGTACAATAACCCCCAGTCGATTGACCTCGTTGTACATAATAATAACATAACATTATATTATAATATTATTTCCATTACGTTACTACGGAAGTTTTTAATTTTTTACTTCAATATCGAGAGTAATATTTAAAAAAAAAATCATTATTATGTTATCGGATTCATCCGTTATAATACGATTATACAAAATTACACAATTTACCTATATAAATATAACATAACATTTTAGTAATATTATTTTCGATATAATATCTACGTGTATATATAGAACGACGTTTTCTTTATTAATTCCCTTTTTTTTTTTAACTTTTTAAAAGGATTGTTTGTTTATTCCAGGAAACGTATGCGTCGATCGCATAAAAAATTAATATTGAATTATCGGGCCGTGTTTGAAAATAAAGTATTCAATTAAAAACGTATATCGTATTATAATATCGTATAATATATTTTAATTTTCCATCGTTTGTTCGGAGGGAAAAAAACGTTTTTCCTCACAAAAATATCAATAAATAAATAAAAATAAGTACGTCATTTATACATCGTTTCTAGTACGTTTTATTCGTAATATTCGATTGTCGATTTTAAATATCTAATTAATTCCGAATTCAGATTGGCAACGTTCAAGTGTTGTCGGTATTGCACGTGTAGTTGTGTATAAATGTATAATAGTTATCATAAGAATGATTTAAAGTTTTTCTAAAGATTTTTTGCACTGAAAAGTAATACAAAATATTGACAAACTTTATACCCGCATAGTTTAGTACAAACATTTTAGTGTTTCTTCGAGTAGTTTTTAATATGTATATATATATTTTTTTTTTTTTTTGTAGAAAAACTTGAATCGTTTTCCCATTTTAATTAGGAACGCAAATATAAAATATTATCTATAGTATAATAGAGCGACACTGTTCACTGTAAAACGAGAGTTTTAATCAAAATTGAACAAACAAGAGTAATTTTTCGTATACGTATACGAGTTGCTTTGAACTCGGAAGCAACGAAAAACTTCCGTTTCCTTATTATAGTTAAAACACTAATAAAACAAGACGTTATAATAAACTAATAAACCGCTTCTCTGACCAGCATCCTTTGAGTACTCGTATTTTGAAAATTCATTCTAAAACTTAAATAATGAATATTGTAACGTTTGCAAGTCGTTACAAAATATTATTTAGCATAAAAGTGGAAAATCGAGTACCGCTTTTGTATAATATAATATATAACAAATATTGTATTGTGCGAACGGCGTAAAACCCAATTATTTTATGTTTTTAATATTGATATTTCATATTTTTATTCGAAAAGTAATCCGCACAGTAATATCGTATTTATACACCGAAAAAATGAACTATTATATTCATTGTTATAAATTAAAAATTATATTTTTTTTTGGAATTTTGTGGAAACTATTTTTAAATTACTCGTTATCATTTCTTCGTTTATTCATTTGTACCTATATTGACGACGGTTAGGTACGTATAATCGGATATTTTATACTTACTTCTTAGAATATTATAATATATAATGTATATGTAACACGGATACATTTGACATTTCAATAAATGTAATAATATATAAATTCAAAATTCACGAAACATTCTTAGATGATCCAGTTTTCTATAGTTAATAATAATAGTCGATATAATAACGTGAAACTTACTATGGTCGTCTGTCGAATACATATTATAGGAAAATACGTTGTCGTCTTGTTGGGGCATAACATTATCCATTATTTTAGTAACATAATGTTCTGGCTGTGCTTGTCTGAATGTTGCGTTCATCCGGCACGTATTATGTGCTGCGCGTGCATTATAATAATATTGTTATACCAAAGCTTCCGACCTGACCACGTAAATCTTTAGGGTGGATTATCGAGAGAGTGTGCGTTTGCTATTATTATTAATGATGCTCGGTCGGAAAGTATGGCAAACTTGGATTATTGTGTCACACTGTTGTAGATATATATATATATTATTATTATTTGCGAGTGTACAAGACGTCGTGGTCACCTCCTCTTGCATACTGGAACTACTCTTAGCTCTGCTACTCTTAGCTGGAAACGACAAATCCGTCGCATGTCATAACTGGTGGTTACGACGTTCTTTGCGAAGTTGCGACCCTCGGAGTCGTTGGAACGAGTCATTGGGTGCAAGGGTGCGCTTTGGTGCCGGGTAAAAAGTAGGGAACGTGTGACAATGATTGATTTACATTGACTCTCTTCGTTCTTCCTCCGTGGGTAAGTCCCTTCCGTGTCCGTACATTTTATCTTATCCGAGCTCCCCAAGGGATTCCCGCGCCGCCATGTACGCCACCGACCGTGGCAATTTGTTTTTCACAGAGTCCCAAAAAACAATATGATGTTCTTTGTTACCCGCTACACGTTAGCACAGAGAGAGAGAGACAAACAGACAGACAAAAAGAGAATGTAGAAATCAAACTTTTAACAACCCGAAACGACCTACACCCAAATGACAAATCGACTCCCAACTACGTCTTATCCGGCCGTTTTGTTATTTCAAAGAGCCCTCTTTATAAAAATACACTCTTATTATACCTATGCAGTTGTCTTTTCTCCCCTATAGAAAAATATCATCTCACATAACATACCTACATCCAGCTGGTATAATTTGTACTTATAACTTATTGGAGGACATAAAATACATCGTATACATTATTATTATAAATTATAATAGTTAAAAAATATAAGAGATAATAAATTGTATACTTTTTACGTGTACGTGTTTAGTCAGATAATTAAGTATTATATTATTATGTGTACATAATAGATAAAATAGTAAACCAATTTTTACCAATTTACTTTCATTATTTATGTATAATATTATGTTGTTATGAAATCCAAATATTATTTTATATTTAAATTTAATATTATGATTCGTCAATTAATACAAAATATATTTTGATTCATAATATAAAATAGTCGTATGTATAATATTTTTTTCCTGTTACGATAATTATACGTATTTCAATCAAATTTGAGCATAGTACGTATGACCGTATAATCGGAATATAAGATGTCTACCCGAAGAAAATAATTTGTAGTATTTTTAAAGTTTCATTAAGTTAATGTCAAAGAGGAAATAAGCGGAAAAATACTTTTTGTAAGAAGTCTGTGAACTTTTGATTATGTACAGAGGGAGATTATAATATTCATTTGAGCGGGACAGAGAGACCTCCATAAATACGATCAATGCCGTTGAGAAGTTAATGCATTTAACTTTTAATCAATCATAAGCGAAGAAGCATTGAGTCTGATCCTCTTACACAATAGTTCGGACTTTTCGATGCGTACAATAGCCAATGATTTTCTTCCTCTTTCGTCGTATATATTAAAAGGAAAAAGCAAAGTCGGAACTTAAACGTTGGGGACGAGGGAAAGACCGACAGTGTTATTTGTATTATTTGCCTCTTATACTGACTATTATATAATATTCTACATTTAAAATAATATTTTCTTTACACACATATATTATATAGTTTATTTTGTTTTCTTAATATTATCTTAACTGATAAATACGACTATAATTGTATTTCTGAAACAAGCATATTGTCCTGAATAAACGCATGGTTTTAAAATTTAAGCTCCATTTAAAGATAAAAGTCATTGTTATTTATTTAGTTTAATTTATTATAATATAGATATAATATTTAGCATTAATGATAATAATAAACAATATTTTCTTTATTATTATTATTTTAATAATTTGTTAAGGTTTTTTGATTTTAAATAAAATTTAAATAGGATAAAATACATCGAAAAAGAAGAAAATATGAAATGTGTTAAGAATTACTTAACACTTGTCATTAAAAAATTAAAAAGGTACTTACTTAAACGCATAAATATATTTATGATATAATATTTTATATTATTTTTTCTACTTTTTAAATGGTTTTAGTATATTTATATTTTTTATCAATAAATACTATTATAAGATACCTATTTAAAATTTACACAAAAGTATAATATAATATAAATTTGATATATAATATGTATGTATAATATACTTTAACAATTTAACATATCCATTTGTATTTGTATTTTTATAGTTCATAATTCTAAAAAGTATACTAAATGTATACACAGTTATCTATAGTTGTTAAAGCATATATTTTGAAGTTAATGTGTCATCAACCATGAAACGCTATTGGTAAAATCTATACAGTCATTTATAATTATAGTTTTTACCTATTAATTTTTATTTTTTTTATGCATGTCACAAGAAATGCTATAGTATACAACATTATTTGGCTCAGGTTGCGGTCCTTTTGTGTTGATATTTATCGGCGCTAGAGCTGGGAAATTGCCGCCATGGGACACATAGTTCAACATACGACCTCCTACTACCTACCCGCATCGTTTTCGAATGGCTACCGTGGTTGAGGTTAACTCTCGTGTGTTTACCCCAATTGTGCTTAAAGCCGGATTCATTTTAATGACCTCAAGTTCGGAAACCGCAACAAACGGCCCTAAAGACCCCCGGGTAGCTGATGGACACCCTGCAGGTAGTCGAGACCTCCCGGGAGACGTAATGTTTCACCTCTAAAAATCTATATTAACATATATAGGTATTTGTTTCATGGCAAGAAATGCCAGGTTTATTTCCTATTTATTTTCGATTTTCTAGTAAATCAGCTGAAGCCAAAGTGAACATTACACTGTAGTGTAAACCCTGTAGTCTACAGGCTGTAGACCTATTTCGTTCTCTTTCGATTTATAATTTAATATGTCTTTATTGGAGGCTTGGAGCAACGCCATTATAATAGAGTTAAAACATTATATTAAGTGTATCATGGTAAAATAAACATACAATTAGTAGAGATAATAATATTACATTTTGAATATAAAGTTAAAATTAAGAATATAAATAAATTTATTGTTTTTAAATTTTTATTTAATTTATTATAAATTTATAATAATGACATTTCTATAAAGATGATTGATATTTTGATGTTGGTAGTTTAATTATCGGGTATAGAAAATATATTTTAGATATATTATAATATGATAAATTGATAACAATAAAAATAAGTAGGAAAAATTACATTATATTATAAAACATATTTGCTACGGAAACATTATACTATCATTTTATGAACATTTTTCTTTAAAATTGTAATAGTTAATTTATAAATTAATTAAATGTTATAAAATATGAATAAGTTGAAAATAATAATTTGAAGACTGTTGTCATGGCCTCGTGGGCATCGTTATTTATTAATGACTGCGGTATTGCCCCAAACAGGAAAGTAATATTATGAAAATGCGGTATTTCATTGGATTATCCTTTTATAGAAATTTATCATCGTATCAAAGCCATATACGCATAATTGAAAATATTAAATCAAATACGATTATTTTATCAAATCGTTTGAGATTTATTAAAATGTATAATATTTTTTTTCGGCTAAATATAAAACTGAATTTTCATTTTTGATTCCTTTGATAATAATATAATATTATTCTTCCTGTTTGTCTTCGTATATATTAATATAATATATATGTATATCAATATTGAATATTTACAATGTTAATTTGTTTTCACTGTCTTTAACATATTTTATTCTATATTTATTTATTCCTTATTATAAATATATTTATATTAAAACCGAATACAAATGACGTGTTTTTTTCCACGACGTTCATTATATTTACTATTTTACGTTTAATAATGATACAGTTCGTCGAGTATTTTCAAAACAAATTATGCACAATGTAATGTATTCAAATTTGAAAATATAAGCATAAAACTCATTGCTGCCGTGTTATTATTTGAATATTTTATTATTATAATTATTGAAAATTATTTTGTTCGTGTTTCAAACGAATATGGAATTTAATATTATTAAATATATATTGAGCTAAATATTAAAGGTTATGTTCATAAACATATAATATATTATATTCGATCATATAACGATGGAAACATGTTCGACGATTTAATCATTTAATTTTATAACAATACGATGATTTACAATATTAAATGTTATGTGTAGTGTTATAATAAATTATTATATTGTAGTATTATTTTAAGGGACGTAGGCATTTCGTGAGGTGTCGCATGTGTGACGTCCATAATGACGTTCGTAGCCGCATTTTATTAAACGACTATATCTTACTTTTGCTTTCCTTAAATCGACACAGACCACACTCGAATGATAAATTCTTTTTTAATTATATCTAGAAAACATCGGCAATTTGAACATATTTTTATAACAATATGTAATTGAAATTATTTTACGACTGTACGTTATCGTTCGTAATGTTTAAATTTTTATACATTTTATTACTCGTGTAGATATTATAAATATATGTACCTATATTGTTAATAAAATAATACGAAAAATAAATTAAAAAATAAATTTTCACATAAATTTTCACATACATTTTCACATAAACTTTCACAAATTTTATTGAAATTTATGTTAAATCTTGTTGATGTTTATTTTGTTTCTATTAAAATTAATATTATTATTAAAAACTATATAAGTGTTCACAAAATATTATTAATAATTGTGTAATTACTTACTATCGAAAAATAAAAGTTATGTTATGATATTTAAAAATATAAAAATATTTTTGTTGAAATATCTAAAAAGAAATAATTATTATAATATTACTTTTTATTTGTTACAGGTTAGTGTCAATGTAACGAGTGAATGTTCAATAATTTTTGTTATAAACTGTATATACGTAATGTCTCCACTACTCGTAAGAAATTATTTTAAACAATATTATTATTATATTTTTACTATTTTATCGGAATGACATCGAATCACAATAATACATTTAATATAATACAAATAGTATATTGAATATATGCAAAACAACGATGAATTTAGAATAATGTTAATTTTTTTAATACCTTAAATACAATTTTTTAATTAGTAAAATGAGGAAAAAATATAAATTATATACCAGTATAATAATCTAATTATCTTCAAAGCCTAATTAAATTAATACCGGTTTTCAATGAAATTAATATTAATATATTATTATTATTATTATTACTATTCTATTATGTATCTTTTTAATATAAATACATATACTATTGTTTTTAATAAAACTAGTCGTACGGTTGAATTATTTTAATTATTATGTTTTGTTTTTTTTTTTTTTGAATTTTTGTTATTTTTATTAAAACCATATACACGTATAGTCATAATAATGTTTACAAGGTTAGTCTTTCTGTACAAAATATACGAAAAAAGAACTTTTTATTATTATCAACGAATATTTTTTTTTTTATTAGGTTTTAATAATTATCTTATTTTTTAAAATAATAAATAAATACAGGCAGCAAATAATATATTTTATTTTTTAATGTCTGTAGGGTATTATAAATATTAATATTAATGATAAGAATAATAATAATAATAAAACTAGCCGGAAGGCTAGTGTATTATAATAAAAATAAAATAAAATAAAATAATAATTAAAATCAATGTCTGCGGGAAAATAAATATGCAAAGTAAAAGTTATATGGGTGTTTTGATTGGTATACGAGGACAGTGTACCTGTGTACGATGTCGATTATTCCGTCCGCCATTGTGCGCCCTGGGGATCGACGAAATTGATATGCAAATGCACGAACTTACGAGCTTCGTCGCTAATCACATTGGGACGCGAAACCGATTATAACGTTGTCGGGTTATGGCATTTGTGGACGAACCATCGAGACTGCGGTGAAAACGAAATTGTTTTGACACCTAAAGTGGCTGTTTTGCAAATCAATTGGCACTATAAACTGATTATATTGTTAGTTATATAGGCGTGCCATTGAAATCCGTTCATTATAATTTTCATTTTAACATATAATTAAATGTATATTAACGCTGCGATGGCAATTGTAATATTAAGATATTTAATTTATTATATCACTCGGTCACGTTATCAATTTTCTTAAAATTAAAAAAAAAAAAACTATAAAATTATTATTAATATTATTATTATTGCAAGGAAGGATTTAAAACGAGTAAAAAGTTATGTGATAGTCTGTATGATAATACAATGTTATAATATTTATAATTATATATTATAGAGTTAAATAAATTCAAGAGACAAAAAAAAAATAAAGTATTTAAATATATTATCTAATAATATTAATAATTGGTTAGAGTAAATATAATAATATTTATTTTAGACTTTAGAGATTACATAAATCGTAGTGAATTATAATAATAAATTTATGAAAATGCGTCAATTCTATGACATCATATTATTATTATTAATACTTATAGACTTAGGCTGTTCTTATACATTTTTTTTTATTTTTTTGCCCGCAGCGTCATTTAGATTCGTTTCCTCTTATCACTATAACGTCAACAACGAGGGGTGCATATAAAAATAGAAACTCTCTTAAAAACGTGAATGGATTTTCATTCTATTAAATATTTCGTCCCACATCATCTACAGGTGCTCTCCCGTCCTCTTCTTGCACCCTCGATGTTCAATGATAGCCACAATCGGAATTACGAGAGAAGTAAAGTGGAATAGCTGTCTCTGCCATCACCGGTAAAGTTTTCTCTTCGATTCTTATTTTCGTGCATATCCCCCGTCAACCGCGGATTCGCCATTAATAACCTCTTCACAAACGATTACCATTAAAACCATCAGGGTTTTCATACTCTCCAAAACTATTTACGATTTACAAACGGTTGTTTACTGTTAACTGTTGAGAACTATCTCAGGGATGTAATGATTTTTTCCCCTTCGATATTATTACGTAAATATTCGCAGAGGGTAAAAATTAAACACAGATATAACTCGTTTTAATTTCATAATATCATTCCTTCAATTGCAATCGATTGTGTAAATACAATGTGCCATTGTGATGGCGGTGTATACATTATTTTACCTGGATGTCAGATCGATTTTACTCGTATTTCAGTAAAATTGTATTATTAAACAACGATAAAAAAAAAAATAAAAAACATAATAACATTATTATTATAGTAGTTTTTCATCGATTCTATTCGCACAAATAAATATCATTTAAAATAAAAAAAAGTAACGAGGGATAATAAAAAAAAAAAAAAAAAATATGAAAAACCTATCAAACTATTGGAGTTTTATTTTTTTATGCTTATTATTAATATAATACGTATTATTATATTGTGATCAACACAAAATTTATAGTCGTAAAAAATTGTACGGCGGGTAAAAAATTTAAAACGCAGAAAATTAAAATATGTCGAGTTGTTAATTATTGTTATAATGTTACATAACTTTTTAAATCGTTGTTTTTGACGTATTATAATTTTTTAATTTTAATTATCAACGATTAAATCGATGATGGGTTTGCATGTTTTTCGTAATTAACGAGGAAATAATATTTATCCCGTGTCTGTACAATGACGTGGCACGTGGGTATTATTAATTTCGTTGTCATTATTTTTTTACATCTCCGTCGTAAAATGAATACAAACCTTCTATTTGTCAGATTGTTGGATGTAGGTAAATAAGTTTTGGATAAAAAAAAAAAAAAAAAAAAACCGAATGAAAGTTTAACAAGTTACAATTTTACCTATTTAGTTTTCGTAATAATTATCATGCTTGACATAAACAAAATTTTATTTGATTAAATCAAAATAAACGTTCGGTTTACATATAAGTTGGGCGGTACGATATTAAATACACGTTGAATAATTTTTGATATAGGTAGTTAAATAATAAATATTTTAATAGTAGATTTTAGGAATTAAATATTATTCTAGTTCTAAATGAATAATTAATAAATAATTACACTATACAGTATGTACATTATCGCGATGGCGCTGTCGTTAATATAGGAATATTTTTTTTCTGAAGGGCAGTTCGTTACACCTTGTGCGTGTGTCATCAACGTTACATTGTTCGCAATATAATATTGTACTGCGGTCGTAACCAGGTATTTCAACCGTAATGTTATACCATCGTGACCCGTTGATTATACGGGGTCTGATTATAATATTATGTATCATATTATTATTATTCATCTGCAGTGCCGCGATATATTGTTCGTCACGTAGTAGGCGCGAAAACTAACCCCTCGGGTGTAAATTGAATTTAATTCTGGATCGCTCGGAATTTGACGATGTTAAGCCGATGTATAGGTTGCGATAATGGTAGTCGGTATACACAGGTAGATAACCGTGGTCAGGATGGTAGTTGCGGTGGAAGTACAGGTGTCAGGTATACGACACATAAATATACGAGTAATATAATGTATACGAATATATACAGATTATAATTTATAATACGTATACATATTATAATGATGTAGGTCCGCATGGTTATAATTTATACGTTGCGGCGAAATTCGTTTCGTTCGCCCCGTCTTAATTACGGGTTAATTTCGACGAATCTTCCGGTCCGGCGGCGACGGAATGTGTGTCACAGGATGTGTTTATACCTTCACTAGTTCACTACCGTCTCGTGTCGGACGAAGAGTCAATTTCCTCTCGTTGTACCTGACTGTAAGTCAGTCTAGAATTTATACGATTTACAATATAATATTATAATATCGTATTATTATCGATCCGACTATCATTATGAATATTATACGATATAATATTATAATTTGATAGGTAGAAGGTTGACTACGGGTTAAGTTATGTTTTGAGGTATTTTTAAACTTAATTATGATTATAGAGTATAGGTACGTATAATATTAATAATATCTTTGTTTACACGTTTATGTTAATATAATAATGATATAATGACACGGGTAGTTTTGGTGAAAAATTAATAAACTACATTCACAGAAATAATAAAATATTCGTGTAATATCGATAAAACGAGTATATTATGTAGATGTTATACTCAGAATTTAGGCAAACGTACAGTTGTTTAATATGTACAATTATACTTGCAGAGATCAACCTAACAAAGTACAAAAGGGGTTTTAAAGTTTACACCCCTACCTACTGTATAATATAAAGTAGAAATATATATATATAGTACGCTTAATATAATTTTGTACTTCTTATAAATGAAATATAATCAATTTAAAAACAAATTTAAAACACTCATCTCGTAGAAGTTATCTGCAGGCGGTGATTGAGGTCTTGTTATATAATAACCGGGTCCAAGAATATATTCGCTATATTCTCGTGCCCTCGGGAAATTCGCTGTAGTCTACGGATCGCGATTTCATTATTTTTCTACCGTACGGCGAAAGAATACTGTTGTACATAAAATGAGAAAACAAGAAAAGGATTAATTTTGAATTAAAAAAAAAATAATAATAATACAATTTTTATCATGAATGAAGTTTGGCACCCCCACGCATTTTTAAGAACAAAATTTATACTTAGACTTACCTACTTTTACTATTGATAAATAGACTGACGGACTACTTACATAACATTATTATAATATATTACCTATATGAAATAATATTATATTAATTGTCGATTTCCATTATATAACGATTTATCAACATTTATTTCTCTGTATTTTTATTATTATTTTCTTATCTGTAATTGATAATAATTGATGGATTAAAAGATAACGCGCGCCTATTACTCAAAACAATAATACGTAGGTACATTGACTTTATTAAGAGGGCTTCGGTTTTGTTCCGTTCAATTTAATATTACGCGTTCTTAGGGATGTATTATTATTATTATTATTATTTTTATTCGTTTTCGTTTTTCTGCCGTTTTCTCCATCTGGCTCGAGTTGGACCCATTGAACTGTTAAACCGATAATTGTGCGACACCAAGTGAACGCTGTAACTGCTGGGTGGGCTGAGGAAAAAAAAAGTTTAGAGGAAAAGTTTAGACTGTCGTTCGAATTTAATAACTGTGTTACAACGAATCCGAAAAGCGTAAAGCGTGGATAATGATGCGATAACGATATTCAAAAAGTTCATTTTTTCGTGGCTTTTTTTGAATAATATATTTTTATTTTTCACCTTAGAAGTGTTAACGCTGTTTTTTTTTTTAATATTTAGAGGGTTTACTTTTTTTCTTTTTTTTTTCTTTTTATTTGGAATATCTTGAAAGTTTTTCACTTAATCAGAACTTAAAAGTATCGGAAACTGTGGTTTATTTGAATTTGATATTTTTACACATTAAACACAAAAATATACGTTTCATACAAATTTATTATTTTATACAGGTATAAATAATATAAGATAAATTTGACTTTTACTATCTATTATTTATTTGCTAAAGCGCCAATGAAAATATGAATTATAATATTATTATGAACGACTAAAATTATAAACAAATAAATAAAATTAATATTTTTGAAATTCCAGGGGTGAACAATCATTTGGTAGGGTAGTGGACAGTTGAGACCATTTGGATAAGTGCATAATAATGTAACACTATTACACAAAATTATCTTCAAATATATGTGGATAATTTAGATTATTTTATTTTAATATATAGAATTAGATTATTTTTTATTTAATTCAATTTCTATAGTCTAAATTAGTTTAATATAAAAATATATTGTATCAAATGCCTATCTACAATGTACAAAAATCATGTTATTATAATAATTTTATTAATATCATTAAAAGTTTTTTTTTCTAATATAAATAATCTTTTTTCATAACGAACTTCTTTCATTAAGATAAATATTTATGTTATATTATAGAGGACATATCAGCCCTATAATATTCATTTTTTCGGTCTTCTTTGATATAAATGAAAATAATAAAATATTTGTTATAGTAATAATTAAATTTAAAAAATTGAAATATTTAGATAAAACATTTCTTAAAATTTTTATAGAAAATCATATGCCACGCATTTATAGATCCTCTAAATTATTAAATTTTCACGATGACCACAAACTTTTATGAAAACACAAATATGTATAACATAATTTATTTATATTAATTTTACTATTTTTGTTTAATTTCAATTATAATATCTCATCATGAATTTCTGTACTGATGATGAGATTAATTATATATTATGTATCTTTACACGCTGTCCTTTCACTCGTCTAACTTTGCATCAAACATTGTTAATTATTAACTAGTTTGGTCCATCTGTCTCTATCAAAATGTATTCATCACATTTTGCATCGTCTAAATTTTGCAAGTATTCATTTCGCTTTCTATACAATTCTCTCGTCTCTCGAAATCTTACTAAATAATAAAAACGATGAAAGTTTTCTAATTAAACTTTCAAAAGTACTTTTACACACACACACACACTTGTACTTTACGTATAAATATATATATAATATATATGTACAAATATACATCCGGTTAATTTAACCTTTCACCTTTGTCTCAAATAATGAATTGTCTTATTTTTATTTTCGTTTGTAATTTCGTTGGGTTGCGAATATAAATATATATATATAAATCATTTTTCATAATAAAAATCCCGAAATAACGGTATAATAATTATTATTCATACTAATATTCGTCATCGATCGTGAGTCCCAAATTGAAACGTTACGATATTCAAAAAAGGGAAAAACAAACCACGGTTCAATTAAATATTTTATGGACGCAAAAATAAACGAGAGATTGGCTTGCCGTTGAGTGTCTCGAAAACGACTACGACGTAAACGAGGAGATTTCTGAGTGTGCGTGTTGTAATCAAGTTTCTTTTCGGTTGGCCAATTTTGCGCGTCTAAACTTCATTACTTGAATTAGAATTTAACCGAGAGAACATCAAGTTAGGTTATTATACTCACACTATAATATACATATACGTATAATATGTGTAGGAGCTATTACCGTATTAAAACCTCTTTCCTCTCGGTACGGCACCGATCTTCTATAGTTTTAAACGGCTCTTATGTCACATTTACTATGCATTCGGCATACACAGTTAATTACAAAACCAGCGCATCACAACGCGAAGGCTCAACACAAAAGAGTCATAATAATAATACAAGTACCTAATAATATTATATCCACGACGCGTTTTATTTGCGGTAATAACGTCCAAGTCGTGAAAACGGTTCTATATACATATTACAAAATTACATCTGTCAGGATTATTAGTCTTTATTATTTTAAAATCGCCTAAATAGCATTTTTCATTCTCCATAAGCACCTATGTTCAGTCAAATCATCATTTTACGATCAAAACATTTTGGTAAAAATAAAACATACTCGTTTATATTATGCTCTTATAAAATATGTAACTATATATAATATTATACTTGATTTAGGTTAGATTTTATTAATAGACATCGGGTCAAGATTGACGCGACTGTCCATTATACGTACTAATGGTCCAATTTCGTGTTAGACCATTAACGTGGTTAGATACTCATTAGCCATTAACGAGACTTTCGGATGCGCCAAAAGTTAATTTACAGAACAGCGAGATACGCAGAGGATATAATATGTGAAAACCTATAGTGTTTCATAGTGAATCATTTTCAAAATAAAGTTTATACCACTTGGGAGCTAATAATTGAAGTGTTCAAAGTTTTATTCGTTGGATTTATATACGTTAAACCATAACGAGTCGAAAGTTGATCACCTACCTGTCTTCCATATTTCCCATTGTCAAGTTCAATATCATATTAATAATTATTACAATTCATTTTATATATTTTTATTTATTTCATATTATGTGCAATATGTTTTACATTGTGTATTCCTGTATTTGGAATATTGTGTAATAATTAAATAATTTATAATTTTATAAATAATATTAGATTATATATAAAGTTTTAAAATGTAAATGTAAATTTTAAACATTGAAATTGATTTACTTAACTAATTTTAGAATAATATAAGAATTAAATATTACAAAAATATTTATTTTACAATAATTATAAAGAAGAAGATAATAAATGAAGATAAATACTTCGAACTAATAGAATAATGGATGTATTTACTTTTTTTTTTTTTTTTTGTATACATGTTATCACACTACGACAGAAAAACGTTAAATTAAGCTATTATTTTCAATAATACCATAAACTATGACTTTTAATAAAATATTAATATTTAGAAAACATTTAATGAATTAAATTTCTTAAAATTAAAAAAAAATTAGAAATGATTAATATCAATTTTAAAATATTAATAATTATTTTGTAGGATAATTTAAAAAAGATGAGCTGATACTGGTGTAGAGTGAATAACGTTGTGTTTTGATCGAAATTTGAGTGTTATGATATGGCATTCGAAAAAAAACGATTCTGAGCGAAGTTCAGTCAGATAACCTATAGGTATTCTAATGTCATTCCAATTTAAATATCATCGTAAGAGTGCCAACATTTTATGACGTATAAGTACACATGTAAACACTCGGTAAAATTTTCAAATCTCTATGTTCAATAATTTCAATGTTATCGTGAAATATTTAATAATAAGTTCGTTAAAGTTAGAGCAACTCGTCTGATATTATTGACTTGTTCATTAGATATCCGTCGTTATTGTACATCAGACATCACACATGATACAAGTGATTCCTAAATGCTCATAATTGACTTCGATCGAAATATTTTTTTCGAATGCGATATTATTGTATTCGAATCACAATCAAAATATAGCAGTATCAGTTCGACATTTTAAATAAAGTTAATAAATGATTAAATATCTACTTTCATACAGGAAACCCATTATGATATTCGTGAAAATCAAAGAATTATTTCTGATCGAAAAAATGTTTACAGGCATAAAAAAAAAAAACAATACATTCTCATATACATATAAGAGTATTATTTTATTGTAAGAATTTTAGTAGATAATATATTTTTATTACAGACTTCAAATACTTATAATTGTAATTCTTATTATTCAATATGAATTATTTAAAATGTTCTAAATTATCTTCTTATTATTCGTTTTGGAAATAATATCTAATTATTCCATAAAACATTATTCCTTTTAATATACAAATATAACACAGTCTTTTAAGATATTTTTTAAAAAATATTTCCAATTATTATTATTATGAATAGATATTATTTTCAAAAATCGTATAGGTATAATTCTCATAGTATACAAATTAAAAATGGATATTACATACGTTATTGTTGTATTATAAGTATTTTTGAATAATACAGTAACCGAAATTCGTTAAATGATTGAACGTTGTCGGGATAAACGAAATTAGAATTATGAAAATGGCGCATTTTCAAAATATTAATTAATCAGTTTACTTGGAAATGCATTACGTAAAAATGTTACGGATTTTCATCAAATACTGTAGGTATGTTGGCGGTTATTCCACGAAATTAATTTCAACACTAGGACGGACGAAATTCAACCTAAATTCATTATGATTACTGCACAGGTATTCGCGGTTTGTATATACGAGTATGAAGGTAGAACACAGGACGTATTATATATAAATTTATTATTTTAGTACAGCACAGTTTCCGGCTATATGGATTACATTTCCATTTATTTTTTTAATGTTTTAAAGGTTAAATTAAGTTACAGGGAAGCATTTTTTTTTTTTTTGATAAGTTTCAAATGGATTGTACGCAAAAAATAAAAATAAAATAATTAACAGAAACACCGACGGTGGCCCTTAATTAACGCGGGTCCGCAGTTGTTCTTATCTATGAAAAGCTTAATTTGTGGTTTACCACTTTTTTACTAGATTAAAAAAAAATAACCTTTTTTTTTTTTTTTTGTATACTCGTAATAAATTAATAATATTATTTTGTGTAAACCAAAAATACCAACGAGTTTTAAACAAGAAAATATGTATGCAATATCGACCTCATACTACATAAGGTATAAAAAAACTCTATGTCACAATTCTAAATTATCCACAGATATATAAACAGAAATTATTATGGAAGAATAAATTACCATAGACGTACAATATATAAAAATATGTCTATGGCAAAAAAAAAAAAATAATGGTACCTATTTAATTCGTAGTTATTACAGTTATTACTCTGTAAATTGTGATATTATTATGATTATTTAGCAGAAAATATTACAAATGTATATTTTATTGTAAAGTGAATTAATAAGTAACTTACATAATTTGCATAAGTATAATTTTGTATATTAATATTATTAGTTAAAAAACTACTAAATATGGACAAGTTCGTAATAAAAAAAAAGTAGAATTGAAAATGGACAAAGTAAGTCAATTTAAAGAAGTATAAGATAAGTTTATAATTTATGTATTATAATATATTTCTATATAATAATATTAGTGTATATCAATTACAAATATCTTAAAATGTTAAGATTGTGAACTACAGAATATTTTTATACCTTTAAAGTATTGTATGTTTTAAAATAAAATAAGTTTTTTTTTATTAGTTTAATAAATAAAATTGACTAATCATTTATTTTTTTTACATTAAAAAAATACATAATACTACATATAGGTACTTATATATGTATTAAAAACTGCTGGTCGTTCCTCCTAGTATTAAGTTAGGGCCTTGGGGGTAATACAATTTTTATATTAGATCAAAATTAACAATTATTATCATATTATAGGCGAAACTACGGTTCGAACAGTCTGATGTGTGTATTAATAAGTATTAATATTTAACACACATTTAAAGAATACGCAATTTTGGTATTTGATTAAAAACAATCGGTAAAAATCATATAATCTCACTAAAATAGAATACAAATTATTTATATGACTAAAACAAAAATAATATAGATTATATATAATAATTTTATTTATAATAATTAATAATATTCTGAAAACCTAACAAATAAAAAATGTTAATTAATATACAAGTCTATAATATAATATATTAATATTGTATTGTTCAATACTTCAATCTTCAATAAATTATAAAATTATGAGGTGATATATAGGTAATAATAATATATATCAAAATTATTTATAATATACATTATTAGATATATTGAAAATGTTTTTAAATTATTTAAAATTTAATATGAAGTATAAATATTAATGTCATAATAATCATTTAAAATTTGATATTATTTTAATATTATTTTCATAACATTATTTAATTATTTATAATTTAATATAATAAAAATATTATTTTTAAAATAATTATTTGAAATCAAGAAAATATTTTTAAAAAAATAATATTTTAAAAATATTTGTATTTCATTGAATAAATATTTATTTTATAATATTATTTTTATAATGAGAATATGAGATTGATAAAATATTATCATTACGATTTTGCTATCTGGGATACGAGTAGATCTCGTGTTATTGTCCATCGTACAAGTCGAAATTTTAAGACACTATCGATCGCAACGGGATTTGTAATATTCATGTTCATTTTTTCATTGCGTACCAATACAGGTCGTTTTGACGTTTCATAATAATAAACGGAATATTAATTATTATTTTAAATTGAACATTACACGTTCGAAACTATTTTAAAACTATTTTATTTATTATAATCTTATATTGTAAATACGTTCATCGGTTATCCCATTTGTGGTCGATGCCTCTATGGTCATTGTCTATAATATTGGTCGGTTTTAACCAAACTGCACACATACATTTATGTTTCCTTTTCTTCTTATATTACATAAAAAAAAAAAAAAAAATGTGAGATAATAAAATTGGTCGATTAACACCTGTTAACAGTAAACATAACGACCATTTCACAAAACGTATTATATTAACGATATAAAGGTATATAATATAATATAATGTATATTTATATGTGTTACATAAATTCTTGTACACAATTTCTGGAATCCTGAGCGTCTAGGATAAGGACAAAGGATACGGCGGCGGCTTGGTGTTTTGAGGATTTAGGAAGCAGGACAATAGCAGCAGAAACACAAGGTTTAACGCGCAAAGAATTCCCCGAAGACATTTTATTCAGCTGGAACAGTTGTATTTGCCGTTGGTCGAAATTTATGTTATTGCCAGTCGTTCGTTCTCGCGAAATTCCGACCAACGCAATTTCGGCGTGTGTACCTGTCGACCTGATTTACGCTGCAGTCGCCACCGCCACTATAATACCGTCCCTAGAATATTTATTTGTAGTTTAGGTTTTATTATTATTTTTATTTTTTTTATTTTTTGAACATATAAACCCTTTCGAAATTTCGAAACATTTTTTTTGCGAAAAAGTGTTGTTTTTTTTCAATTTTCACGCAACACATGATATTTTGACCAACATACAAACACAATAAATATTATTATAATAATGTAATATAATACATGTTATTACATTATTTTACGTTTTTATTGTATTATACCACAACGTACCACTGTCGTGTCTCGTGTTTATCTATAATACTTCACGGTTGTAACCGCGTGGTTCACCATAATATTTTTAGTTTTTTCTATGTTTTCATACTTTTTATTACACGTAAACAGAGCGTAATTTGAATTTTTAAATATTTTTTTTTTATTCTTATTATTATTATAACCTAGTACTCTAAATTATTTTTTAAAACTTAATTTAAAAATTGCATCTATAATATTATTATATTATGTAGGTGTATGGCTTTATTACATTTTTAAACCAAATTTCAATTTCAAATTTTTTCAAATTATAATATTATTCTGTATTCTTCAATTGCGAAGCGATACTAGTATGACAATGATATAATATTTTACCAATATAAAGAAAATTTAATTTTATGTTCTAAAAGTAAAAATATTTATGTGGTTTTGAAGTGTAATTATCGTTATTTTATTTATTTATTTATTTTAATTAGGTACTTATAAAATTATAAGTTTTATAAACATTTATATATATTATATTATTCATTAAAAGTAAGAACGATAATTTTCCAAATTAAAACTTTTAAATACACATTTAAAGTTTAAGTCCACTCAAATTCCAAAGAAAAGTTGAAATCGTTATTTTTATTGTAGTGAAATACTGAAAATGGGATATTGTAAATGAAAATATACTTGAAAGTCTGTAGATGGAAATCCTATTAGGCATAAGAAGTATTAGTGTTTTGCGAAATGCGTACCTAAGAGTTACCTAATATTAGTAATATTGGTTACCTAATATCATTAATTATTATAATATAGGTAGTTATTATTTTTATGGTGAATCGTTTTGAAATATTTATAATAATATTATAAATCGTTAAAAACCTAATGTAAAATCGTATGTAAAAAATATTAGTAATATAATTAGCGAAATTTAAATTTAATAAAATTCTGGACTAAATTTAAGAATAGCTTGAAATAACGATACGTGTTTGTTAACACCAGTATAATTTGAATTGGAATGCGCATCGTATCGTGTGATTCGGCCATTTTTAATCGATAATCTGATTGTACGCATATTGTTATAATTGCGTTAATTTACATTTTTTAACCAAATAGGTATATACCATAAGTATATAGGTTTGAAATGTCACGGAAACAGTTATATTATTTTCACTCGACAAAAGGTTATATAGAGCAAAATTTTATATAGGTATATTTAAACGAAAATAGTATACAGTGTGTGTGTGTTGTGATGCACATAACAACATATTATTATATTATACAATTCCCGTTTATTTCTTTATACCGTTTCTCGGGGTTAGCTTCCCCTATTATGTTATGTAGTTATATTGTAACAAAAATAAAATTGTTCGCCCACACGTATTTTATTATAAGTTATATGTGATATGCGCGTGTAAAAATATTCTGCATCCTGCAGCATCCGTGTACCGTATTATATCATTCTTTGTTTGATGGTTCCAAGAAGACCAATAAAATATTACACTATATGGCATGTCAACCGCAGTGGTGTATGTCATCAAATAATACTCTGTTCGGTAATGTTCGAATAAAACACACTGTATACCTACACGAAATATTCGTATAAAACCGATAAATTTAAAATACAATTAAAAATCACGAGTCGTAAAATAATTACATATTATCGTATTTTAATGTTTCTCTCTCCTCTGTTTTCTTGTAACATACGCCAATTTGAATATTACAAATAAAATATGTCTAAATTCCATCGAATATTGGACGATCGGAATGAAGAATGGATATTTTAAATGTAGAATATCTAATATAATTACACATACACACATTTTAAATTTAATGCGAGGTAGACAAATAGTGGCAAATAGTGATTTCATTTTTAGCTACCTATACTTTATTTCCATAGATCATAAATGCATAACATTTTAATTTATATTTTAGTTTTTATGTTCATATTTTTATTATCAATCATGGAACCCGCCATTGTAATAATTCAAATACCTATCATATACATTTTTAATAGGTTTATACATATATAAATTATTTTTTTCGTGTTTTCATTAATAGAAAATTTCGAAATATACGATTACTCGTTTTAAAATAATTTTTTGTATAATCCAACCAATTATAAATTATAAATTCTTGGTATACTCGTACAATACTATAACAATGTTATTATTATTTTTTGTTATTAAATATTTTATACAAATAATAACAATTAAGTTTTATAATAATTATTTTAGAATAGAATAATAGAATACGTTAAGCATGAACTTCTTGAATGTTTAATTTTTATAAAGTATATAATTATTCTTTAAGTAAATAATATATGTTTATAAATTATAAGAATTTTCCACTGTAATTATATTATACGAGAGCTAAAAGGTATAAGCAGTAAAATATTTAACGAGTTGTATAATTAAAATTTATTTTCATTAATTTAATAGGTATTTAATATTATAGTCATTCGTTTTTTCACTAATACACTTAGCAGACGTTCTTATCATTATCACCTCTTTTATATTAAAATAATTTTAAAAGGGTGTTAAGACATGGCTTGTTAAGTTTTAAGTATGACGTTATTACTTAACCAACATCATTATTTTAGGGGTTATCAAAGTTTGCGGTTAACATTACACTCGGAAGAACACAGTTCTCGGACAGCTTGATGTGAGTTAAGGATGTTGATGTACCTATATACTTATGTGTTATGTAGTTTGTTGTTTATAACATAATAATATGTTATGGGATATTATAAGTTTTTAAAAGTTTTATTAGTTTTATTATTAAGGATTTCATAGCAGATAGGTAACATAACCTATAATTATTATTAGCTACTACTTATATACTTAGTTATTATTATTTTATTTTCCTATTAAAGGATTAATGAAACATTATTAAGAGACTATATTCTGTATAAAAAGAGTTAGTAGCCTATTATCGATATAAAATGAAATTGGTTCAAAATTAAAACTAAATAAATATTGGAATGAATAAAACTAAGTGTTGAAAGAGAGAGAAAATTAATTGTGTCACATAAAACGTTGTTATCACGTAACAATATTAACAATGTATAAAAATGTTGATTATAAATTTATAATTTTTAAAAATTTTATATTTATAATTTATATATTATATCATATTGAAAAATAAAAGGTATACGTTATGTTATTATTTATTAATAATATTATATATTAATAATCGATTTATTATCCGTGTAATAATATTTATATAACAAAATAATACTGTATTATTATATATTATATTTATCATATTACATAAAGTTTATTTTTATATAGCGTAAATGGATTTTATCGTGAATTAATTATCATAATCCATTATGGCTATTTCACTGAGTTTGAAACTCCATATTATAATATATTCGTGTATGTTATGTCTTCTTCTTCTTCTTCTGGCTTTATCTATTCTACAAGAGTTTTTGCCGGTCATCGCAACTTCACGCCACGTGTAATACGTCTAATTGGAATATATTACATTTATGCGATATTTAATAGAATCAAATATTTCCATTAGGTTCTATGTGTACGTATAATTACTAGGTGTGTAAATGGGAAAACTAATACCTATTGATTTTTATATAATATATTAATATTATAGACAAATAAATAAATTATAATGACGAGCATAATTGTTTGAATGAATAAATCGTTACCTATACTTATGTGTATTACGTTAGAGCGAAATATTTTTTTTATTGTGACAAATATACAACATCAGCATTTTTTTTCTTCAAATAATAATTGAATATTATATAATATTATTTGTGTTTCGTTTGAGCATACAAACAGGATGCGTTTCATCAATGAACTGGTCAGAGGTCAAATTCACATTAATATAATATTATAAAAACACGAACGCGTGATTGAAGAAATACTGTGCTTTAATTATTTGATAATATATAGTACGTCAAAACTTCGTCGGGTAATATTAAATTATAATAACATTATTGGTCTATATAATATTATATTTTATTTGGGGTTTTCTGCAACGAGCGTGTTTATAGTCGAGAAAACATTTAGAGGTTAACAATTTATTTACGACAAGTGACGATATCAAGTCACGGTTCGAGATAAAAACTTTCCAAATATATTTTTATCTTTTTATCTATAACCTATAGAAAAACTATTATTTTTATAAAACACGACCTTGGTTCTAATAGAAATAGAAGACACAATATCATTATATTATGATATTTAGTAGGTACACAATGTAGACACAGTTTAAATTCAAATCGTATATCGAAGAAATGAGAACTACGGTGAAAATAAATAAAAGATAAACCAGCGGTACATAAGTGGAAGTATTATCTCGTGGTATCTTTACTTGTTATTGGATATAGGTACTTATAGACATAATAATAATAGAATTGTCAACAATAAGTTTTTAAAGTTATTTAAAACAATAAAAATAATTTATAATATTATACATTATTAAATATAAATGACTGATGGGCAATGTTATATTGTAAAGTAGGTATACATTCAAGTATTTCAATTATAATAATGTAATTTTTTATTTTTATTTATTTGATGTTTTATAATCTAAGATATATTAATATAATAATTGATATTACTATCTTTGTAAATTTTTTATTGTTATATAATATATTATATTATATTTATCAAAATTTATCAAAATATATTGTAATATACTATAATATGACTATAAAATACATTTTTCGATTCGTTCAAAATGTAAAACACACAAATGTAACTAATTTATTGGTAAGAATAATTTTCAAATATTATAATTTTATACACATTATTTAAATTGAACTGAGATAAAAAAAAAGGTTACAGAACAAAATATAATTTTCGACTTATATAGTAATTCTAGGGTAACAATATTGACGGTCGTATTATAGCGATTTAAAAATTGAAATAAAATTTTTATTTTTATTTTTCCTTCTACCAAAATGTAAGAATTAAAATGTTAACGTATTTCATGTTTAGTTATTTTAAAATTATTATTACCATGTGATGCCCAACCCGTGACCCGTCAGTTCCTCAAGCGATCAATTTTTTTTTTAAAAAATAAAGAAAAGTAACAAAAAACAAATATATAATTTATGAAGTAATACATTGTAGGTTTCAATCCATACAAACGAAAATATTTATAATGGTCAAATAAGATAAGACAACCAGTACGAAATATAACAAAAGGGGAAACCATTACACTTCATTAAACTGTACGTGTATATAGCAAACGATCATAATTAGGCAAAATATGAGATTTCTATTATTAGTGGCCAGCTCAAAGACAAAATTTTACCAATGTGGCCCGTTAAAGAAAAAAGGTTGGGCATCACTGTTATTTATAATATGAATAAATTCTGCCTATACTGTTTTTCCATTTAATTTACATTTTAGATCATTTACCATTTTCATTTCATTATATACGTCTAAAATTTGTATTTCTTGATTTTCTGTGCACCCAATATATTTGAATCATCTATCATCACGTACGTATTTATATTTACAGTTCAATTCAGAGTATATTTTATACCAAAGTCTTGTGAATAAATGATTTTATATCTGCTAATTCCTATAATGTAAAACATATTAAATTATATTATTCCATTGTTTTAATAGTAAAATGAGATATGTTTATATTTTCAATGTTTTTGAATATACTGAATATATTACATTAAAAATTATTATCATTAATTAGGTTATATTATTAATTAGGCAACCTCAATACATGAATAATAAATTGATTATCTAATTAAATTATTTTTCGCAATGAATTAATTAAAAAATTTTATTATAATATTTTCAGTGAGTATCGTTCTTACTTTTTCATTCACACGATGTAATAAACCTTCGTAACCTGTGAATTGGCTTTTGGTCGTAAATTCTTGTAGTAATTCTGAAGTTCTTGTACCCCATATGTAAGGTACAACTGGGTCTTCCATACCATGACATTGAAATATTGGAATTTTGGTGTTATTCGTCGCTGCCTAGAATATACGAGTAAAGAAACATACAAAACGTGACGTTTATATTTTATTCTTAAATAATATACTATGTTATTTAAAAATTTAAAAATTAATCGTAAAAGAATATAAATGATCAACTAAATTAAATATATTATAAAATCGTTTCAAAATCGTTATTCGTTTCAAAAATTTATAGATTCACAAATATTTTTTTTTTTTTTTTTAGAATTATATCATGAAATATTATTATTCGTATATACATTATTTATAAATATGTAGTAGGTACCTATATATACCTATTTTAAAAACTATAAAAATAGTTATTTAATAATGTAATAAAGATTATTATTTTTTTTTTTTTAAATTGTTAAGATAAACACGAAGCTACTTGACTGGAATAATAAATACTTGTTACATTGCATATAATATTATAGTAATATTATAATACATGAATACTAATATCGAATATTATGCATATTGTAATTTTCTCATTTCATTGCTATATTAAAATCATTTGCCATTATTACTTCTGTGAAATTTAAAATATATGCTAATCACGAACTTATAGGTTGTTATGACTTTTTGGTCATTAGTTTTACAATAAACATTTATTCAGCATTAAAAAAAAAAAAAGTAGAGTACTTTGAGTACTTAAATACAAAACCGTATTTAAAATTAAATAGATTAGTTTTTATAGATATAGGTTAGTATATAAATTTTAGAATAATGCATTTTATTTGTTTCATTTACATAATTAATATAATTAATTATGATACAATTTAATATTATTTATCAGAGTCTATTATGTGCATATATTTATATTAATAGTTCAAAAATAATTTAAATGTCTTAATTTTTTTTTTTTTTTTTTAAAAAAAGTTTTTTTATATGAACTCGTAGTTTTTTAATTGATAGTAAATTAATTGTTTTTTTTTTTTTTTTTTTTCATAATATTTTGAACGAATTAACACAAGTAAACTTACTTCTGGGAAGGTCTTGTGCAACGGTATCCAACAAGATAGGATTAGAATTCCGGCCAACGGCCTATGGTAAGTCAATGCCGAATAAAGTGCCAGGGATCCGCCCTGTGAAAAACCGGCAACTAACAAATTCTTGGGGGGTAATCGCGTTTTCGCCAATTCCTCGTCTATGAACGCGTGAACGTTGTCCACAGCGCGTAATATATCTGACTCGTTTTCCGGCGCGTCTTCGTTCAAAGTCGACACGTCAAACCACGCAGACATTTTGAAACCTTTGTTTAACGTCACAGGTATCTTGGGACTAGAATACGAAAATAAGGTATTTTCTATTTACGTCGAATAAAATAATCAACACTCAAAATAATAAACTAAATCGAATTTCTTTTTTTTAATATGTTTAATATGTTACTCGTACCTACTGTTTTTAGTGTTTTTAATTTTTTATTATAAATTATAATTAACGGAAAATAATGTAGTATTGTTTAAGAATTTAAAAATTTGTTTGTATACACATAATAATATTATAAAGAATATAATAGGTATTATAAATATCGTTAAAAATCGTAAATATTATTAATTTTATTTTTTGTTGATTATGTTATCTATTTATCGTTATATTATATATTAATATAAATATACTTACGCACACGGACAGATAATCTTGGTGTTTGGCTTACGTAAACTCGACAATATATGAGACCAATTGTCTCTAAAAATAAAAATTTATAAATGTATTTTATTATTAAAACAAAATATTTTTAAACAGATTAAGTGAAATTTGTTTAGAAAACTAAATACCCATTTTCGCCGAGACCATGAAAGAAAATAATCTGTAAAAATAAAAAATAAATCATTACATTTTTATTTGTATACCATAATATCATCACCACATGGACATATTAAGTAAGAAAAGTTTTAAATTAATTATACGATAAAACGTGTTATACTGAGATAAGAAATTTACCAAAAAAAAAAAAAAACAAAAACAAAAAATTATCGACAAATTTACGAAAATTGTTTTTCCTATCTTTTATTAAATTCATTATGATAAATAAATAAATAAATAAATAGTAATAAATTTTATTATTATTCCCATAATAATAAATAGTTCATTTAAATAAAATATTGTGTAATGTTTACTATAACATGCGAATATTGTTCTTTTATCTATACACCTATTTATTGCGTATTATATTAATGATTATAAACTAGACAGTAAAAGTTATTTCGCAAGTCAAGATAGTTAAGTGTAGAGGTGAGTCAGTTTTGAATACTGTAAAAAAGTTTCGTTAAAATTTACAGAGCTCACATTTCTACCTATATACGTAATGATATATTATATGAAAAATATTATTAAATTATAATTTTATTTTTATTACATATAACATTATAATATACCGTATTATTATTTTTTTATTTTTTTAACAATATATTATAATATATTGAGTTAAATTTGTGTTTAAGAATTATTTCAATTTTACAACTAATTTACAGAGGAATCAAATTATTATTATTTATAATTTATATCAGTGATATTTAAAATTGGAAACGTATATATTTTATGTTTTTTTTTTTTTTTTTTTTTTTTTCAGTTATTTTTAAAATTGAAAATTTTTTTTTTTTTTTTTTTTTTTTTTTTTTTTTTTTGTAACGTTAGTTTACAATCATTAAATTTGTGTATAGATACGTATATTATGTAAGTATAATTAAAAATATTCTGATAAATAATACAAATTTAATGAGTTTAAATGACTTTGAGAGTTTAACACAAATAAAATTACGATATTATAATCATTCATTTATGAATAATAAAATTATAATCAATAAGCTAATATATATGTTTTTTTTATAATAAATTATATTTTCGTTGATAATAATAACACATATAATAATTTAATTATACTTAATATAATATATTATATTTATATAAATTAACCATTAACCTTCATAAAATTGTTGTTTAACAAATTCTATTTATATATTTTTAATTATTAATACATAAAATAAATCATATAGCATAATAAATGATAGGTACCTACATTGTATCATCAATTTTTTTTAAATTTAAATTTAATTTCATACCGTAATATTACACCAACGTGACTTGTATTACTTTTGTGTAAAATCTATACGGATTTTTAAATTTTTATTTCACTGAATGATTAATTATCACCACTTTAACACATGAAATCTTTTTTTTACGTTTAATTGTTTAAGTCCAGAGACAATTATTAATATCCTGGACAATTTAATTTCATATATACGATTTAAAAATATGAATTTTAATTGTAGATTAGACCTTAAGTTCATTAAATCTTTTATAATTAAATTTTTTATAATGAAGAACAATATCGCTCTAAAAGCCTAAAGGGGTTTTATTAGAGATTATTTTAAATTTATTAAATACAGTCGAATTAATGAATATTTTCAGAATAGTCGAATGTTTAATATTTATTCGTTGACTGGGGGACATGCATATTTATTAATATCTTGACTTTAATTTACTAAGAAATTCACAAATGAAAATTTCTGTATCTACCCAAATGCATAATTTAAATGAAATAATTATAAAATAAAGAATTTAATTTTAATTTCAGCCTCTTTTAAAGTAATTACTTAAAAACTATAAATAGCATAATTTTATATCGTCCAACTGTATATTGTTATATAAATTACGTTCATTGTAGAGTTATATTGATCTGTAAGTTTGAACAAGGTGACACCGAGATTATGGTGAATTAATAATTAAAATATCTTAGAGTTAAGTATTCACATTATAAATTATAATACATATATTCCCAAGTAAATTAGCAATTTCTAGTATAATTAAGCATACTGTGAATATTAGTTCTTATATTAAACATATAGTAGATATAGATACATTATCATTGTTAATTCGTTGTTATCATAAAAATAGTTTGTATTAAACTGATAAAATGTTAAAAAAATTTGATGCATAAGTCGTACGGCTAATCTAAAAATGCCTAATTTTACTAAAACCAATTAATTGATCAATTTTTGCGTTGAATTATTGAGAATAGACGTTAAATATTTTTTAATTAGACCAATAATTTTATATTATAACAGTAAAGTTATTTCGCAATTATTTAAATAGGTATATTATACAATTTTTTTTTTTTTTTTTTTTAGATTAATTAATAATTTATATTGATTTCTCTCGATTGTGTATTAACTTTAACATAATTTACAATTGTGTATAAGTAAAATTTTTATTAACCGGTAGGTCATTGTTTATTGACGTCATTTAACATATATAGATACTTTTCGATATTAAAGCTAGACGATAATCGATAAAAATACAAGAATAGAATAATAATAATCTTGATATATTATTATAATTATTTTTATCCACAGAATCGTGATGTCTCATTTATTCTTCTCAAGTACATTTTATCGTGCGTATACACCTGATAATTATTATTATAGCAAGTTAACAAAATATGGCGTGATTTATAAAAACGTGTTTTAGTTGTTTTTTTTTTAAATAATCATTATTATTATAACAAAGTTTCATGATTATAGACATTTTATGTTTAACCATATAGAATCGGTACAAGTTTTATGGGATAAAACAAGTTTAGCTATATTTAACGAGTTCGTATGAGTCAAAATACATTGTGGGTACGTGGTGTGTATAATCCGATTAAAGGGATACAAATTTACGATGACGAGTTGTCCATAGGCATTTTATTTTATAATTACGTAAAATGTTACGATTTAAATGAGTATTTTTAGCCGTTCCGAAGAGATTAATATAATATCTATAAAATAGTATTTTATATATGGTCATTAAAATCGTAACAAAACAAAACGAAAAAACAAAAATTGTTTTAGAAAATCCGCACATAATAATAAACTAATATTAAATATTGATGTTATATGGATATAATTTATTTCATTTTTTGATAGTTCATCGCGTATTTTGATTCTTACGAGTTATAATATTATAATACAATTATTGGTTAAATATATAATTTACGTTGGTTATAACCACTATTTAATACTTTAAATTTAATGGGGTTCTTCTACCGTGTTTTATACCACAAAAAAAAAAAAAAAAAAACGTGGTATACCACGCGGTTATTGGTGGTACTTACCGTGGACGTGTGTTTGCCCGTCGGTGGTATGGTGACAGCCTCGTAAGAACACATATTTATTTTTATTTTTACCTTCGCGACTCGGCGTTTGGATAATATTGCAAGACCCGCGACAAAACCTCAGTTAATTGCAAAACTAAAATGTAAAACAACACCTGATAATATTATTGTAGTGAAAATTTCGTTATCACTCCGATGGAAACGTCCGCACATCCGCGCGTGTTAAACGCTAGTGTAAATTAACAATAAACTATACAATGTGTGCAACACGTCGCTGTCGTCGCCGCAACAGATGCTACTACTTGTCGAAATAGTTATTATAATGTAACAAGCTGATTACGGATTGACCTTAAAATCTTTTATTATAACGTGGTCCGGTTTATCATACCACGTTATAAGGCGAACCTCTACAAGTCATTATTACGATGGCTGCAAAACGAAATACTATTATATTATTTTAACTCGTTTTATTATAATATTATATACGCAAAATACGATTATTTTACGCGTTATACTAATTTCATATATTTTTTTTTTTAATATTATTTTAATTATTACCTTTTAGATTCTGAGCGAAGCGAAAAATGTATTGGTTTTACAATGATGTGTGATTTTTTTTTTTATTCTGTAAACATTTTTAATACCCGAAATAATGCTCCGATTATTACGAATAGCAATAGCATATGTTTACGGTAATAGGAAAGTGGATCTAGTTGGTACTTTATTTAGGTAATTTTTCGAATTTCTCAAAATTGAATATAAGCGGTAGAAAAAACGACGAAAAAATGGCATTTTTCACGAAAACTGGAATTTCGACGAATTCGATTTTAATATTTCACGATAACTCCAAACAATTTTTAAGTTAGAGCCTTGAAAATTGTTTTGGGCGTTCACATAGCTACTATATATATATATATGGTAAAATATGTGTTTTCCACAAAATATAGGACTTTGAATATTTCGTAAAATTCTCGTTTTTACATATATAATGTTTGATAAAATTAGCAATTTTAGTGATTAAGGTCTGAAAATTTTATGTCTTAACATAATATCAAAATATTAGAATAATCTCTAGTCTCAATTTTTTTTCATAGAGGTTTTAAGTTAGAACTTTTAAATATTAGAAAAATCCCTAATATCAATTTTTTTTTATAGCTGTTTTAAGTTGATATTTTTAGTTCAAACGGAAATTATAATTTTACTAAACTTCGCTCAGAATCATTTTTTCGAATGCAATGGTTTACATTGCATTCAAATTCTAATTAAAATTAAACGCTATGATTCGCACACCTGTATCCTATGCGGCAGGAGTATCAGCTCTTTTTAAATTTAAGCATTTCGTTAAAAAAATAACTTTTTATTTTGTGAAATTTGAAGATATTCAATTTATAAAGTACATTTATATGACAATTTTGAAGGTCGACCTCCTAATTATTAATTTACATCTTGTTTTTTAGAAATTTTTTCAACGCTTGAAGTTGAAGAAAAATTATATTTCTGACGTAGTGAAGTCATATTTTGTAATAAATTATAATTAATTACGATTAATTTTATTATCATGGCAATATGGTATATGCAAAATACGAGTATATGTTAACATAATTATTAATTATTAATTCATTATTATTACTATTTATCAGTATTTTTCAATTAATTAACCATCTTATTTTTACCCAAATTACTATCATTAAGGTAATACTTTATCAAACATAAATTAAAATTTATAATTAAATTATTAGGTATATAAATTTTACAATCCACGATATTAAATGAAATAATTACAAATAATGACATCAATAATAAATTATAAATTCTTAAATAAATTGAAAAATTTCATTAAATTAGAAGGTCGACCCATAAAAATTATCGTACAAATGTACTTTATAAACAGAATATTTTCAAATTTCACTACGTTTAAAAAGTAAAAATAAATCTTTTTATTTTTATAAGCTAATTAAATTTAAAAAACGTACCTAATATAAATAATATTATATTCCTTTACCTAAAAATTTTTTTTTTCAATTTCATTATGCGAATTAATAATAGTTATATTATGTTGCGCGCGGAACGATTTATTTAAATTTTTTCGCATCGAAATCTCATATTTTTAATATATTATCTTTTTTTTTTCTTTTTTATATGGGTTGTACAATTATTCGGTTTTTCTATATGCGTATAAATCATATTATCATAAATAATTCAATCTATTATCTGCAAAAAGTGAAAATTGTATCCACTCGAATTCCATACATAAGTAATTTATTAATGTATCATTGAATAAATTATCGAAATAAAAGAAAAACAGTTATAGTTTTTTTTTTTTTTTTGTACAGGTTTCTTGGTTGTTTAAACTCTCATCTTGAGTAAAGAATAATATTGTTGGTAGAGAAATATTACAATATTATAAGAATATCCAATTTTAAAATGTTATACTCTTATTATTTTTAAGACATTATTTGAATTGAATTTTAAAGTTTCTTCATAATTTTTATTTCAGAAATTTAATTACATAGGTACGAATTTATTTATGAATATTTAACATAATATTCTGCAATAAAATTAAATATTTAATATATTAAAACATAAAAAAAAAATATATAAAAATTAATATAATATTAAATCAAAGTGAACAAATAATTATTTATAAACTAATATTTAATTATAATAAATAGTATTTTTATTATATGAATTTCAAAAATTTTAATCAAATTGAACTCAACGGAATTAATCAAACAAAAGGTCATATTTGACAAATCATTTTAGTAATTTCTTAATGCTTTTTAATTTTTTTAGGTACGTTGATTATACTATTAGTTATGACTTAGATTAATTAATTCCATATAATAATATTATATTACAGTACACTCATTTATCTGTTTAAATAATAATATATAAAACATTGATAACTTAATAATAATAATAATAATGTATGATAATGTAGGTATCGTATAATCAATAATTAATGTTGATTTTAATAATAAATTTAAATTTATATCGCATAAAATCATTGAATATATTATGCATTTTTTATTTATTTAAAATATTAATTAATTATTTTTAATTAAAAAACGTTTTTATTATTTTTTTATTAAAATTATTAAATTTAATTTAATTTAATAATAATAATATTATATGGTATAATTTTTATGAGTGGTAAATTTATTTCGATATTTATAAAAAATTATATGTAAACCTATAAATACCGGTTAGGTAATACCGGTTATAAAATAAATTCGTATTATAATCAATTTATTATATGGCAATAATTTTATTGTAATATGTCCTATATGATCGCCAGATATATGAAATATATTACACAAAAAAGTAATTAAATTAGGTATAGAGTTATTTTGATGTGTTCATGTGTTTATCTATGACTGGTGAAAAATGCATTAAACATTTTTATTCTTTAGTTAAAATAAAATAAATTATATTTGAAATAATAAAAGTTAAAAACATATTTAATGAAACATTAAATTAAAACATTAAAACAATAACTATATTATATTGACGCGAAAATTGAAAACTATTATCTAACTACTGTAATAGTAAATAATTTTATTATAAAAAAAAAGTTTAAAAATAAACCAAATATACCGAATAATTATGAAAAAATTGCATAATATAAATAATTAAATTAAATTAAATAAATTTAAAAATAAATTAAATAATGCTTTAAAATAATGATTTTTGTTTCCCTGATTCATTTCTCCTTTATTACATTATAATAATATATTAATTCATTATTTTTTGCCCAGAAAAAAATTGTTGCTTTTAGCCTTTTAGGTAATTTAATAATATTAATTCAATGTAGGATGAACAAAATAAAATTTACAATAAAGTATTTATTCATATTATAATATTTGTATTTAATTGGCACTCGTTTTTTATCCAAAATTTCATTAGAAACCGAAAGGAATACTTGTCATCGTATTGTACTGAATGAATGCCATAAAAAATTATATTTTCTGAATACAATTATTATTACTTTCTACTTGAAAATTTATTTATTTTAGATATTAAAAAATGTTGACTCAATTAATTAAAATTATATGTATAGATTTATTTATAGAAATGAAATGAGAGGAGTGTCCTTAAATCATGATCTGCATTTACAAGGACATAGAATTGTATCCAATATTTAATTGAAATTAAAAATTAATTAGAGTAATTGCAGGCTAGTAACATTGAATTAGGTACGACAAATATTTATTCAAGAAATAAGTATTTTTCTAGGACATTTTGTACTAAATTGCGTATTCAACGATAGGTATTAAAATAATATTCATAAAACTCTAACGGCCTTTGAGATAGGAATAATTTTTCACATTTCTAAATAAGTATTACTTTAATGTAGATACTTATTTAAAAGCTTTTTAATTATTTTATAAACAAATTAATGAATAAATATTTTACTATTAATTGATATTTTTATTATATATTTAAGTATGCTTATTAAAAATATATTTTTTAATATAAATAAATAATATAAAAATAAATAATATAATATTTTCCAATTTTTTTTTTATTTTTTTTTGCAGATAAAGTTTCAATCATTTATTACTTTATATTATATAAAATAAATATTATGATGATATTTTTTTTAAATGTTTATTTATATTATATTATATGCTCGTACGTGCGTGTAAATAACAAAAATACACATCAAACGCATATTCGTATTGAATTATTAAAATCTGACGAATACGAATCAAAAAGTTATAAATTGGTATAATGGACGCGGTATACGGTAATATAAAGTATATTATTTAATTTAAGCAAAAACATTATTCGTATAAACCAGTAAAAATTACGTAGATAAATATTTTTATTACGTTTATAAACGAACGATAATTATCATATGGTGTAACAAATGCAAATATCGTACAACTTTTTAATATAAATATTTCAATTACTCGTACATTTGGACGGTACCCATACATTAATTTTTAATGTTCGCGAGAACGAACAAAGACGATTTTTTATTTTTCCATAACAATTCGGTTACACACTCGTCTTCTTCCGGTCGAGTCAAGTGTAAATTCGTATAACATATATAGAAACAGTTCAAGCGTCAAATGTATTTAACGGTGTACTAAGTCATATGCCTTGTGGGTTTTGAAAATCGTTATACAATTTTGCATTTTTTATTTGGTTCTTTTTTATGGATCTCATAACGTTATATTATCTTATATTTATGTTATTATTTATTAATATTTATATTGCGATTTATGAAAATATATTAATATAATTGTAATAAATCGTATCGAGTAATATTATTCATCATTAATTGATAATAACACAATTAGTGCCGGATCTACTGGGCGGGGGGCGAGTGAGGTTCCTTGCCACGGGCGTAACTAGTTAAACAGCTCGGTTAAACAGAGAGCGGACTGTCCGCACGGACTATTTCACGAAAACTGAAATTTTAACAAATTTGATTTAAATACTTCACGATAACTCGGACAATTTTAAAGTAAGAGACTTGAAAATTTTACTGGGTGTTCACATAGATATTATACGTATATATATGTAATAAAATTTTTGAACCGTTACGTTAATTTTTCTACAAAATATAGAACTTTAAATATTTCGTAAAATTCTTGTTTTTATGTTTAAACGTAAATCTTATTATCCTTACGAATATTCTTCTTGATATTTCTTAATACTTTTACAATAAAAATTAATAGAAAAACGAAAATCTCAAAACTCAATTTTTTTATAGGCATTAAAAGTTTAAATTTCAGTAAAATTAATATTTAAAGTATTTATATGGATACTTTTTATTATATTTCAATATTTTACAATAATGTTCAATAAAATTGACAAAATTTTATTGAAACTTAAATACATTTCACTTAACTCAGATCCAATTAATTGAGAATTATTACATTTTCAATTTTTTTTTTATATAGCTCTTAAGGTATAAAAATAATAAGAGTCGCAGGAATACAGGTGTGCAGATCATAGTGTTTAATTTTAATTAGAATTTGATTGCAATGATAAACCATGGCATTCGAAAAAAAGTATTTTGAGCGAAGTTCTGTCAGATATGGACATTTAGGTGACAAGGGATTTTATGGGCATTTATATTGAACTTAAATACTTGAAAATTTCTTTTACTTATATTTAAACATTTTATTGTTTATTGACACCCATCAAATGTCCTAGATCCGCCACTGAACACAATAATTATTGTGTAGCTGATAATAATGCGAGTTATTAATTATTAATAATAAAAAAAAAATAAAATAAAATACGAGTAGTGCACGTTGTAATTATTACACACAAAAAAAAAATATTACGTTTATTTCCACAATATTATTTATTAGTATTTTTAACATAATTCTTATTGGAACAATATTTTTTTTCTACAAATTTACAGGTTAATTTCATCGATGATATATTGAAGCGAATAAAAATAATACCTTTTATCGCTTAACGATTCCTTTTTTTTTATATATATTTTTATTTTTTATATTGTGTTTTTTAATAATTGGAATATATAAAATATTAATATCGTGAAAATTACGATAAAGTCAAAGAATGATTAATTATCAATCAAAATTATGTTTATATTTCTAATCAATCAAACTCGGTATGTATTTGAAATCATATTAATTATTATACTCGCGCGTGTTAAGTACCTATATTTAAATATCACGTTAAAAGAGTATGGATATACATTTAATGAAATTAAAATAATATTATCGAATAAATATAAGTACCTACACTACCTACTTATTATTTTATATTAAAGACTACATTTTGTTTTATTCGTTTGGTCATGTATTATTATTTTTGTATCATTATTAATTTATACGTCATAAATTTACATAAAATTTTAAATATAAACGTAACAATACGCATAACTATACAAATTTCGGTAATAATAAATATTTTGTGAACGATTATGTTATATTATCGAAAATAAATCAATGTCATAATAATAATAGTTTGTATTAAAATCACGGACAAAAGTCTGTGCTGTAACAAAAAATAAATTATTAAGTAATTATTCAATTGAAATTAATAAAACAATTTTTTTTTTTTTTTAAATATATCGTTATTTTTTTTTCTATAGTATTTTTGTGATTGTTATCATGATATTTAAAATTTAAATCAATGGATATCATATAAATAAACGTTCAAATTTTTAAGTAAGGACGACATGAATTCAAGGACGAATTATACATTATTAAACCAGTATATTATATTATATATATATTTCAATTACTATAGATATAAAAGTTTGTTTTTTTTTTTTTATATAAAAATTCTAATTACTAATAAATTGTAAAAACATTTTTTGTTTTATCATAATCTTCTTCTTCTTCAAAAAAAAATAAATAATAATGATTATAATATATAAATACCAGTAAAATGTATTTAAAGCAAAAAATGTCTTTGACGGTAATTAAAATTCAGACTGTTTTCTTCCGAGAAGGTTTAAATAAAATAAAGGTTTACAATATATATTTTAATCATTTTTTTTTTCATTTACTCTTTCATTATCTTTCCTTCGCTCGTTATTTCTCTCTCGCTCTCATTTTGTCTATTATTATTTTTTTTTTCTAAAGTATAGTTTATGAAATAGCATTTGATAATGAGATTTTTAAATGAATTACGATAATAAGTTTAAAAATCTTAACAAAAAAAAAAAAAAAAAATACTTAACAAAATTTTAACAATAGTTTTAGGGTACAATGGTACATAATATTATAAACATAAACTATACAATTATATATTATATTAATATAATTATAGGGAAATATTTTAGACTGTCAAATCATTTTTTCGTTATTAAATAGTTGGTGTTCAATTTAATATCGCGCACTTGACTTTTTTTTTTTTTCATAATAAAAATAAACTCTCCGTTCCACTTATATGTTATAAGAGTTATAACTGCAAACAAACAGCTAACAGCTGAACCCCAATTCACTGTACGAGCACACTTGTCTTCGTGTTATCGAATTGTTTGTTTTACGAATATTCACATTATTAATGCATTTTTGAGATGTTTTCAAGTATATTTTACGAATCGCGAAGATTTTAATATGGATTTACGAACAAAATAATGCATACCAAACAATATAATATTACTATGTAAATCGAAACGTAACCCGTGCAAATAATAATATTATCATATTGACCACTTATGTCGAGTTATACGCAGTCGTCGATTTTACACGAGTATTATTATGGTTGTGTTGTGTTTTTAATTTAATATTTTCCAAAACATTTTGGAAAATTATTATTTTGTTATATTATAAATACGATAAAATAATAGGTTTTTTTTTTTCACAACAAAATAGTAGTAAGATCGAAATAGTAGTCGATGAAGTGAACTTATCTCTAAGTCTAAGAGTGAATGAAATAATTACACTAAGTTAAAATTATGTTTTTCGATGTAACTATATACCATTATGTTCAAGAAACAATATTTTAATTTACGTATTTTTTTTTTTTGTCAACGAATATTGGAAATAATTATTGGACTGAAAATAAAATAACGAGTAATTAGCACTTTGAAATGGTACATTTTTCATTTATAATTAAGAATAACGTTTATAAATCTTTTTGTCCCAGCTAGTATTGTTTCATTTCGTCATTCTACATTTTTTTCAAAATCAAATCCGTGCTTTCAACGTTTCCGGTCCGTATGATTTAACGATTTTCTTATTTCTTCTTCTTCTTCTTCTGCTTCTTTTTTTTTTTTACCATTATAATGCCTTTAGATTTTGGCTCGTGTTCAAAAAGTGAACAAATAATAATGTAAGGCCTATACTATCGAATAATTCCCTATGAAATCGTAGACATTTCCTCTGAAACGACATCTTACGTGTCCGCCGGAAGACTTTCGTTATACTTTTACGGTGATTTCTTTCTATTTTTTTTTTTTAACTGGAAATTATAAACACCAATCCGAACGTTATTATACCGTGGTCCGACGGTCAATTCGCGGCATAGCGATTACGGTTATAACACTTATAACCACTCTAGAATTTCAATAGTCATTATAGTTTCGATTACCGTGATGACAATAATTAATAATATTATTACAATATACAGGATGAAATCATAATAATTATGTGTGGCACACTATACTCGTATCTCATTATGTTTCTATTATCGCAAAATAAATTAATATTACACGTTTGGCGTTTAATAACGTAACATATTCATATGCTATGATTGGAGTATTTAATACGCGAGAGAAAACATTGTAAAACGTGTCGTAGGGAATAAAATTAATTTGTCGACAAAAACGTCGGGAGTAATGAAAAAATATCAATCGGGTAGTATCGTTTTCGCGAGTAGGTTTGAGAAAAGGTCGTTTTCACGTTGTAACCCTGCAGTTATCACATCTAATTTTATACATTCAATTACGTTTTACCACGTAACGTAAAAGAAAACAAATATTTATTAATTAAATATTATAATCAGTGTGTGATACAATAAAGTGTGTGTCGTGTGAATCGATTGAAAAAAAATTAGAATTAAATTCCTTATTATTATGTTCGATATCAAATAAAAATAGAAAATATCGAATTTCCATACATTTCGACACGTGTAATATCGCACAAATTTTTTTATTGAAAAATTGAAAAATTTGGCCCACTAATATTATTTTATGCAATATATTGATACGAAGTTTAATTTGTTTTGTTACAGTCGAGCGATAGTTAACAATCCGGACGTGACGAGAGCCACGCCGTTGAGCGACTTATGGACCAACGATTTTTGGGGAACGCCAGTCGGCTCAACAAACTCGCACGGTTCGTACCGGCCGCTGTGCGTGGCCTCGTTCCGGTTGAACCACTGGACGGGCGGACTGGACCCGAAGGGATATCACGCGGCCAACGTGCTGCTGCACTGCGCCGTTACGTACCTGGTGTACGCGCTTTACCGCACTCTGTTACCCGGGTGTAAGCCCGCGGTGGCCGCGTCCGTGTTCGCTGTGCACCCGGTCCACGCGGAAGCCGTGGCCGGCGTCGTGGGCCGTGCCGACCTGTTGGCGTGTTTGTTCTATCTGTCTGCTTTCCTGTCCTACGTGACGCACGTCCGACACCGGGACCGCACACCCGACCCACGACGGCGCGTAGTGTGCTGCGACGCGGGATGTCATAGGAAAACGTATCGGTTGGGTTCAGCCGTGCGCACAGTTTTCGCCGCACTGGGACTGGGAACGTGCTCCAGCGACTTGGACGGTTTGCCGGGCGGCGTGACTGAGTGCTGTGCTGTCCGAGAATGGGCCTGTCTCATTGCCACCGTCGTCATGGCGGCCGCATCCATGTTGGCCAAGGAAACCGGACTCACGGTGTTGGCCGTCTGTGCCGTGTACGACATACTATTCGCCAACAAGTCGTCGTCAAACAAGGTACGATTACATAACTACACTATTTTATACAACTATTTTTTACACGAATTAGGGTTAAGTCTTAGGTATAATAATATTAGGCTAAGACAGATAAGTGTTTATTAGAATACGCACTTTGGTTTTGAAAATTAACTTTACAAATATATCGAAAATAGCAGTTGGATCACTATTGGATTAATAAACGTCATTGACAATAATAATATGATATGAACTTTAGACAACGAGTTTAAATAATATTATTTTAATTTTGTGTTAATGACTGAATTAGTTTTATCATTTATTTAATAGAATCACGTAAATACAAAAAAAAAAAAGATGACAATTAATTAAAAACCAGGAAATGGTTATTTTGTTTAAATTGTCAATTGAAATGAGGTCATCAATAATTCCAGAATTGTAACTTAATTATAAACGTAAAAGAGACAAAAAAAAAAAAAAAATTAATTCAATTCTACGGTTTTTAAATGTAAACTTTTGACGAAGGCTTTGAAAAGTTTACCACTTAAGAACTTCAACACAGACATAGACAACTCTAACTTTTGAAAGATATTAGAGAACTCCTGTCATGATTACGAATTCCCAAAGGAAGTTTATCAAACTAATCCAATAACTAACAATTCCAATATTTTAGGAGTTTCAGTTTCATTTCCATAATTGTGATATTTAACTAATTAAAAGAGAATGAATTATTATACTTCCTTTGATTTCTATGCCACAAATAGAACGAATATGTAAAGTATTTTGACTAATTTGTTTCGAGTTTCAAAACGAATTTGATATTAATAATTATTATGAAACGGAAAAGTTTACCCGGTCTCAACTACCCTATTTGAAATACTGAAATATAAGACTGCTTTGTGGTATTCATTTGGTTTTCGGAAAACCATTAGAAAATTAAAACCAAACGGAACTTACAATTGATTTTTTTTTCTATCGACACACAATTTACTACCTACATAAATATGAGTTGTATTTGCACTTACATTTTGTTCTCAAATACCCTATACGACTATACCCCTCGTAATTTGTAGTAGGTTAAACTTCTGTTGGAACTTTGGAAGATATGTAATTTAGTATATTATATCTTATTAACATATTAAATTATTAAAATTGTTAATTATTAATACATTCATAAATGGAATTTAAATTATAATAATTATAAATTATAAATTATGTTAAAGTATTTAAATTATCATCAATTAACTGAACTCCATTACTGAAATAACACGGTGTTGACAATCTTTTTTTTTTTTTTTTAATACTAATTATATTCAATGTGTGATAAATGAAATATATTTTTATTATGAATATAAATATAAAAAATCGAAAGTTCTGCGATCAATTCACAGAAAAAAAATTCTATATTACGCCCCTCGAGAGTTGAATTTCGAATAGAATAACGATTACGTAGAAAGTTGTATCTATATTATTCGGAATAAAGAAACAGAATTGTCGCCATCTGAACTCTCGTAAATAAATTTAACGTCATAAAAATGTTTCATACTGAAATAACATTTAAATTGCACGCTTATTTATTTGTTATAATTTACAATACGGTAGCTATTTATATCACATATCGTGTATAGATAATAATACTACCGCACGTTTTCATCGGAAATTATGAATCCACAATACGAATTAAAAATGACGTTAATTCGCTGTATTTATCATTCACCGAAATAGAACGTTATTATTTCGTTTCTGAAAATTACTTATTAAATAATAATAAAAATAATATTCAAGGAAGTATTGTAATTTTTTGTTAATTGTTTTTTTTTTAAAAAAAAAAATCTTAAAATCGACCTAAGAAATATTTTATCGAGTACTGTTTAGTAATTTAATTTGTTTTTCTTCGGGAAGATGAAAATTTTTTATTATAATAATAATTAACAGTACATCTCAATTTTACTCGAAAACGACAAATAATTTTATCGCAATATTACATTTTATTGCTATATAATTTTGTTATTACGAAATGAATGGTTTCCTGTTGTAATCCGTCGCGATATTATAATTAAATTTGGCGCTGGAAATTAAAAAATAATAATAATTACGAATAATTTTCTCGTCGCACTTATGATACAAAAATCAAACCGTACGTGATAATAAAAAATATAAAACGAAGACGCGTCGGTGGACGTGCGCTCGAGAGAACGTCAAGTGTCTTTGGTTGGCAATTGAAAAAGTTGGTCGCGAACGGTCCGAGGGGCTTTTCAATAAAAGGTCACGAAAAAACTGATTTTCCAGGAGGAAAACTGCAACACTTGATCCCGAACTTATTTTTTTATTTTTCTTCTTTTTTTTCCTTTTTTAGAACTTTGAGACCCGTAAGCTATTTTCTATATACGTATATATGTAAAATATACGTTTTTTTTTTTACGCACACGCGAATAGTGTTTTTTCTTTCATTTGCGAGTGCCGGCAGCCCCGACTCGAAAAAACTTTATTACCATTTCGTCGCACTAAATTACGTTAAAGTTTTCGAGTGGAAGCATAGAATAATGGCGTAAAGGATATATACGAGTCTCGAGCCCCGAGCGAATCGTCGGAAAATCGCGGGCTGTTGCGTTGAAAATTTCTCGAGAAAAACATTTTTTTTTTTTTTAAGAACGCATATATTCGGCCTTCCGATTTTCAAGAAAGATTGTCTGGCGGCGACGTACATTCCGGATATGATCATAATTATTACGACGATTATTACGGATAATAAAAATTAAAACGTATAGTTAGGTAGTAATAAAAAACTTAATATTTGACACCTCGTCTGTATTTCTTTCCGCGGATAAGAGAAATTTAAATTTAAATTTTATCAAATTATCAAATTTTCGTTCTCGAAACTCGATTAAAACGTTTAATACTCGTATTTTTATTCGTTTCTGTAGTAAACATAATATTGTTATTGTTGTTTTTCCGTCGATTGTATGACGTCATATCCGTTATATAACGTCTTGACGGACGGACGTTTCGGTAAAAAAAATAATCGTTACGTAAAACGGTAATTATATTCACATTTTAAATTGTACGATACAATAAAAAAAAAAAAACGATATAATTATAATATCGAGTGCGAATTAGATACAAATGCGTACTAAACGCACGTTGCGGCACGAAAACTGACATTATAAAATAATCTTAAGCCTTATCATATTATAAAAGTACATTAAAAAAAAACCCGTACACGTTTGGAATAAATTATCGCAGCGTACATAAACTTGTTTTCGTAAAACAGCTAGTAAAAAAGTCTGTTTATTTTCAGGCGTCTTATGTGATGATCAATAACAAAAAAAAAAAAATAATAATAATAAACATGTAGTGTTTTCTATATAGTTTAGTTTGGAGTGTTATATGAAAATTGAAACTAAATAAATAGTTCGTTCAATGGTTTCACGAAATGTAACGTTAAACAATTTTTGGTCATGAATAATTCGATGTTGACGGATACGTGCGACACTCGAACACATCAATCGTAGTCGACTAAGTTTAACTATTGTCAGTAGTCGTTCTCCCGGATAATTGGAATATGATCATGAAAGCACGTGCTCGTGTGTTATCGTTTCAGATGTTTTTCTTCTCTTTTTCAGAATTTTTTATATATACATTTGCCAATGACAACTGAAAATAATCATAACCTATGCACGAGCATTCGACCATAGAAATATAAGAGTGTACCTATTTGTTTTTTTATTATTGTTCACGTTGGAGAACATAATATGGATACGTGGTATAAAACAATAAATTAATTTGAAACGTACCGATCGGAATGACCAATTTAAAATAATAAAAAAAAAAACGATCGTAAATAAGTCAATAAAAATAATCATTATTTGACCTCATATATATATTTTTTTTAAATTAATTCTTTCTTGCCGACCGAACTCAATAAATGCCGTAAAAAAACATAACTGTATTTACGTAGCGAAGTGCGCTATCACTGATCACGCGTTATCTGTTTTCGTATTTTCTCTCTATATTATTATGATATTATTATCATTTTTATTCGTGCGGAATAAATTTTGGTTTCCGCAGTGAATCTAACCGAATGATTTGTACGACGAGAAAGGAGAAATTCGAGAAAAAAAGAAAGAAAAACCAATACGTTCGACTTAGTAATAATACTACGGTGTGTAGACTGAGTCGCAAAATATGTTCCCCTGTACGAAGTTTATATTATTATATTAATATTATTTGTGTGCGTACGGTTAAACTCGGCACCGGGTTCAATAATTCGAATGCAACCGAAACCGAATCATAAATATCCGCCGCAGTAGTTTTCCGGACGTTTTTATCGGTCCGGCGACGTTATCGTTATAAATAAAATGAAATCGACTAAAACGGTCTAGGCGAAAGGCGTGCTTAAGATTGATAGCAGTATTTATGTACAACGGGGGAAAAAAATATAATATTCAATTTTATGCCATTTTCTTACGGGAGAAATAAACAATAATAATTATCGTATTGTTTTGTTTTATTCGTCGGAACGTTAATCGATACGTCATAATCAATACTGACCTACGAACGAAATTATTAACATAATTGTACTTAAAAAAAAAAAACCTCATGGAATCCCTCAGAATTGGTTTGTAGCAACTGGTGGTATACGGTTTAATCCGTATGTTTGGATTACGAATTTACCCATTAGAATCAACAATTTATCGGCAATTTTACGTTTGATTGTCCGTATAAGCGTAATCAAAATTGTCACGAACGATAAAAAATTTAAATTTAAAATGTATTAATTTATAAAATGTATACATTTTATTATTTAATTTATTTAAATTTCAACGACGTTTGAATCATACGAAATTCACAAATTACGTAAAAAAGAGAAACCGTTTTTAATTTTATAAATATCGAAAAGAATAAAAAATGAACAAAAAATAGTACGTAATAATAATGTTATAAAAATAATTTTTTTGACGAAAAACATTCGTTTGTTTTATATTATTATAAGCGTAATATTATACACAATTGGACATTTTGGAAAAAGAATAATTTACATTAAAATTACAATATTTGACTGGATGCGTTATTACCGCAAAAATAAATATTTACGCGTTATTACGTATTTTTTGTGGGAAGATTTAAGGATTTAACACTTAATTTTAATTTTGAGTGTCTGAAAAAAAAAACAAATATTTGCACAGCGTTTCTGTTATTTCGTGAAAGTTTCAACCATAATACGATACTAGGGACGTAATTTTTTTTTTTTTTAGTATATTACGTATCGTGTCCCTTTGCAAAGAAACGTAATCGATATATCACGTTCACTATATTAAACTGACATCAGTATAATGATGACAATATTATTAATACGTGAGTTTTATTTGCATAATAATCTCATATTGCGTGTGCATTATTAATGCTCGTATTCTGTCTTCGGTGAAATATATTTTGTGAAATGGAGACGACCGCGATGATGAAGACAGTATCCTTGTTTATTCCAGCCCGTTGTAAGTTTATTAATTTGAAATGATTTGTGGATTTTTTTTTTGATATATTTTATCCAAATTATCACGAAAACCAAAATATATTATATCATAGACGTAGAGGTATTATTTCATTCATCGTTAAAGTGTACTCAACATCCGATTAATCAATAAAATTTTTTATTTTTTTATAAAAATTGAATAAAGTTTTTGTGTTAACAAGTACGCTAATCAAACATTTCTAATAAATTTTAGTAACTTGAAACGTAACGTAATAAAATATTTTGTAAATATTTACAAAATTAATTATATTGTATACAAACATAGGTATAAGATTTAAGGAAAATATCAGAAGCATGAAAAATCAGAAAAATGATAAGTCTCCTATAGCAGAAACACTTTTTAGAATTTAATCATGATATAAATACAATGAAAATGTATATTAAAACAAGTCACAAATAATCAAGAATTAAATATAAGAGAAGCTATAGAAATGTCAAAAAAATAAAAATAATCTGTTAAATTGGGATTTAAATCCATTACAAAATAACTTGTTAAAACTATTACCATAATAATTAATAATGGATAATTAAACCGACACGACACTCATGAATCATCGTGTGATGACGTCATGCACACTATATAAGGGAAATGTACACACTCATATAACGGCCAGTCGGTGTTTTGCACTGAAGATGGTAACATTGTTATCGAAATACGTGTTCGCTTAAATAAAAGTAAATTTCTTATGGATTTGGGTTTAATTTAATTTAAATAAATATATTGTATACATTTCGTAAGCTAAATAAAATGAAAAAATTCTTGAAAAAATTCCACATTAGTGACGATCAAAATTGGTCACGGTCTTGCGATAAATGCAGGACCAAGACCGAGAATGCCTCTATTTGTAGCAATACTAAGACCAAGATTAAAAATAGTAATAAACCAAGACTTGGACCAATATTAGGTATACAAAAACAAGAACGAGACCAAGTATTAATATTTAAATAAAAAAAAACATATCATATTATATAGGTATTTCTATCGTTTTCTATGAGTAATTTAAAATTTTAAAGTTTCGTCCAATGAAAATTGATGTAAAATTATGATTATAATTTATATAAGCAATAACTCATTTCTAGTACTAGTATACGTCTACAGTGTAATATACTACCTACTTCTTTAACTATTTCGATTATAAAATAATAACTCGTGCGTAAAAACGTGTAATAAATAATAATAAAATGCGCGTCTTTCGTAATTTTATTACGTTAAATATTTACTATAATAAATTAATAACGGCGGTGGCTTTACGTTATGTATTTTTAGTGCAATATCGCGGTATGAGAAATTTTATTACGTATTATAACAATGTTATGATATTGTAATTTATTGCGTGTAGTCAATAATAACGTGAAATATCGAAACTCGCGTCGAAGGAACAAAAAAAAAAAAAAAATTAATATAATATTATAGATACAATTTTCGTTTGAACGAATTAAACAGCAGTGAACATAAACCAAACGTGCATAATATTATAATAACATTTCGGTATGATGCCGTTGTATTATGGCATAAAGTTATTATTATTTAGTGTTTTTGTTCTTCTTCAAATTTTACTTTTAACACGCACGCATTACTCTTTCGTACAAATTGACGTGTATTGAAATTTATGTTTTTGTAATAAATTTACGTTTTTTTTTTTTTTTTTTCAATAAAACTTACTGGTCGTGTCCGCGTAAAATATGTGTGTTCCATTCGAATAGTAAATTTTCGATTTACCGTTATAATATTATAATACGGTATAGCAAACTTTTATGTGTGTGTTTTCAGTACATGCGATATTGCGTTCACGTTATTACAACGATTTCTCGGCAAACAAAAATAAAAGTCGAAATAACGGCCATAATCGCGGGTTATCTTCCAAACCTATTATATTATATTACAGGTATTTTCTAACGATTGCGGATTACGGCATTAACCGAAGTAATGGTAACCATTACTATGTATTATATACCTTAACTTGGCAAATTTCAACAACAACCTGTTCACTTTAATTATTATCGGCTCTTTATAATCATTTTTCGGTGTAGATTCGCGCAAACGTTTTAACGCGCACGTTTAGTTGGCAGATTTATGGATTTATTTACACCGATTTGTTTTTCCCCGAAAATTTTTATAATAATAATTCCGATACGAGTTCTTATTATGTAAATATTTACTCAGTATACTGTCGAAATTTAAATTATTATTCATTTTTTTTTTTTTTTTTTTTTTTGGTTTCATCATTATTACAGGTATAATACCTGTAATAAAGTCAAAATTTTAATATCGAACGTAATTTATTTTACTGAAAACTATAACGTGTAACGATTGTTTATACTCGTATTATTATAATGTGTGCAATACTATTGAAAATGAATCGGCAAAGGCAAATATAATATTATAATATATTATAAAGTGTTAGGACGAACGACGGAGGAAACGCGGAAGCCTATGTTTTACCGTCGTTGAATATTTATAGCTGTTATCGTTATCAACAGGCCAAAGTTTTATTATCATTAATACGAAAACCGTTGCGGGTTGTTTTTGCATAATACCACGTCGCCTGTTCGATGCCTACCGGTCCTTCCCTTACCTTAATACCCGTTTCAACAATCCGTACCCAAATAGTGTGGTGCGATGACCTCTTTATCTTTTATTAACACTCCTCGCGCAAACGCCTTGCCTCCGGAAAAGGATATTTGCCCTGAATTTGCATGGCATTAAAAAACAAAAATATAATATATAAAAAAAAAAAAGAAAATATGACGGGGAAGAAAAGAACAGACACCATCTCTTGAGCAGCCGCTTCCCTCGGGTATAATATTGACCTTAATGGAAAACTAAGATGGGCCGTCCCGATTCGACTACAAAGTGAATAAATTATGCGCAACAATTCGTGTGGTAGTGAAGAGGTTGTATATTATATACGCATACAATAATAATATATTCTCTCGTCTTCGAAATGTTTATGGTCTGTTATCAGTACGTTTTTACATTTTTTATAAGCCAACGTATAATCATTCAGAATTTCAGATCACTTACCCTTCGTCAATATATTAAATTATACGAACTAATATCTTACCAGATAACGTACGAAATTAAGTATTTCGAAATTCGACCAAACTATAGTTAGTCATTGTGAATCAAATAATATTATAAATAATATTGATATCATATATAATATGCGACATTAATCGTTATAACAGATAAGAAAATTTCCATAATAAACATAGTATTATGCTTTATGCGTTAATAATATTGTTTTTATCACAACAAACATAATTATGAATAATTTATTATTATCAAAATTTGTATTTTCATCGTCGTTTTAAACGTTGACGAATAAATAATTTTACAAGTCTTTTTTTATAAAAGATCAATAAAAGTCTAATTATTATCCGTTATCCTTAACAGTCAAATTTTAATCCTCGTCTGAATCTTACAACGTCAAAACGAAAATAATTTTATATATTATTATAAAGCTGCGTTTGTAAAGTTTTCGAGTGGATTCCGATATAGACGTTCTCAAGTTTTTCATTAAAAAACGAACTAGATTATCAATTTATCATTATTTGGTTTTACAGAAAAATGAAAAATATTTCCAATTGCCATGTTATATACAGAATATATACGAGGTTTACCACAAAAGGAGTAATAATAAATATTTAAACGCAAAATCCATTTTATCGTAATAATACTTTCGTTTCACAAATATTTCTTTGATCTGCTTTTTTCTTGCTCCGTTTAACATTAACGATATTCTTTTTACCGTCAGGATAAAAAAAAATCGCGTCAAACATTTATACGTCATAATAAAACAGACATTCCTGTTGTTATTATTATATACATAGATAGATGCACGTTAAAGCATTTTAATAATAATATGCATATCATAAAAAATACGTTATCACTCATAAATATTTAATCCACTTTTAATACTTAATCGCGCGAATGTTTTTTTTTTTTTTAATGTTTTAGGGAATCTAAGTAGATATTGTACATAAAAAAAATGATATAAAAAAAATATTTTTAGAAATTGATTTTGTGGAGATTTCAAAAAAAAAAAAAAAAGCGATCGTACCTATACACGATGAGGGGGAATATATAACTAAACCATGATATTAAGTAGGTACCTACCATATACTTTCTACCAAAAACAAAACATTTCAGAAATATTATAGCAATTTTAATGTGAAATGAACATTTTTCGACAAATCACCTTGTTTATATAATATTACTTTACGGTTAATTTAAAACTTGGAATACATTAGTTGAAAATGAACAAAAGGAATAAAATTAATATTCATTTTTGTTGTTGTTCAAATTGTTTTTTTGATGTAGTTTGAACGGTCAATGAATTTGAACTTTAATTTGTTCGTGTAGTTCCAAAGTTAACTTATCATAACAAAGGTATAGATAATATTATATTGTATTTTAATTTAAAAATAAATAATATTTTTTTTATGATTTCTATTTAATTAAAGCAAGACGAAGCAAATATATTATATTTTTAAATTTTTAATATCTGAATGAGACGACCAAATACTAAAACTGATATTTTTTAATTTTATTGTATAAATATTTTTAAATTATATTTATTTATAGATATAACGTTGAATATTTAATAATAATAATCAATATTTCTATGTACAACTAATACTATAATATAGTGTTATATTATTAGATATTAATTCATTACTTATAAGTTATAACTCTATTCTATTAGTTTATAAATATAAAATCAATATTAAAAAAAAAAAACTGATGTTACTTTGATAAAACGGAAAAAATATGTATAATAAATAACAGTCATGGATAGGAAATTGTTGTGTCTTAAACGTCCTATCCGGATGACAGACAATTTACACGAGTATATTTTATGAATTTTAAAATTATTATTAACTTTGATGTTTCGCGTTTTACATCGCGTTTTATAAACCTGGTTTGTAAATTCGTTTATCTCGTTATTGTCTACCGTCTGCGTGTTGTTCGTTTCAATAATTTCATTTATCACGTTGTCTGACAATGTAAACAATTTTAATAGACCAATAATTGGCACATTACGCGTATAATATCAAAATTTTCATTTTTTACGTTTAATGTTTTAAATCGAGAACTAACTTACAACACGTATTGTATGAGTAATTTTACATTGAACTATGGGTTTTGATGACATATTCTATCACGGTAGGCCCCAATACACGATTAAATTAATAATATATAATGAGTCAGATGTTTCATATTTGAATCGCTAACTTCAGAAAGGGGACAAGTCCATTTTTATCAATTTTGATTTAATTATCATTTTTCATTAAGCACGCGTAAATACATCGTTTACTGCAGATAGGAGTCAAATCCGATTATCAAAACAATAAATATACTGTTTGGAAATTCTATTGTTTACTATAGAAAGGGTACATGTCCATATTTGGTTTTTGGTCATTCCTGAAAAATTAGGAAAAGTGGACATGTCCTCTTTCTGCAGTTAACGATTCATTTAGTTCTACGATAATCCCTTAGGACGACGACATTCTTGGACCGTTATCATAATCAACATATTCGGTTTTCCAACCGAGGTTACCGTGGTGTCGGTATACATCGGCGTTCATCGCTGAATTACAGTTGCTCGGTTTAAACAGTACAATGTCGACTTTCATTGTTCGTTCGGATACGTGTCTTACAAAATATGTTCAATTATTCTGGTAGGTGGACGGGTCGAATAACGTCGAGAAATAATAATTATTGTTCTATCCGTCTAATCCGAAAAAACAAACTGTATTGACTAAAAATACGAGTAAAATATAAAATATAATATATATCTACGTCATACAATTTAATGATATTTAAAATTTTACGAGTCGACCGACTAAAATTTCACGTTTCTTACATTCGATTCTATCGCGGATTCACGACATCTATATATTAATATTATCGTATCTGCACACGTATTAAGAGTATTATGATATGAAAACTCGGGATTTATTATAAAAATCATATAAATTCTCCGAACGCAATATTATATACGAGATTATATACTTAATATTATTATGTGAATTAATAAAATAGACTTAGGGGTGTAGGTATACGTCGTGTTCGTCTCGTTTGTGATATTATAACTCCGATAAGAAGAGTAATGTACGACGAAACGAGATAGTCGATATTAAGGTGTCACGGTCCGCGCCGGGAGAGAAACTTGTGACGCGACGTCATCGGGGCACGGCGAAGGGACGTATGGCGGCGGGGAATGATGTACGACTTCAATTTCCGCGGCCGAACACTTGTACAAAAGCCAATGCCATTAACCCCGGGTCTGGATGTTTTCGGTTCCCCATATACCACGGTATATATCTATTATTATTTTATTTGTATTGGAATATAAACGACAGCGCAATATGCATGATTGTTTTTTACGATTTTACGTGCCCGCACCCTGTCGCCGTTTCCACTGAAGATTTATTCAAGTATTACCATATACGTATATAAATATATGTCGATACCGACGTATGGTAATGCACGTATAGTACATTGTTGTCTTGCGAACAAAAGCGACGAGAAAATACAATGCATATACATAAAAAATAATAAAAACACGCTCTCGTTTCCGACCGTTTAAAAAAAAATATATAAAAAAACACGCGTGGGTTCTGCAATTCTCGAAAACGGAAATGTTTAATATCATATTATTATTTATTTATTATTATTATTATTATTATTATTATTATTATTATTATTATTATTATTATTATTATTATTATTATTTTATATTTTTACCCGTCGATGACCTTCCATCGGTATTTATTTTAGACTAGATATAAGTTTTGAATTTCTCGAAAAGCGAGTACGAATTTTCTCTTCTTGTGATAAGAATAATATTACAATCATTTTTTTTTTGGCAATGAAATATTACGCGTACTTATACGTATATTATACGAGTGTAACACGTGATTTTCACAACCTCGTAGAACCTATTTCTATTTATATGTAAAACCGCCAGTTGAACAGTATAAAAAGTAATCAGAAAAACGTTGTAAAAACATAAACATTTTCACGGTGTAAAATATTATTATAATATTATATTATGTTTATTTATAACGATTGTTTGTACGCTCGTACCGCGTGTTGTATAATAGGTACGTGTTTTCGTGTGAACGATATTTATACGGACTTTAGTATGCAGACGATGTGTTCATGTCTCTTGCAGAGAAAACGAAAATATTATAATATGATGCATAGCACCGGTCCGATGAGAACAGCTATAAATGGGTTTAGAAGACGTAGCCTAACCTAACTAATTTAAAATTACAAAAAAAAAAAAACCAGAATATTATTTTCATCGACAAAATATTGTGTTTCACTATCACTGATAATAATCGTATGATAACGTTTTGATTAAAAAATAAAACTTGTCCTAAACTTATTTTCATACGACCTGAAAGTCAGCGTGTGAATATCATTTAAATTTATTCGAGTTTAAAATATAATGCGAAACGTCATATTTTTTACTTAGGACTTCCTATACCGATTTCCTAAAATCGACCGATATTGTTACTACGAGTTAATACGTTTGAAACTCAATGCTAAAAGTACGAAACGTGTATACACGAATAATGAGCAGATATTTGAAAATAGAAAAATGTACTTACCCGTTACATGGTCAAAATCCATCCTATAAATTTTATAATAATTTTACTCGTTCGAAAAGTTAAAATTAAATATATTCTATGATACTACCTGTAGGATAATTTCTTTTAAAAATCCGACCTAGGTAACCATAATTAATAACCTTTAACTTAATATATAACAATTTTTTTACCGAAATCTTGAAATTTAATATTTTTTCTCGTGAATGATTACACAATTCACAGTTAATTCATTTTGAATTTATATTGAAATTTCTAAGAATTAATAATCGTACTTACATCGTTGTTATATCTATTTCATCTTCAATAACATAATATTACTATACCTACCAAATGACTTTTGAACTGTGCGCAATTTTTTTAATTAACACAATATTAATAAAAAAACATTTTGTATTATTAACATAAAACTAACATATTATAAAAGTAATATTATGGTGATTTATAATGTTACTAAATATTACAAAATTTCTAAGCTTATCGTATAGTATACAGGTATATTAATATTATTTTATCATGAATCCTGATAAATGGTCGAAAATATGCGAAATTTTCGAATTTATTTATATGAAAATATAATCTTCTGCCCTATCGGGGAGTTCACTAAGATCGTGTAATCATATTGATGTCTCGCTGTAGATATATTATAATATTGTATTATACGCGTAGTTTGATTGCACAATACGAATGAGTATAATATACGTCATGTCGAGATAAGGTTGTTGATACGTCATCATCGATGCATCATTATAATATCATGTTATGATATATAAACCCATCAATATTATTATTATTATTATTATTATTATTATTATTATTATTATTATTTTATAATACGTGTACCGTTGCCAGTGTTGACTTGGCGAAGGGATTGGTAAGATAGGAGTAAAAATGATAGTGATACGAAAAGTCGAAAAGTGGGGAAACGATGAAAAATTCGTATCACGAACACCATAATAAAAATTGGCAACGTGATAACATATTATTTTAATTTTTTTAACTTTTTGCATTTACATTTGTTATTAATTTATTATATTTTATTCGCAACTACACTCCCTTGTATACGCAATAGTCGATGGCTGCATGCGTACACGAATATAGGGGGGGGTTTGTCATATTTCATTCTTCGTGTAATAAATTCGCGATGAGAATTTTTTTTTATCGGACGAGCAGTCCTCGACGGAGTTTCGTCTTAAACGTGACAACCTAATGTAATATTAACACATAAATAAATAGCGAAATAGCGAACGTACTTCGCGTTTCCAAGACGAATCGGATGTATTTTCTTTTCTATATCATACCCGCTGTATACTGTAATATTTATTACACCGATACAACACACATTTTAGTGTATTGCAAATTCCAAGACAAATCGCTCGTGCGCCCCAAAAATTCAATTCGTTTTCGTATGGCGTTGAAAAATATGTACAGTATATAACTTTACTAACCATATAATTTTTAAGTTGTATAAAATAGTTCATCCGCTGTAGGTTTAAATCGTGAAAAATTAACGCGAATCGAATGTTTTTTCTTTTCATACCTCTCAGAATTCTTAAAATCTTGTAATTATTTATATTATTATATTATGATATAATACGAGAGGATAATTTTTTTTTCGTACCGTTTGTTTGTTTTTGTATTACCCGAATATCGTTACTTTTTTCCCCCCCTCGTGTATAATCTGGTATATAGTTGCCTCTATTGCTTCGGACGAAATTATACCGAGTGCCGGAGGTATAAAATCGATATCCTATCAAATTGGGGTCGTCGACGAATGGACGAGAAAAATTAGTGGAGGGAGGCCTAAAAAAAAATAAATAAATAAATAAAAGAAGAAAATTAATAATAGAGCACGCGGAATGCTAATAATTGCTTTTGTGAACCCGGTCGGTATGTGCACCACTCGTTTTCTACATGGATAAGGGGGTGTTTTAATTATAGAATTCCCTATCGAGTGGGGTGGCCACCGGAATAATTGGATTTACGCGTTTCGGATGTATAATGGGATTTCGGTATATAAATATATGTGTGTGTGGATGTATAATGTTTATATATATCTAGGCGACAACCCGCAAACGGTTTAAACCAGCGGACTATTGAAATAATCGGATTGTTTTTTTTTTTTTTTTTTTTTTTTTACTCATTTTACCGACCGCAAAATATAATAATAATAATATAAATTAATCTAATATTGCACGTCGATCGAGACGATATTATATTAGGGGAAAAAAATGAAGACACGAATTTTTTTGTTTATAGAAAATCTACAACGCGTAATGATTTCTCATCGTCTATTTTTTGTAAACTATTGTCTATTATTGCATATTATTATATTTATGTTTGCACTTTAATTCGCTTTTCGAATAACGACACCGACTTCATATTTTAATATAATATCATCATATTATAAATATTCAATTATAACTTGTATTTGGCTTTGTTTTTTCCGCCACTCGTAATATCTCAAAAGAAACCACCTTGATAGAAACGCCAGATTCAATAAAAATGTAATGATAATAATAAGGGGAAAAAATGTCACGTTTCTACTGATATATATATATAATATAATATAATAACATAAGAGTCGTAGATAATATAATGTTTTGTTTGTTGTCTGGAAGTTTCGCGTCTATCCTGAAATCCTTTTAACGACCATTTAGATAATTACATTTTGGATAATGTCCCTTGTCATCGTAAAGTTAAATCTCTACCGTGTACGTTCACATTTCTATAATAACGCATCTATAAATTAATTTTCTAATTTTCACACAACGTGTTACGCGTAGTCTCGGTCGTCCGGACGCTTTTGTTTCTGCGCACAATTTCCGAACGCTAGAGGTAAAACATAATATTAATAATATGTATATGATTGCATCAGGTGTTCGATAATCGTGAAAATAATACAATACATTGTAATGCCTGTTGTCGACTGCATAATATAATAATATTATAATATATGTGCGTGTATTTTCCAATCCCATTATTCGTTAATATTACATTGTTCCGCCATATATAACACTGTGTGCGTCATATAAAATATTCAATATTCACGTTTAAATATTTCGTAGGCGTAAATTGTTTTCAGATTTAAAACGAAATCTGAACAACGTTCAGAACGGTAACGTTTCCAATAGGTATATTAATAATAGTGTTTCGAGTTGAGTGCGCGATGGTGTCTTAAACAGTCGCGAAGAAAAACGAAGAAAAATAATAATAATAAGAGGAAGAAAAAGAAGAAAAAAGAAATTATAAGTGACGTATAAATGAAAAATGTATTTCATCATATTGTAACGACGTATCAGACGACGAACAAATATTTGAAATAATAAAATAGAAATATTTATTATGATATAATGTAAAATATATAATATTATAATATTATTGTCTGCCGAGTTCGACTTATTTAAGTCTTGAATGGTCCTGCCCATCCTCTCGCTTGAATAAAAGGCGGGTTTACAAATAGAAATGAAATGAAATTATATTATATTAAAAACGAGAGAAATAATACGGTGTATAATCCCTTCGGCTGTACGAAAACCGACCCTGCAGGGAGAACGGAGGCATTAATCTGATGACGTATAATAAGGGCGGTATGGAGTGAATACTATATAATACAAACAGGGATCAAATATATATATATACACATAGGGCATATATTAAGTAATGATGACTGTGTGTACGTGTGCATATACTTAGACACAAACAACGAACAACAGACAAGAGATTAAGTTGATGGAAATGTCGTGTTCGTCGACACAAAACGCTCGGGGGTGCGTGCATTGCACATGATATTATATGGCGTGCACTTGATAAGAGAAACTGTGGATCCTGTGGCAACCGGTGTGTATATTATTATTATTATTATTATTATTATTATTATTATTATTATTATTA
>JAIUCT010000008.1:6133646-6149460 GCA_021307375.1 Tetraneura akinire
TATTATTATTATTATTATTATTATTATTATTATTATTATTATTATTATTGTTTCTGTTTTGGCTTTTTTCTCTTATCAATGAAATACAGTAAAAATAATATCGCCAAAGACTATAATATTTATTTGTTCAATTATTTATTCTTTGTATTTCGGAGGAATGTTTTGATATAATATTATTATAATAATAATAATAATAATAACTACGATGTTATTGTTCGTTTCCAAGTTAAATAAAAATAAAGTAAGATTATACAAAGGAGAATAATAACTATACAACAAATCATTATAACAAACGTTAATCATAATATTATATTCCGACTGGACCGCGCGTTAAATCAGTTTATTACATTACAACATTATACGTATACTATTTGCGAGTTGGCATTTTTTTCATTAAAAACATTTGATAAGTGTATTTTCCGTAATGAGGAAACGTGTTATAATAACAATAATAATTATTATTTTCCAAAATTGTAAGTAGTAAATTCGAATAGATGACAGAAAGATATACTGCGTATGTTATTTTAGATAGCTACAACACATGCAAAGTTTAAAAAGGAAGTTTGCGTTATACATTTTAAACCCAACTATCTTAGGTTAAAATCTATATTTACTAAATTATTACACTCGAAACACAATATATTAATTCACGGTTCGTATGTTAATTTTATCGATATTTCATTATAAAAGTAATCATCGGTTGTTAGAATTTAGGAGAAAATTATAATTATTCATTACTTAGAAAATATAATATATTGTTAATTAATATTATCCTTTAACTTTAAGGAAGTAAATAAAAAAAGTACAAATAAAATGAAATTTAATTTTAAAATAATTTTAATATATTTTTGCTTTATATTAATTGCGCGATGACTTATACAAGTTAATTTACTAATATGAGTAATAGTTTAGAAGTAAATAAATATTTAAAAAAACGTATAGAATTTTAACCATTTAGAATATACGAAAAATATTACTTTGTTGATGGACAAAATTTCATACAGTTAAATTTTGTTATTTTAAAATGCGATTTAAAATGGATTTAATTGGAATTATTTATAAATTTAATTAATAGAATGTTAATGTTCAAATTTTTACAAATTCAATATTATAATTATATCATATAAATCATATAAAAAATGCAACTGCACTAGATTAAATCAACATTTTTTCTCATTCAGTTTATTTGCCTTTATTTTATTATCTAACTATTATCGGATACCCACGTTAATTTTATACGCTAAAAGCACGAAATTTAAATCGAATAATTAAGATTATTTAATATTTATTTGAAATAAATACAGTTTATGTGTTAAGTATTGAAACTAAACTATAAAATTTGATGTCGTTTAAAAAAAAAAAAAAAAAGAAAAAAAAGAAATAAGAATAATAATAATCAAACATTTTCAACGACACGTTTTGTAAAATTTTCGAAAACACGTAATTTTCCTTTTTTTGTAAGTGTACAATGTAAAAATAAAATGAAATAGTTTAAATCCTATCGTAAAAATGTGTATACGCATTTGAGTTTAAACGAGACTTTTCTAAGACACAATTGAGAAAAAGAGAAAAATGTTCCGTAGATAATAGTAAAAAATTCTAAGAAATATCGATTTTGAGGTTGTGTCTGAAACAAATAATAAGAAAAAAGTCCAATTTATAATTGTTAAAAGGAAAGGAAAAAAAAGAGCGTTAGACAAAGCGAGGAAAATAGTCATTTTCAAGGAAATACTGTTCGAGTATACGTGGGTTTTATAATTATATATAATGGAAAATAAATTATTATCTTTAGTAATTGAGATCTTTACTGCTCTGTTTATAATTTAAATTAAAAGTGGATTTAAAATAAAATTCCTATAAGAATTTTATTTGTGATTTTCTAATTTCCGAAGAAGTTATAACTGTTCTCTTAATAGTAATAGTATATATAGAAATAAGAGAAATTTGGCCGGAAAGGCCGAAATAATACTGCAAAAACATTGATAAAAGGTCAATTGTAGAAAAGGGAACGAACACCGCCCAATTGTGGAAATGTGGACAACCCGACAAACTCATTTTGAAGTTCAAACATTATTATCGGTACATTTTTTATATTTTTTTCTAAGATAAAACGTGAACGAAATACGTAATATCGAAATAAATTGTACAAAAAAACCATGTTGTCAACGAAGTAGGTACTGAAAAGACACGTTTTCTTATATATATTTTTTATTTTATTTCCTTTCTCTACCCAAGACTACTATATGGTTAATGTAACGTATTATTTATCTAAATAAAACCAAAACATAACTTTTGGAAAATAGTACATTTATATTGTATACAGTCGGTTGTTTTGTCTTTTGTATAAGTTTTATTAAATATTATATTATTATATAAAACTATGAAAATAAATTAATATTTATCATTTTAGATTTTGAGCGAAGCGAAAACAGACATTTCGACGAATTCGATTACAATATTTCACAATAACTCAGGCAATTTTGAAGTTAGTTTTTAACTTGAAAATTTTATTGGGTGTTCAGATAGCTACTATATATAATATGATAAAATTTTGAAACCGTTACTTTAATTTTTAAAAAAATATAGAACTTTTAATATTTCCTATAATTCTCGTTTTTATTTATACAATGTTTGATCAAATTAGCAATTTTGAGTTTTAAGATATGAACATTTTACTGAAGAATACCCACATATTACTTAATATGACACCAAAACATTAAAAAATCCCAAGTTTCAATTTTTTTTTTTTTATAACTGTTTAAAGTCGACATTTTCGTTTTGTAGCTGTTTAAAGTATAAAAAGCAATGGAAGAGATACAGGTGTAAAGATAATAGTGATACATTTTGATTAAAATTTTTAAATCGAAAAACTATTCTGAGCGAAGTACTGTCAGATTTGGTTATTTATATGGCCAATTTGGGGGTTTTATGGGTATATAATACTGAACGTAGAGACTGGTAAATGTAAAAATTTTAATCAATACATAATTATATATTATCTGATGAAAAATCGTATTTTTGAATGTAATAATGATTTATCATTGCATTCAAATTTTAATCAAAATTCAACACTATCCTCTTTACACTATTGTATCCCTTCCCTTGCATTTTTCATATTACCTTATTTAAAAGAATTTATTAATTTTTTTACGTCGTAATTTTATTTCATAATAATTCATGTAATATTATTTATATTACTTACTTAAGGAATTTAAAATTATAACACATATTATATAATACAAATGTGCAATAAAATATAGTATGAGTACCTTTACTCTACCTATACCATAATATCATTATTCATAATTTATATACCTGTACATAAATACTAGATAATATTTTACTGATGGAAGTTTACGCAGTTGGATAAACTTAAGAAAGAAAAATTACAATTTTATTTAGTATTTTTATATACTCGTATATTGTACTGTAGTTATAATATTGTGGAACGTCCCAAGAGATTTTTGTATCTAATCCCATCGTGAGATCGTTTTTAGCCGACGATAAATGTAAAGTTTTCAAAAGGTGACCGTGGACCGGAACAAGAGAAGGGGCTCGTGATTTCTGACCGGCGCATTTCCTCAGGGTCCCCTATAGGTTCCCATGTAAATTGGTAAAGTTGAAACACCGTGGCTGCTCCAACATAATCCTTATCCATCCCTTCTCTTCACCGTCTACCTATTAAACCAAAACCGTGTCCAGGATAAATAATATACATACATATATTAGCCATTAGGTAAACACGTATATATATATATATATATAATATAATATAAATAATGTATGTATATATCTTCGGATATCGATACGTCCCTGCACTTAAGTGAGGGTTTAATCGAGAGCAATCCCTTTTGTATTATATTTCACTGTTCGTGTCGGCTGCTGCATATTATAGCCATCGTAGGCATGTTATTATTATTATTATTATTATTGTTATTATGGAACGTATATACGCATAAGCATAATAATAGGTAGGTATAGGGTGTGGATTTGTAGTAAATTTCTTTATTGTTCGAGTTATAGTCTTATGTTCGTATCGCAGCCCTTTGGAAATACTTAAAATATTAAAATACACAATATTAATGTATGCATTTATGAATATAAAAAATAAATAAATATATTATATCGACCATCATATAACGATTTTATTAGAAAAATACACAGATTAAAAAAAAAATAAGAATATATTATTATATATAGAGAATCGTAGCCTAACCCTACTTTTTCATTCTCGTACACTTTCTAAAGCATTCGAAAGGTATAGTTTCTAACACTAAATAATGAATACCTATTTTACAATATACCGGCCCGAAAACACATAATATTATATAATTATACGATATAAATATTATGTCATAAACGAAAAATATTATGAAACGAATTTAGAGATATAAAAAAAAAATTGCGACACGTGACTAGGGTTTCGTGGTTTGAGTTATCAGGGGGAAAAATAGAGATAATACGATATCTTATCATGATATTGATATATTTTTACAGTGTTAACCGTCTATGCAATTATTTTTAGAAGAATTATTTAATTTAGGTATATTATAATTAAAGTCGCCCTGCAAGGAGGAATGAATAAAACGATTTCCATACAATATATTATAATATTATAATATTCACAAGAATAATTCCATTTTGCGCCGAGTAAGCCGATATCATTTATTTCGGTAAATATTTAAATAAATTTTCGTTATTTTTCGACGGGACGACGTTTGAACGTTAGGTAATATTTTAATAAATACGTGACTCGGTATCATATGGTAATATTGTGGTTTTATGCCTATAACGTTAAATATTACGTAGTTTACCTAATGTTCGATAACGAGAAATAATAAAACTCTACGGATTATTATTTTGTCCTTATATTTTTATAATATATTATAATATAAAAAAAAAAAAAAAACAATTTCCGACGAATGAGTCTCTCGATTATAATTAAATATATTAAAATATATTTCCCACCGCGAACATTACGTCGTTCACATTGCAGAAAAAAAAGATATTATTATACGTTTTTCATTATGGGGTAAAAACTAGCACAATGCCGTAATGAATTTAATGACGCTCGATTTACGGCAATGCAGCAAATGCATTGCATACATATATAGGTATAATAATTATATTTTAATATTATATACATCGTACGGTGAAGTTAGGTACCCAAACGAACGGGCGGCCATCATTATTTTCCGTACTTACGGGTGATATTATTAATATTTATTATTATAATACGTATAAACGTGAATAATCATCGTCGATATACTCGGAAAAAATAAAAAAATTATTATTAAATTTTTACGGTCGTAACTGCAGTTTAATAATGATAATACTTAATAGGTATATTTATATACCTGTACTTTTTTTTATCGCAAACGAACGGCGAGGCAAACAATTTTACAGAAAAAAAACATATTTTTATTTCTTAGGCACATTCCGAACCGCTAAAGAGTATAATATCAACCGATTGTAATATTTCAAAAGGAAAATATTATCGTTTGAAAAAATAACGTTTTTAAATATTAATTGAAATTTTTAATATATTATATCTTTTGCGTCGTATCTACATTTTTACGACCACAATTTTATGATTATTACTGATTAGGTATGTCGGTAAAAACCGTAATAATAATATAATAATTATCGAACGGTCGAGAAGACGCAGTGACGTTGACATTCGAGATAAAAAAAATATCATAAAGTCGAATACGAATTATTATTGACTTTGAAATATATATAACGTTGCGATTAGGTTTATAACATACACGAAATATTATAAATTAAATCGCTAAAAATACGGGAAATCGCGAATTATTTCATAAAAAATAAAATAGGACGTATTATTATATGTACAAATGGAAAATCATATTTTTGTTATTGTCTTTGTGTGCGGTTTGATAATGATTTTCGATGAATGGTACACGAATGAGTTTGAAAAATCCCGTATCTTTTGTTTTCGGATCCCTCTGTGCATTGTATATAATATAGTCGTTGCGAATTGAAGTTATTGTGGAAATTTTCTTCGCTTTCCTCGAGTATAATTGCTATATTACGACCTAAACTCGTTATATTTTTCAACCACTGGTATATATAAAAATATATATTGATTATTTTATAATAATAGATTAAACAACGATTATAATAGTAAAGTCTACAAAATAACGTTATACCAATGTTTATTTTTAGAATACTCGGGTTAGGTTAAAGTTATAACAGTACAAAACGAAGTGTAAGCGTTTAGCTATTGATTACACGCGTAATTGATCGTAATAAGAATGATAATAATAATAGTTTATGATTTGTTTATCTCGACTAATATTATCACACATAATTTATGTATATTACAAAAAAATAAAAGTTACGCCCACGCATATAATTTTTTAGGTCTGTTGGACGATCGTTATCAAAAAAACAAAAAAAAAGGCTATTTATTGTGCAAATTTATATTCTATTTTTAAATATTATATAGGTCATTTGAAACGGTTGTTAATTAAAACGTACAGTTAATTTCGATTTTAGTTTAACTCGAAATACGATTTTACTTACCCCCGTATAAATAATATATTATTCATAATATTCTGAGGTGCATTTTGATAGATTCCAGAAGAAATTAATTTGTTATTATAGTTTGAACACGGGTAAAATAATAACAGGAATACGGTAAATTTGAAAATAAAACGCACATGAATGTTTAATTATTACCAATATACGCTCGTTTCGTAGTTATTGTTTGCATGCTATTTCATCTCTGTGATTTTACCACAATATGTTTTAATTCGTTTATTTACTTATGTGTTTTATTAAAATTCAGCAAATTTTTGCAATTTTCAAACTCAAATAAAATTAAAATGTAATATTATATTTAATGTAATTTATATATTTAAAATGTTTTCAAAGTTTACGATTTAAGTCAATAAACATAATATTATTATAATCGTACTGCGTATAATATTATTATGTATAACCACGCAAAACTTTTGTAGTTATTTAAATATTTGACACGGCGTAAGTATGCGCGCCTAAATGGAAATTGATAATATTTTATGGAAAAAAAAAAAATAAATAAAAACAAGTTTACCCAATTAACTATTTTATGATTTACATTTTATTAAATAAATTAATATCATATTGAATTAGGTATATGACGTGAAGAAATGAAATATTATAGTATAGAAAACTGCACGTTATTACTAAAAGGATGTTAAATTATTATACTTTATAATTTTTTTTTTTAAATTTTATTTGGAAAAATATTTAAATAATAATAATATCCGGAGTGATTTCTTTATGGAACAAATAAAGTAGATTCATAAACGACTTGAAATCGTAATAATAATAATAATTGTGATTGATGATTATATTAATTCATATTACAATATATTATTATAATTATTATAAATTCGATTTGTTTAATTTTACGTAATAATACGAGTTAAATCGTCATTAAATCGTAAAAATATTTTAATTTCGTTCCACAAAATATTCGTTATACAAATTATTATCGTAGGTAGATGTTATTATATGGTTTTGACTATAAATCGAAAACTATAACGGACACGAAAAAAATTAATAATATTATAAATATATTACTATTATTATTATTGTAAATCATATCGCGATATTATAATAAATATTACTCGATTCGAGATTATAATATGGAATATTCCAAAACGATTGTTTCTGACGGATTTTCAATTCGCTCGAACCGTTTGTGCACGAATAAAAGATTAATCGATATTATAGCTATAAGCGTGGTAAATTGTTGTATTATTTTGTGTGTGTATACAACACGCGACGTTCGTGTTATTTTATTGAAAATAAACTTTTTCGATTAAACCAAACAATGTTATTATATTATTATATATACAATAATGTGTTACATTGGTTAGTTCGGAACTAAATTAAAAACAAAAAAAAAAAAATAATAATAATAATAATCATAATAATCATAATAATGTTTCGTAATAGTTGGCGCTAAATCTACGGACATAAATCGTCGTGCGACGTTTCGGACTGCGGAATACGAACTCGAAAACTTTCGGATAAACTGAATAAACATTATAAATCCGAGCGGTTAAAACCGCGCGGTATAATAAATTTAATATGTGCTTTCTTTTAGAATATTACGATAAAAGTTAACGTGCGTTCGTTATATAATGGTTCGGCGTGTTTATTTTACAAGTCCATGAGCCCATACGATCCAATATTGTCCTGTCATGATAATATGTCGACGATCTCTGCAGTCATACCGCGTGGTTACCTAACCTATAACCGCGATTATATGGAATGTAATATCAACACACAGTTGGACGTCAGATTTCGAACAAGCTAATTATTATTATTTTTTTAATATTTTTCGTCTCGATTATATGTTATTCGTATAATACCTATATTATTTATAATAATACATAATTATATATACAGAGATAAAGATGTCGCGCCAAAGTCCAATACCGATTTATCGACTCTCGAATTTTCGGTAAAAAAAAAAAAAAAAAAAAAACCACCCTGTCCCCATCAAGGATAATCCTGGAGATTCATAGCACGTAATCCCTACCAGTTACCACTATTCTGGTTTGTGTTAACGTTAACGATTCGACGTAGAGCCATCTGGCCGCGTGTCTTCTCCCCTACGCCGCGTCGCCTTCCCCGCAAACTGTCTAGTTTCGGTAAATTTTTTTTAATAACGCCGCGCCAGCTGTTGTTTAACCCTCAGTACGGTATACTCGCCTTACGACCTTCTACCATGACCCGTCGCCGAAATTCCACCAGTATCTGAACCAGGGCCTAAAATTGTGTGTACTACGACACTCTTAGTGCAGTACGAATAATAAAATGTGTAGTACGAAATTTTAAATTGTGTAGTTGATTATTGTCTTATTTTTTTTATTTTTGCATTATAAATAGATAGTATTATTTGAAAACCATATAATACATGAAATTTCAAAATTTAAAGTACCTACCTATTTTAAGAAGCCAAGTTACCTACTAGTTAGATAATCAAAATAAATATTTTTTTAGAAATTAAAGTATATTTTAAAAAAAGGCTTCGCTCAGAATCTGAAATATATAATATATTATACTATTTTACTATAAATTTAATGAGTAGAGTGTAATACGAAAATTTTTAAATTTTAGGCCCTGATCTGAACGTAAATATTATTCAAAATATGTAACGCAGTATTCCGTATACGAAATACCTCAAAATCCTCCATTGCGGTTTTCTACGTCGAGCAGTCGGATAAAAAAAAAAAAACACGCGTTTTCGTTTAATTCGTATATATTTTCTAATCTACACCGTGTGGATATATTACGGGTACGCCCGATTTAAAAAATTCATTTTTTGTACTTAAAAAAAAAAATGAATAATAAAATTCATTATTATAGATGAAATGTTATGTGTTACGAACGAATCATATTTGTTTCGATCTTCGGGAAAATTCGATTCGACTTGAAAAAAACGCGTTTGAGGCGTATAAAATTTAGTTAATTTATAATATGTTTCGTAACATGACGTGTTTATTCGTGAAAAACGTCTGAATCGAGTCGGAAACGTTTTGTCTTGCCAGCGAACTTTAACCAAAATGTGAAATATTAATAATATTATACGAGTCATACGTGTCACGACTATATCGACTGGTCTTGACGAGGGCGGGAAGAAGAAAGCTGATACCGGAGGGATTGCGGCTGAGGTGTATTTTTTTTTTATATAGATCCAGAAGCCAACACGCAATCTCATTTTGTTCTATCGTGGTTTTTTTTTATATTTTTATATATATTTTTTTTTATATATATAATAATATTATTAATGTGCTTACGGTGACAACGTGGCGACGGCGAAATGTTATTCCGATGATAAACGACGGTCGAGAAACCGAGACTTTTATATATGTATTCGCTCAACGACGTAGGTAACTGATGCTGCGGTTTTAACGCAAGTTAAAGCTCATATCTGAATCGTGACACAAACATCATAAAATTATATTTAATTAAATATTCACACATTTTAAAGAAAATTCTGTACACATAATATTTTATGATCCCGATACTATTATTATTATTATTATTATTATTATTATTATTATTATAATGTAGTAATATAATTATTCGAACGATTTAAAACGCGTTACTAATACATAATAATAATAATATTAATAATGATAATAAAGTATCAAAGTATAAATTATGATATAGGTAGTAATAATATATAGTTATTGTGGTATTTCTATTGCACGAGGTCCAAAACTCTACCCTTTTCTTTAAATTCCGATTCACTTTTGATACAAACATTGAAAATTCTATAATCGAGATAAATTCCGTAAGACAAAAATTTTTCATTAAATTTATTATAAGAATAAATATATAATTCAATTAATATTATAGAAAAAAAAAATGATTTATATATTCATAGTAGAATATTAGAATACAATTTCTTTTAACTAGTTACTATATTATAATATATATGTCATGGTAAATAAAATAAAATTTAAGTCATACCTGTGTTGAGACGCTGTTACCTATTACCGGATATATCTGTTTAAAATAATTGATACGGATGATAATTTTAATATAATATGTTATATAGAAAATTATATTTAATTGTACCTAGACTTATTTTGTTAAAAACGTCAAGGATCGAAATAATTTCAAATAATCTTTACTATATTATTATATCCACTTATTGACACTTTTATATACTGAACCGTGGAAATAATAATTATGATTTTATAACCTAGGTATGCGTATCAATATTAGTCGTCTTTGAATGTCGATATTATTTTATTATATGCACGAATACAAAATAGTAGGTACGAAGAAGAAAAAAACGTATTTTTAAAAACGTTATTTTACTGTAGAATAATACGAAAAAACGATTAGAAATTTATACTCGATCGGCGAACAATTTTATAATATATTTTTTTTTAAATTTCTAAAACGACACCGAAAATAACACATCTTATTACGAGCTTTGAAAAAATAAATAAATAAAATAAAAAATCAGTTCAAGGTATTATTCGGCTATATTTTTATAAATGCGGTTTAAAAAGGATTCGTGTGGCCAACAAATCTCTTTGCTACTAACAATATATTATCGCATGTACACAATATAACAGCTCAGATAAAACCCTAAACATATATACAAATAAAAATAATAATATTTTATAATATACGAAACGAAGAGATTTCGTATTTTATTCGTTACGTGTCGGACCTTGTATAGCAGTTACATTTGTCCGAATCGTGATAAAACGCTATTGCATGTACATAGTGGAGCAGTTGTACGTTATTCCTTATTTTGTGTGCGCACAGAAATGCACCAAAGACAATATTGCTCTAACGTCGTTTTGGACCACGACCAACAAATCCGCCCAATCGCGACGCTTGGAGAGCGGTCCAGATCGCAGTTCGGAGATTACCGCGTGGTGAATATACCGCATTATATATACGCGTACAACTATATAGTAATAGCGTACTACGAAAACGATATATTATAGCCATTATAATATTATTGTTTTAATACCCATATAACCGTACAAACATAATATACGTTATCACAATAATATTAAATTCATATATTATTCTCGCAAACGATTACCGGTACCGTGGTAACGAATGTCGCCGTCGTCAACGTAAATCGAAATTCATCGCAATATACTCGTATTATTTTATTAGAGATTCAAACTCGCGAATATGACTTGGAGACTGACGGAACGTTTGGTCGATTTGTCCCGGACGGTGTGGAACGACCGGTCGAGCGCGGACGGTAAACCTTTGGCGAAGACCGCCGAGACAAATGTGGCCGAATTGCCGGAAGACGAAACGTCGGCGGCGATCAGATCGCGACAGGTGTTCGACGCGTTGGCCAAACCGCCGCTGGGAGACGACGGACGCGCCGAACTGGACGTGAGTCGCGTGGCCGAGGCCATGTCCATGTGCGGCCTGGACGGCCGGTCGTGCGCGTCCATGTACGCATTGAGTCGATGGGCCCCGACGGGACCTAACGGCGAGGCGTCTGCACTAGACCTGGACTCGTTCCAGTTTGCGGTCGAACGGTTCTCGGTGCCGGCCCGGTTCCAGCGGCAATTGCACCGAGACGTCATAGAATACATGAGCCGTCGGGGGCTCAACTACGTTTACGTAGTCGACAAATTACTACGCACGGACGTGTTGAGCGGTTGCGTCCGTCTTCTGCCCAAGGAACAGCTAGAGAACGTTAAGAAAAGTCGGGAGAACCGGTTGAAATATTGGGATCAGATTCTCAACGGATTGCCGTCTACCGGAGACTCAAGTCCGCAATGTTTCAAATCCGAATAAATTTCGTTTCGATAGGTTACCGACGCGGTTTTAGTCCGTTATTTAACAGCACATTACAATATTATAAACTGCAATCACGGTTGTTAATTATTATTATTATTATTATTAATTATTAGGTAGGTATGTGATTTTCATAATCTCGGTTATTTTATAATATTTCTCGGTTTCAACGTGTTTCGTCGAAATATCGAAAATAATATTTATATTATTACTTACGTCATAACGTATTTAGTTTAATATATTTTTGGATCGTAAATGATATAATAATAATATAACGATGGTTGTTTCGTGTATTTTCTTATTCCCTCTTGACGAATAATTTAACGCGAACGTAATAATATTATATTATTATTAATACTTATATCCGCATTCCGTGCATTTTCCGTGCCCGAAAATTATTATCAAATACCGGTTAATGGGTTTTCGTGGTGAAAATCGATATCGGAATGGCCGGATGTCGTTATGATAATAATACAGAGCGGACAGTACTCGCCGGGTTCCGCCTGCGAACCCGGGAAGTAAACCAGCAATGATATACTGCGTTTACGTATTATTATTACTTACTATTATTAGAATTAGAATTAGAATTAAATTGTCTGACGCGGAAACATATTATGGTTAATGCGATGGATTTAAAGGGGCTCGCGGAACGATCCAGAACAAAATAATAAATATGTAAATATATTACGAAAATTCTGGTAGATAAAAAAAAAAAATAGAAAAATAGAAACTTTACGCAGAAAACTGCGAAACGTCACGACAAACGATATTCATAAAGTATATTAGTTATATAGACCTACTTCACGGTAACGTTATTATTACCATATCTATCGCGATGTTATAATATTACGAGTATATACGCGCTTAATGACGTCGAGCCCGGGTAAGTAGGCATATAATATATCGTTATCAATTATTATTATATTGTTAAATCGTTAAATAACGTTTTCGGGCCTCCGCCACGGATGGTCGCGAGCGGTAACCGTGCGGTTCGCGGAAGTGACCGCGGTATAGTATAATAATAATAATAATAATAATAATAATGATAATAATAATAATAATAATAATATAATATGGTACGTCGGCCGAGTGGTCCGGCGGACGAATAATATAGCCGAATGGCATGACAAGCCGGCCACATGGTTATCGAACACGCGATTCGCCTTCGAGGAATAATTTACGACGCGGGGCATGCCACTTAGGATACATTAATCAGTGTAATCATATGTACGTGTATATATACGCGGTGAAAAGGAAAAGGGTAGCGAAAACGGTCGAAAGGAGGGAAACTGGTGTAAAAAAAGGGGTAACAATAATAATGTATAAAACGGTGTATATATTAAATGTGTGTGTGTAGATATATTATATATATATATATATATATATATATATATATATATATAATATTATACATTATATACACGCCCTCTCGTAATTTCTATTCGGATAATACGCGCGCGCGCACGCTGCACGGTAACCGCGGTAACCCCCGCCGCTAAACCATTTTCCTCCATGAATTACGCGTTATGTCTATGTGTAGGTATATATACGTTATATTATAAGTATAGTCTTTTATGTTTTACACAGTGTAATAACACGTTTCGGAACATAATATATTATATAGGTTATACCTAGTGTACAAACGTAACACGAAGTACCTGTATAATATAATATAATATAAATAATACGCGTAAACGTATTATATCATATTGCTATTATCGTTTTCCGCGGTCGTGTAATAATTATATTGTATAATATATTAATATATTTATTCGCAGTTGCGAGCCGAGGAAAAATATTATGTTTGAAACCGAAAGTAGAAAAAACGAAAAAAACGAAAAAAACGCCCACCGAAAACAATAACTTATCATTACGCACAAGGTCGTTAACGTATTACATTTTTTTTTTCTTCGCCTCTCACCCGAAACCCGCAAAACAATGTGACCTTTAAACCGTTTAAAATTCAAAACCAGCCGTAATATTATTATTTTCTCCCCCGAGGGCGCCCGAGTATATTTTTATAATAATATTACGACGTTTAATTACACATCGCGTTATAATTTAATAATATTATAACGGTTACGCTCGTTTTGTATAATATTATATACGTCGGAGTTGTCGGATTTTATGTAGGTATATACCGAAATTATTATTATCGTCGATAAATATCAAAATAATATTATAAATTATTATTTACGTCGAGTGTTAAATTTATGTCAGGTTAAATTATTGAAATTACCGCGGTTCGAACCGCGCGATTCCATTTTATAATATTATAATATTGTATTACATATATGATCGTAAATTATCAAGGATAACCACTAACCAAACCAATCGGGTATAATAATTAATTTTTTTTTATTTTTATTTTTTATTTGATAGACGTGACAAGGCTCGAACCGTACTATTAAATGATATAAAAAAAATTTTGTTAACTCTTTCACAGCGAAATTAAAGTATTTTATATTATTTTAATATTTATTCCTGTTAAATAATAATTTATAATATTGAAATAATTATTTTAATATCTTGTGTATTACATAAAAACATTTATTTTTAGTAAAAAAAAAAAAACGGTCGAAAATCGAAATTGATATAACGAATTTTCGGAACACTCCGAGTTCGGGTCGACTTTCAAACCAGTTATCACGTCACTAATTCGTCTTTTTTTTTAATCGCGTCTTATCAGTTTTTTTAACAACCATAGTTTACAGATCATAGTTCATGAATTGTTATATTATAAATAGAAACGTATAGTTTACAATTTACACGACAGCGAAACGGACTAGAATTAATGTAAAAAAAAAAAGATGAGCTGATACTCCTGCCGCACAGGATACAGGTGTGCGAATCATAGCATTTAATTTTACTTAGAATTTGAACGCAATGATAAACCATTGCATTCGAAAAACGATTCTGAGCGAAGTTCAGTCAGATTATAATTTTCGATTGAACTAAAAATATCAACTTAAAACAGCTATAAAAAAAAATTGAGAATAGGGATTTTTCTAATATTTTAGTATGATGTTAAGTAATATGTAAGTATACTTCAATAAAATTTTCAGACCCTTATACCAAAAATTGCCAATTTTATCAATTATCAAATATTATATACGTAAAGACAAGAATTTACGAAATATTCAATGTCCAATATTTTGTAGAAAAATGAACGTAACGGTTCCAAAATGTTACCACATATATGTAATAGCTATGTGAACACCCAAAAAAATTTTCAAGGCTCTATCTTAAAAATTGCCTGAGTTATCGAGAAATATAGAAATTGAATTCGTCAAAATTTCATTTTTCGTGAAAAATGCCGTTTTTTCGTCATTTTTTCGAAGTTTTTTCTACCGCTTATAGTCAATTTTGAGAAATTCGAAAAATGACCTAACTAAAGTACCAACTACATCCACTTTGCTACCGGAAACATACCCTATTCGTGAAAATCGGAGCATTATTTCGGGTCGTAATTTTGTTTTCATACATTAAAAAAAAA
>JAIUCT010000008.1:6149560-6161645 GCA_021307375.1 Tetraneura akinire
TCGGAGCATTATTTCGGGTAGTAAAAATGTCTTCAGAATAAAAAAAAAAAAAAAAAAAAAACAAAAAATAATCACACATCATTGTAAAACCAATACATTCTTCGCTTCGCTCAGAATCTAAAATCACACATCATTGTAAAACCAATACATTCTTCGCTTCGCTCAGAATCTAAAATACGAAAGAAAGATAAAACCTTTCGACTTTCGAGATCTTCCCACAAAATATTATTATTATAATGTGTGCCAGGATATATTACGAAAAACTTCACGTTTAAATGTATAAAAGGATCCGACTTAGACGGGTTAGGTTTTTTATTTGTATAAAATATTCACCGAGTCGCATATTACATAATTATAATAGTGTACACCCTTCTCGTTACAAAGTCGTCGTAGTCGTTGACGAACAGTGATGTCCTTTGTGCGAGCACGCGTGGCATGTGCACGACAGACCGTATCTATACTATGATAATATTATCATATTGTAATTTCGCGTTTTCTTTTAAACTTTTATTTTTTTTATACTTTTTTATCATTTCGTGCTATGAATTATTCTAATACACTGTAATTCCTACTTTGTGATGTCCAAAGTCAAAAAAGTTATGATTAAAACAAGTCACAAACGATCAAGAATAAAAATATGAGAGAACAGAAATGTCAAAAAAAAAAAAAAAAAAAAAAAAAAATAAGAATAATCCGTTAAATAGAGATTTAAATCTATTACGAAATAACTTGTCTCATCGTGTGATGACGTCATGTGCGGGGAACGCACACTACCTATATAAGGGAAATGTACACGTCGATAACGGTCAGTCTGTTTTTCGCTGAAAGTGATAACGTTGTTATCAGAATACGTATTCGCTTAAATAAAAGTAAATTTTTTGTGGTTTTGGGTTTTATAGTATTTAAATATGATATAGAAGTTCAGGTCCGATATTAAATCATTTCACTATTATACTCTTTCATTGAATTTGAAATAGTTTATAATAATATTTTATCACCTTCGATTAAATGATGTATGTATTGTTCAATAGTTTTTCGATCATTTCCATGTAATGACATAGATAATAGATATATAATATACAGTAACTTCCATGTAATAATTTATGCGTACCCATAAACTATGGTATGGTATACTCATGTACTAAACTTTCGCAGGGATTGCTTAATTTCGTTATCTTCTTCGTATTTTATTCTAATGTGTTACTTCGTGTACTTCCGTTAAATTTGAAAACGAAATGTAAAAAAACGTGCACGGTCGTAATGGCGATAAAATATTAGACTTTAACGTAATTAATAAAAAATTATTAATATTGACTCTTATACACACATTACAATAATATAGTCGATCAGAAATTTGTTCACTATATTGATCGTACAATCGTAGGATTGATGTTCCATCAAAAAGAATTACTCGTACTATACTCCGGTGGCCTCGGAAAACATTAAAACTTAAAAACGTATGTTTCAAAATCGCAACGAAGAACGAAAGTTTGGGACCGAGAGAAATTTAATAATATTACATACACCGATGTACAATCCATCAATATCCGTATCAATACGAACACGTTATTTATGACATTCACATTATTAAGTCGAAAAACTAGCGTTTGTTTTTATTTATATATAAATTATTAATAATGAAGATGAAGGTTTAGGCTAATCTACCGTATTTTCTAAGTATTTTTTTTTTTTTTAGAATTTATACTTAAAAATCACCGTGTGAAATAAAACGATACGAATAAAGAAACTTAAATATAATATTTTTATTACACGATTTATCTGTCCATATACGACTATAGTGTAGACAGTGATAAATCGGAATGTAATATTATTCCGAAGACAATTCGTATAGTCTCAAAAATAATTTTGATAACTTAAATAATTCTTGATATTTAGTGTTTACCTTGAAAATTTTCTAATTTACGTGGCGTTAAAAATCAAAATATTGCGATGCGAATCATTATCTATATATTTTTATACAATCAACGTGTGCACATACCACTCGCGTAATATTCAGACATTCGGTGTCTGCTCACTCGATGTAAATAATTATTTGTATTGTCTCGAAACATGAAATATAATATTATCATATACCGAACGAGTTGGGCCCTCGTCTTATATAGTTTAAACATAAACGCATTGTGCTCGTTTCCCGAAAGTGAATTATACATTATACTATTATATTATTATTTTAAACATGGACGTGGCAGCTTTCCGAAAATACGCATTATCGTATATTAAATCACGCAAACAAGAAAACATTGTTCTTTGCCAGGAATTTGAGATAACTTTTTTGATTCCTTATATTATATTGTACTTCTAGAGGAGTATTCACTCTATTTATATACTCGTATAAATGCGTGTTGTGTCGTACGATGTCTCGTGTATCGAAAATAATTATATTGTCTTTCTGCCAGCACGTACGCGAAGAGTCGATAAATACACGTTTCGACGAATATGCAATAACAAATTATAAATCGTTGTATATTTCACAAAAACGAAAATGATAACCATTATGATATTACAAATTTTTCCGTTTAATCCTCGTTTTCTTTTTCCCATGACCAATCATAATAATTGTTCGAGATACCGGATGTTCGATCCAATAATATTATTAAATTAATATTGACCGAATTACCGAAACCCTCGTCAAACTATTTTATAAACAAATAACTCGAAAATATTTCGAATTCTGATTGTTCGATGGCGCATAATTGACTGTCTACGACTATCCAATTGTAATATTTATAATAATTATTATTATATTGATTACGTACAGGGTACAGCCTACTCTTCTTAAATATACTATTGGAAAATTGAAATTTCCGCGAAAAATTATTACAACAGTTGAAATAATAAATACTAACTAGAACTAACTAAACTTATGAACTTATTACTTTCTATGGAAATTTTGGAAACGTTCAGAAATATATAATTTATCTTTAAATTTGATATTATATTTAAATATTTCCTATAAACGTAAACGTGAAATTCGAGAAACCGTTGGTTATTTTATTCTACTCGTATTATTGTTAACAGTTAAAGAAATCGTTATCGTTTGTAACGTACCGAATAAAATTTATTTCATTGATGGACTTTCAAACGTCTATATCAAAGATTTCGATAACTTCAATACTTGACTTTTATTTATAATTACTATATACAAATGTAATATTTACTATATATTATTAGATTTATCTTTTTATACCCTAGAAGTTTCAGTATTAATATAATAATAACTCCAGACTTAAATATTATTAATATTATTATTATTATTATTATTATTATTATTATTATTATTATTATTATGTAGTTGTATTCATTTCGGAGTTCTGTTTGATTCTCTCTCTGGATTTGATCTCATTGTCTATCGAGTCCTAAAATGTTTATGAGTCGCATAAAACGGCAGTTAAAACAACAATAAAATTATCCGAATGACCATTTAAAAAGTTGGCGTTCTTAGAATTTCATTGTTGAACAATATTATAATATTACAGTAGTTAACTACTATACTGCAGCATTCACGACATTATTATTGTTAGCGATATTAAACAGAAAATACAACTATGCAATATAATACACCTAACAATAATATAATATAAATTATACATTTGGTATTTTCGTAGCTTCTCTTACAATAATATGATATATATCGAAATATGTAATATAATTTGAATTTATACGCCTCTCTCTCTCTCTCTCGTTTATCGAACGTTATTTCATCACTCGCATTAATGGCATACGTCGTAAATTAAATTCTATACATTTATTATGGTATAATTATTAAAATTAATGTAATCATTAATAAAACTTTATTAAAATGTACGTAATACGCAATTTTATAGTTTTTCGTGTGGGTATTAATTTATACGACTGATAAAAAACAAATTATTATATATATATAATCAAGATATATTATTTTTTATATTTTTAGAAATGATATAAATATAGTTAAAATTAAATTTATAATATTAATAAATTATGTGAACATCAATTATTAAATCCGTCGTCCATGTTGAAATAACTTAAGCTTAAATGTTATCAAATTTTATCATTTTAGACAATAAGTAGACTATTTAAAATATTATTTTATTTTATATTTCCATATATTTATAAAAAAATCGCAGAAATTAGTGTCAATCAAAACTCTAAGTAAATGTGTAGAATATGTGTTCATATAAAATTTAACCTTAAAATGTGTACTTAAATATGTATTTAAAAATATATTTAAATGATAAATTTATATATTATACCATAACCATATTATATATTAATATAATATTATATGAGAGAATACGCTAAGACGGTACAAACTAAAAAACAAAAAAATTGTTTAGACTTTAGACATACGATTTTGAATCTTGACACGTGTAAAACGGGTCGATATCCTTACGGCTTATTGATACGATAGTTATCAATAGTACTTAAAATAATGTAAATTTAAGAAATCTCGATGATATAATATTATTATACATTTTGCGATTCGTTCACGATTCGTGTTATCATAATTTATAATACGGACTTTTAAATTTAAATAATTAATATTTCGTCACTAATTATTGTGTGATTTTTGTTTCTTACCACAGAACAATTCCAGCGGCACTTACAGAACGCTCGCGATATTGTCGGGCGCGGCGGCCGGTCTGTTGTTTGCTCGTATGTCCCTGATGGGAGACAGCGGGGCGCCCGTTTTCGCGGCTGCAGACAATCCGATCGCCAAGTCGCCAAGTCTGGTCACGCGGACACTGACTTTCCTGTATTTGCCCGTCGAGAACGTCAGGCTGCTCGTCTATCCACGGAGGCTGAGCTTCGACTGGTCCATGGACGCCGTAGCTCCGGTCACCTCCGTGTACGACCCTAGGAACGCGTTGTCCGTTGCTCTGTACGTGACGCTGTTCACCGCGGCCAAGAGGTCCGTGACCGCGGTACATTGCAAGACTCGAAACGCGCTGAGTCGGTCCTACGGTCACGGTTCGCACAGATGTTGTTCCAAGACCAAATACGAACATCGCAACGCCGACCGTACGGTCGAAGATCCGGTGAGTCGAATCGGACCGTTTCTTAACGTATAAAAATATGTTAAAGCCATAGATAATAAAGAATGGATGGGCCAAACTTCTTATCGTGCGTTCCATTAAGTAAGGTGCTTTATTTATTATTCCATGATTACTTTTTCTATAATTATGTAACTTAAGAATAATATCTATGGGAAAGTATGAAATTATAAATTAATATATTTTAATAATGATTTTCATGAACCATTGTAATTTGTAAAAACAAACTGTGGAAAGTATTAATTTAGGAAAAAATGTTATTTTATAATGGCTAAATTTTAATTGATAACAAGCTTGAAAGAAAAAATTATTGATAACAGGCACCTTAGATGTTGCTTTAACGGACCGCGGCTCCATACGTTAGCAGTATAGGCATGGCCTATCCATTCTTTATTATCTATGGTTAAAACTTACGCATTTCAATAAATAAAATGTTATCATTATGATTGCCCGGAATCGATATAGAGTGAAATAGAACAATAATATTGTAGCGTTAAAAGTTAATTAATTAAAAATTATCGAAAAATTATAAATCCTAAACCTTTTTTAATTTTCATTATTTTCCCGGTAATCATATTACTATTATCACATTATATTTAGTTTAAACACGCGTACGTAAATATTAGAATATCGCAGTTTTATTTCAATTTTACACGTTTTCAGGCTCGAATCGTAGCGTTGGCCGTCGCCCTGACCGCCATACCTTTCGTGCCAGTAACGAATATGTTCTTTTACGTGGGTTTCGTTCTGGCCGAACGTGTGTTGTACATGCCCAGCGTGGGCTACTGTCTTCTTTTCGGTTACGGTTACGCCGCTCTGGAACGCAGATTAGGACCGAAATTGCCAAGGATGGGACTTTTCGTCGTACTCACGGTATACGGCGTACGCACTGTGATCAGGAACAGTGACTGGCAGGACGACGAATCACTGTACCGGTCAGGAATACACATTAACCCTCCTAAAGGTAAGTGTCCTCAACAAATAATTATTATATAGTATAATATCGGTGGTACCTAATTCAGTTAAAATTGGTGGACAGACATTTTTTTTATTTATATAAAACACGCTTATGTTGAAAAAATAAAAATATTAAATAATAAAAAGATCACACCTTTTCCTACGTATATTATATAGTTTTTGTGTTATTTTACATTTTTACCGTTTTCAAAAACTAATACGTAATATTATTATAGATATTTTCGGTGAAATATTATTTCGATATAATAATAATATAATGTGTATCAACCCTTATCAACCTACGGTTCAGATTTTCGAGATACCCTAAATTCATGTGTATAACATTTTTTGACAGGTCCTTGGAAATCGCCTAAATATGTACATAAATACTATACTTGGGACAACGTCCCTTATTGGCTATAGTTTCGGATCGGGTATCGGGTTTCGTATAATATTATGATGCCCGAAGGTTCACGTTTTTATAAAACGTATCGGTGATTAGAATTTTATAGTAAAATAAAATATAACGGATGTATCGTTGTTAGTATAACGTGCGATTCCTACCATTTTAGTAATATCTATAATTTTGATCATCCTGTATACAAAAATTTCACCGATTTTTATATTATACATAGGTAACATAGCTATTTTTAGGGTTGATTTATAGATTTAAAATTTAAGTAATCGTTTTTATACAGCACTATAATATCGAATAAAATTTAATATAACGTATAATAATATTATTTTACACACAGCTTCTTGAAAAAAAAAAATTATAATTAGGTAATTTTTTCTCCGATTTCGATAAGAAACAAAAACTTTACGTTATAATACCAAAACTGTGTTTTACTTTTTTTTTTTTTTACTATTAACAAAGCCTATTAATTTTTATCGTATTTATTTGAATATTTTTTATTACACGACGATTAAAATTATAATTGGAATCATTTTGAACAACATAAATATTATAATATGCGTTCATTTTATGTTATCGGTCAAAAATATTATCATTCAGATAAAACAAACTAATTAAATTGTTTATTTTTCACCGTTTTTTAACTTTTGACCTGTGTTTTTCTCATGTAGGTTCGTTAACGTTTGAATGAACGTTTACTACTTATAGCATTGTAGAAATACTCGTGTTTTTTTTTTCCATACAAAATGACAGAAAAGGGTGATAAGGTTATGTTCACGACGTCTGAGAATGACATTTTACAACGTATGCGGTTATATTAGTTGTCCTCCATGCTTAAACGTAGGTATATAAATATAATGTTATGTATAATATTATAATGTATGAACAACGACAAAAAATCTACTACTGGAGGACGTATAATAAAATGAAAGACTGAAAACGGATACGGCGAAGACTCCAGTACGAGATAGGATAGTAAAAACCGCAGAAATAAAACTCGTGTCATAAACTGAGAGGTACTGACCGTCGTTGTGTAATATAATAATATATACTTATATAATATACAGAGAAAACATAGTAATTTTACAACTTTTATCGTGTATCCAATACTTGATGACGCAATTCAGGTAGAGGAAAACGTAAGGTTCGTTAACACCATGCCGAACGTGATTATTGTTTATAAATTTCGGTTTAATCCGTATCCGAACTTATATCGGAATTTATTGCATATTATTTTAGACTACACTTATAAGAGGAGGTATGGTCGTGATTCGTGAAAATCTGTACTAAACTTTTAAAATGTTTACGCAACCGTAACACGCTGTGTATTGTGTACGACGAAACCCCGCTACAGGCTATACGTCCTAATATCGTCTATACATTTAAAATATAACGATTACCCCCAGAAATAGCTGTCCTCCCGATTCCCTATTACATTAACACTATATGTACACTGTACAGTGTGTAGCAAAAATTCGTTTCATTTTAAGTTTTTACTTAAAATTTTACTTAGTTTTAGAAAATTTTCAAATTTTCAATTACATATTTACATTCTACAATGGTGTGTTTGATAAAAGAATTTCGGGACTGTAATATTTTTTGTCTTTACGTTAGTGTCGATTATTATTACCTTAGCATTATTATAACGACATTACGACCGAATACTTCAACTGTATACGCATTGTACACAGAACTGTCGACACGATTTGTCAAACGTTTTTCCGTAGTTAAACGTTTGTCTTCCGTTTTCACATTGAACGACTTTACTATATAACGCACGTTTTATATAGAAAAACGACTAAAAAATTGATTATACATATTACTTATCGATCGAAACTGGGTTTTCGCACTACTTTTTATCGGCAATGATTAAATTTACTTTAATAATAAAAAAAACGAGTATAAAAAGTTTAAGTCAATATAACATATTATTAGTAGATTTTCTCGTTACTTTTTTTTTTTTTGCACTTTCAATCGAAATGTTTGATAACAGACTCGGGAGAAACGCATTTCTCTTTCATTTTTTCTGATAATTTACATATTATAATATAAAAGTAGTATAGCCCCCAACGTAGTACGAAGAATAAACGTTTATTTTGCTCGGATAAACTAATATCAATTCAAATCCAAACGTGTGTTAACGTGATTTTCTCGAAATCGGTCCACACGAACATTTTTATTACTCGTCGATCAATTTGATATTAATTTGATAAATGTAAATTTCTACTGTTACACCGTTCAATATATTATCGTAAGAAGTTAAATTTAATTTTTACCAGCATTTCAAAAAGACATTAAGTAGACAAAAATTGCGTTTTTGAGTATATTCTATAAGAATTGAAAATGTTAAGTTTTTTTTTTCTTTTTTTTTTTACAATTCCGTTATCTCTGGTCATTTTTAAATATAACTCACTCGAATCGCATACGAGTTCACACCCGTTGCACAAAACCAATAACGTAGGGTAGATATTGGTTTACGGTAGGTATAACATTTGTGTTTGTGTTCACTGACCTCGCAATGAGAATGTAGTCGTAAAAATAATAAAAATGTGCACCAGCTAATGAAATACACAAAAACCACGGGTGCGGAAATATTATACACACATATTATGCGTATAAAATGATCACAATGAGGTACCTACTGTTTTTTTTTTTTTTTTTTTTTTTTTATAATTTATAACAAATCGTATGGAATTATTTTTGTGTCCGACGTGAAATTCCTCCGGTCGTGATTATATTATTTAAATTTTTCGGTTTTATATTATGCGGTCAAAAAATAACCTCGGCCAACAATAAAAAAAAACAAAAATATGGTCTAATTACGACTTTTCTGACTGTATCAGAGTCGTTTGTTTATTATATTATTAATTAATGCAGTACCCACTTGGCATAACATATATTACCCGCTATTGTTATTGTTCTGATTTCATTTTTTTATTTTTTGTTTTGTTTTATTATTTCATCCAGCCAGTATAGTGAACACACTACACGTTCGTCGTGATTTTTATTTATTTATTATTATATTTAGATTGATGCAAAATAACGAATTCGCCCGTACAGGGTGGCACAAAAATGGTTGATATTACAACAGTTTTCGAACTTATTGCAGTATGTTATTTCCATAATTCGAATACGACATATATCCGAACACGACTAAATACTAAAATGTATTACGATTACGACCATCACAATCCAAATTTTTGTTTTATGTGCATTCAATAACGTGGTTTTTTTTTATTTATATAAAATCAATACAATTTATTCGTCATAAATCTCGTAATTACGAGTACTAATTATACTAAAATTATTAATTGAAAATTAACACCATTTATAAATGTTTCAATTTTAATGGTTAATAGTTTTTTTTTTTTTTTAATCCCTTTAATCCTGTATTAACGTCAGTATTATACTCAATATCGTTTTTCACGTATCCAAAGATAAATTAAATTTATCCATAGACTCTAGCTCATATATTATATAATCATATTATATTTTATAGTTTGTTTCTTTATATAAAAACAATTTCAATATTTTCAAAGGTAAAATAGGATATTAGTTTCATTGATGTCGATGGAATGACGTACAATTTATAGAAACGCGTACCATTCAACGCGAGTTTATAATATTAAATCGATATTTAGATTATCTTTTGTAAATACATCTCAGCTCGTTTAATAATTTGCGTTAAATAAATGGGCAAAATCGATTGTCTTTTCTAATATTCAAAACTTCATTATCAAAAGCTGTTGGACTTTTGATAAATTTATATCAACACGTGCCTTACTTAATTAATAACCTTAACAGATCGTTTTAACAATTAATTTAATAAGTTATTAAATTAACCAAGATGAAATATTATGTGATAATATTATTATGAGTAAATATTTTTCTCTGATCAATATTACACCGTTGTATTTTACAATGCACACTACAATAAATGACTGAAATGGTGGAAAACAAATGGTGGAAAACAAATATTATGAATATTGCTCTAAATTTCCAATTAAAATATTTTCTTGTTTAAAATAAAAGTTTATATTAGAATACTGCAGGTTGTATACTTTAAAAATATAATATTTCAAATACAAAAATATTTTAAATTTTTTATAAAATTTTTTTAAGTATATTCAATACTTTTGTTCATACATATTGTGAATAATAAGTCCATTATATGAATTTCAAAAATAGATTACAGTATATTTTTAATAATGTTCCAATTTAAAGAAAAGTTACGTTTCAAAATATTATAACCTACGTTTAATCTATAATGTAGTACTTACGTGATAATTATTATATTTTAATATTTTCCTCTGATATCGAATTTTTTAGTATTTTTTTTTTTTTTTTTTTAATGATAACCGTAATTAATCATAAAATACATACTGTTATAAATGTACCTATTTAATTATTTAATCAGACGAATGAAATATTTATGGTAGCTTCTTATACATTATTATACTCACCTTCAGAGTTCAGACTACAGTTTTTTTTTAAAAAAAAAAAATTAATAACATGTTATTTTCTTGCTAAATATAAACCTATGAACCAATCGATCAGATTAAATAACGATACGCGGCGGTAGTATTAAAAATATTGTGTAAACATTTATTTAAGAACCATCGTAAATGTATTAAAATATTATTTTTATACGTCTATTTATCCAATCAACTCTTATATTATTAATTTATTAATGCGTCTAAAAATAAAAAATATATATCAGTTTATTTTATGAATACCTTTTTTTTTTAATTTTATTCTATTATTAAATTTTAATTACTCAAATATTATAATTATTCGATAATTAATAATATAATACGATGAAACCAAATATTCATTATAAATAGACTAAAACGTCTATATTATCCAAATGTAATCCATAAATGTCTAAATAACTGATTCTATTAACGATTTATCATTATATAAATAACAATATTACTTTTTTTAAATATACTTAATATTAAATTTTCATGTTTCATATTAATATGATTATAAATGTATAAGTATTTTATTCTGTCATTTCTCAAAAAATAAAAATTTACCTATATGAGTACAATATTGCTCTAAAGTCTAAATTCGTAATATAAATTGATATTATTATTTAACATTTGATCTGTATAGTTATTTCTTTGATGTGTGAAACTGTGAACAATAATATTGTTCGTACACGAGTATGTCGTATTATGAACGATATTAAATATTTATAAATTTAATACTAATAGTGGTGACTGTTTATAATACAGAATATTATATTTAAATTTTACTTTAATACTTCTATTTATTTTTAAAAAAATTATTGTTACCAGTATATATTATTATTAAATTATAATATCTTTTTTTTCGTGTACAACACTATTGTTTTAATGCGTCTCTGGATTATTCTTGTAATTTTTAATATTACAAAAATAGCTCGTGTTATTTGATACGAATGACTGAATGAGTTTTCTAGATAATTTGATTAAATTAGAAATTCAGATGCCACAGTAAAACAAAACTTTTTAGGTAACAATAGTAATTATTTAATTATTATGTTAATGCGACTTAAAGTCATATTGTGTTAATATTATTACGAATGATTAATATATTTATCAGTTTAAATTACGATAATAACGTGCAATAATAATAATAATAATAATAATAATAATAATAATAATAATAATAA
>JAIUCT010000008.1:6165918-6193658 GCA_021307375.1 Tetraneura akinire
TATTATTATTATTATTATTATTATTATTATTATTATTATTATTATTATTATTATTATTTATTATTATAATAATATAGAACTGTAGTAGACCATTTTACGTTATTTCGGTTAAGATATTATTAAAATCGATATTTCTATTTTTAGACCTTTGATTATAATGTACAATTACGAGTACACTATTAAACTTAACATCAGACTTGATTTTATATTGAAAATTACTGTGAAACTATGATAAATTATAACCAAATTTTTTAAATTTTCCATTAGCTAGCAAATATTATATACCTACTAATAACCTATTATTTATCATATTCTTATCAAAAAATTTAAAAATTTAAAAATTTCTTTGTTTTTAAAAAAATATTTATTCTAGTTATCTAAAGTTATATTTTTTCGCGTTTATAAAACAGATTTTATTTATTTATTTTTACAATAAAATTTATTAATTTTGAATTTTGATAGATCGTTTTACTTTTTTCGATGTAATTCGCGTCTTCGTACGTACTGAAAATTATTATTATTCGTACTTCGTATTTTTATTTTTTCAGTCGAAACGCGTACAATCGTTATATTTTCCAACCTATACGAAATATAAAATATAAATAATAATATTATAGGCAAATTTAATATCGAACGGCGCGTTGTGTAGGCAATTTCGGTACGCCGAGGTTGTAGGTAAAATATTGTTATAAAATATATTACGGTGCGATAAACAACGATATTGTTACGGATATCATTATTATCACAAAACACGTTATATCTAAGTAAAGTAATAACATAAATTTCGGTTATAGATTTAATTGTACCCTAAACGATATAATTTTATAATACGCCTTTGAGTGCAATAATTACGCGTAAACGTATGATTTATTATACGTTCGGTTCAATTTTTTCTGTTCGAAGCGTAAAATTTCAAAACGTATGTAATTTAAATAATTTTTTTTTTCATCGAATCGCTTTTCAATTTCAAACATTTTCTATATTTTTATCATTTCCCACGATTCGATATCGTAAAATTACCGGTTAATTTCCATTTAAAATACATTAAAATAATATATATAAGGAAATTTATATTATTTCGTTCGACTCGTTTGGTTCGGCGAACCGATCAACAAAATTATAAAATTACAAAACAAATAATTCATATAACCATATAACGGTTATGGCAAGGGATATAAAACAACTAAATCGATGTTTATAAACTTTAATCTTATAAGCTATTAAACGAAATAACCCATAACGATATAATTAAAACGTCCGAAAAGAATATTAGGAAATAATAATAATAAAAAAAAAAAATGTTAATATTTCATAATAATACGGTATATTATTTCAATATATTATTCAATATACGTATAATATAAATCGTAACGTTATCTGTTATTTCGTTTTATATAATAGGTATATCGGTAACGAAATATTATATTTCCTAGAATAATCTAAAAATAATTTATTTCGTCCTTAATATTATAATAAATATAGATTGGTATACTCACAACTCACGCGTTTTATACCAAGAACATTTAAATTTGTCGTTTCTATATCGTACGCACACGTAATACGAAATATTATAATATACGAATAATATCAATCTTTACGGTTGAATTGGTGCACCGACTAGATAAACGAACACGACGTGCGCGCGAGAGCTTATCGTAAATATTGTATATTATATTATACATTACGCGTTTAAAGTATGTGCGGAACGACACGCGGATATAATATAGAAACTCCCGTGGTGGTTATCTTTGTAATTAATTTTGAGACCAAGGACGATATATAGTGCGTTGTTACTCTATGGTTACGATCATTTCGTTATCAAAAAATATTATTCTATAATTATTCTATTATTTTATTATTTTTTTATTCTATTTATTCGATTTTTCTTTCTTTTCTTTTTTTTTTTTTAAAACAAATTCGCGTTTCATAAAGTTTAAATAATTATTATCAACAATTTGTTTATAAAATAAAACATCGACGATTTATTCGTACGTGAAATTGTACGACGCGCGTGTAAATTTTATATTTTACCGTATTGATTTTTATATATTATTTCAATGCGATACGCGAGTGATTTGAAATAAAATAATGTTTTTTTTTTTTTAATTAACGCGATACGATTGAACGGTAGAGAACGAGAACAATTGCATCACGCGTATAGTACGAGGATAAATAATAATTATGAATAATTGGTTATACATTTTTTTTTCGTTTAATATCCGTTTTAACGCGTCGTAAAATCGTTTCGATTCCATCGATTTACTAACATCAAAAAAATACAAATACAAATTCATTTCGTGTCTTTTAAAACGTCATTCGATTGTAAGTACGCCGTTATTTAACTAATACGTATTTTATTATAGTTCCAAAAAAAAATATTACTCGTATTTATAATATTAATGTAGTTCTCGTAAATTTAACTGTGCAGCAAAACGCGCGTGCGCATCGCACGAATTTTATATTATATGATTTATTTTGTTTTTTGTTTTTGTTTTTTTTTTTTTTTAATAAAAATTGAATAAACGGTAAAAAGTAAAAACTAATTTTATATGTGTGTAATAAAAACCTCGTACACACACACACACACACACACATATAATATTATATATCCGATACGTGGTCTTTATAGGAAAATCATAAATCAAGATACGCGTCGTTTTAACGGCCGTCGACAAATACCCATCTGTACTTGTATATATATTTTATATCTGAACACGGTCGCGATATCGCGCAAACCATAAAAACGACCGCACCCCGTCTTCGGGCCCAACGTTAACCAAGTGAGATTTGTACCGGTTTTATAGGTTCTTTTTCTTTCTATTTTTCATCCCCAAAAAAATAAACCACTTTTCACCCCCTCGGCGAAACGTTCTCTCCGGAGGAATGCGTACACACACACGTGACACTATTATTATGGCCACGTATACATATATATATATATCGTTTTTATCTATATATATACTCGTATATATCATGACCAGAACAGCGGTAACGGTATAACGAAACGGGGGAGAGAATCGGAATTGGAACCCTAGGCCTTTTTTTTGGAGTCAGGTGGCCGAAATCGCTATAAACTAAACGATACGGGGGTTGGGTCCATCGCACGATTTTCTTATTTTTACGGTACCCCTCCCCGTAAAGCCGATGGGGTCGAGTCCGAATTGCCGTTATATATATAAGACTATACAATCGTATAATATATACGCACTTCGAACGAAATCCTCTTGCGAATAGACCAATCAAAAAATATCTCTCTAGTTGTGCAGACATAATACCTGCAAATGTACGCACAAAGTTTTTCCGTTCGCCTAAAGGTGACACGTTTTGAAAATATATTACAATATATAAGAAAAGTTTTTTTTTTATATACTATTTCCGGGAAATATAATATAAAAAATAAAATAAAATACCTTAATAACCTAATACGTTAAACTGAATTTAAATAACGTGACTATTAAACGTACGTTTTTTCACAGAAATATTTTCACCTGTTTATTTGACATTATTCGTGTCCGGTCGTTTTTGTTTTTAATCGCACTATGTGACTTTTAACACTTGGTGTGAAAAAATTCGACCAAATTTTTTAACGATTTTATTATCGTTTTTTTTTTTTTGCAAATTTCAACCAGCACGTTATTATAATATTCTTATCTGTTCGTGTATGAAATACTTAATATTGCAACGAACGAGTGTTTCGTACTCATAAACAGAAATAAAATATCCTTATTGCTTTATAACGACCGTGTTAATTAAATTTCGAATATCATACTATAGGAAATAAAAACTAGACGTTATTTTTATGCGGCTAATCGGATTTCTCTTAGAATTAATTACGTTTTTCGTAATAAATTAGTTTTGAAAAAAAAAAACAAAAATACGAAAGTCAGTCTCGGGTAAAAATTCTTATTTATATACCTACAATTATTAGATTTTATCGTTTAAGTAAAATAATAATTACGTGCGTATAATCTAACGTATTTTAAGTTTCGCCGAGTACGTTTTAAAATAATAGGTAAGTATAATAATAACCCAATATCGTGTTCGAACGGTGGTATTTTTTTTTTGTATTTCTTTACGTCTTTTGTGCGCATTTGTCGTTTGGATGCATTATATGAAATAAACGATTGTACAATAAATTACACTAACCGAATGATAAATTATTGTGTTGGACGAAGTTTATTGTATAATATCGTTGTTAGTTTTTCTATAATTATAGCTCACTTTATTGTTGTACCCCTGCACACTATCATCACTTCTATCGGTTGTGCAATCAAAATCGTGTGTATTTTTAATTCTTTATCAAAGTTAAACGATAATACGTACGTTAAACTGTCCTTTGAAACACTATCCGTGTTATTATAAAATCGACCGTTTTACATAACATAAATATCATAACGTATAAGAATTACGCAGGTAGGCATAATATTATAGAAACATCGAAAACTATAAATTATTTTTTTATGCAAATTAAATTCGAATTTTTCATACATTATATTTTTCGATTAAATTTGTATACGAAATGACGGTGTATCGTCGAGTCTCCCCATATAGAAATAAATTTCATTTTATTTTATTTTTTTATTTTTTTTTTTAGATATTATATTTAAATTTTATTGTATGCATACAAATATTTCAAACCGAATTTCGTTATACTGAGGGGTAAATATATTTTGTAAAGAAGAATTAAGCCGGAAATAATTTTCGTTGCCAAAATTCAATCATATAATAATATTTCGTATTAAATGCGTATACTTTATAAACGCGTTGTTATATGGTGTATTGTATACAACGATAGGAACTGTATATTATTATGTTATATTTTTACATGGTTCTTTTTTATTATTATTATTATTTTTGCGAGCCAATCATTTTTTTCTCGTTTTTCTTCTTTTTTCTTCCACGTTTTTTAAACGAATAATAAAATATCGACTTGATATATCGAATTTGAACGCGTCCATGTTAAATAATACGACGGTATATATTATATACTATACATATAATTATTACTCTCTGTTGGAAAAGAAATTGAATAACAAATTCCAAGTATATATTATTCGAATATAGTCTTCAGAATTTTCTGAAAATGTGATTATAATAAATTTTTTAAAAAAAGAAAAAGTTTTAATAGAATTTATCGAAATAATTAATTTACGAAAACACTCCGGATTTTACACGTGTATATAGAATTTCAAACTTTTTTTTCATCGAAATTTCGAGATAAATTTTATTATACGCGCCGATTCGTCAACGGTTGTGTTCGTAAGCCCGTATACGAATACGATATTATAATAATGGAGTTCGTGTTTTATATATTTGTGCATAATAATACGTAGGATTTGCAACTTTTGAACCGTCGACGATAGCGAGCGGGCGAGTCGTGTATAGTCTTTTGTTCTCTTAATAAAAACTTTTAGCCGACACACAAATGACGAATTGTTTGAAAACAAGCATTTTATTATTGTGCTGTAATATTACACACACTCACGCGAGCAGAGAGTGGATGTCGTTGCAGAATATTGTAAAACCGCGAAATTTAACTTCCCCGGGATAAATATATTAAAATTAAAAACCGAAATACGAACGAGAGGGAATTCGCTCGTACGAATAATAATATAATTGTACCTATCAATGTGTGATAAAATTTCAAATAGAATTCACGACGTATTCTTAATTAATATTAATTTTTTGGTAAATTTTGAAAATTACCAAATTTAATTTAATTTAATTGTTTATTTCAATAAAAAAAAAAAAAAAAAAAAATTAAAATTAAATTAATTAGACGTGTTTATTCTTAAATTTTTTTTAAAAAAAAATAATTTTGTTAAAACATAAAAATTATTATTATTATTATTATAATTTTTATTATTATATTCTTATACCTGTTGGTGGTACGAGCGTAGTAATAAAAAAAATCGTCTCCCCAGATATTTCTTCAGTTCTCTTTCACTTTCGCTTCTCTGAAAAAATACAATTATAAATATACGTGTATAATATAATATAATACGTCATCTAGTCTCGTTAAAAATTCGTCATCGTATAAAAATTATAACCGAAATTTCGCACAGAAGAACGCGCGTATATACGACGTAATATTTACGCGTTTCCATCCATATACTCGCGTATATATCACATTATAATCGTGTATACGTTTTACGCCACGCCCAATACGTAATATTATGTAAAACACACTGACTTCGCCACAACGTTTTTTGTTTTTCGTCTTATTTATTATGTTTTTATTTTTATTATTATTATTATTATCGCCGAGGGTTGTTTTCTCCCTCGTTCCTCGCACTCGCCACTCTCCGTGGAACAAAAAAAAACAATTTTCCGACGGTCGTATATTTTATTATCCTGTCGCGTATACTCGTATAATAATAATAATAATGATAATAATAATAATAATAATAATAATAATAATAATGATAATAATAATAATAATAATAATAATAATAATAATAATAATAATAATAATCATTATAATAATAATTATAATGATAATAATAATATTCAACGATATAATATTATATTATATTATAGCGTGTGCAGTTCGTGGCCATCGCGTATAGGCAATTTAATAAACGTACAAAATAATATATTGTCGACCGTGTGGATTAGTATGTATGAGGTAATTTACATAATAGTCGTCGGCATATACCTACTACGTAATATACAATTTCCATCTTATCCCGCGTGTAATATTATGTCCGTGTATTTTTTTTTATTATTATTATTCTGTTTAACCAATTTTGTCATAGCCGTAAATTTCCGTCCCTGCGTCTATACCAGAGATTCTACCGCGGTTATTGTATAATACCTCTACTCGTGGTAATCATAATATTGTGCCCACCATACACGCATATCGTAAATTATGATTCTTTTTTTTTTTATTATTACCGGGCGTTTGCATATCTCAAAATTTGTAATCGTTCGCCATGATTTTACCTAGCATGATATACTAGACCTTATTATTATTATTATTATTACGACAATATCCGTCTCGCAATTTTTAATATGTCGTTTTTCTGCGTCTTTAACAATATTTTTCGTTCTTTTATTTACTCGTTGGCGTTTGATTTTTCTAGCTCACACTCGAAAGTATGGCGTTTACGACGGAAATAATAATGGCGAACAATTTTTTTTTTCTGGTTCATATAATCAATTCCGACGAAGAATTACAATATATTAAGCCGAATTGATTAGGATGAACGTCATATATATTATTTATACGGAATTGATAGTTCAAAGCCAATTAATTTACGTTCTATTTACCCTCTCTTCTCCATGGGCGCATTCCACTTATACGATTATATTGCAATTTGATAATATTATACATAAAATGCCTCTATTATACTTTTATGAAAATATCTCACAAAGGTAATAATATTTTTTTATACGTATTTCACTCGAATATTCCGTACATTAAATTTTAACGTTTTATCGTCTAAATAAATAATAAAAAAAAAAAAAAATATACAATATTCAGTTTAATAAAAAAAAATATATAATTTTACCCCGTAATAACTATAATGATATCGCGGTTATAAGATGAAATCATATTTTTTTCTCTCGTTTTAAACGTAACCGATATACCGTCGGATTATTTTACATATTTCACATACTCTGTCTTAATTATTATTATAAACTTTAAGTCGTATATTTTAATTGTATTACTAAATTTACTAATTTATTAGTAATTACTAATTGGTACGATTAAAAAAAAATCCCATTTTTGCGTATGAATAAATAAGATTTTTTTTTTCGTTTTTCATTTTCTTATTTTATTATGGTTACCATAATGGTAAATCATTACAGAAAATCGTATTATTCTTATTGTTACGAGATGCGTTGATATAATATCATGATTTAATATCACATCGTACAGTGAATACGAGCTATATTCCATATAATATCATATTGGAGCTATATACAGTAAAATAATGTATTTTGATGTACAATTGAAATATTATCCAACCGTTATATTATTACGTCGGATATTATTTTTATTAGGTATACTCTGTATATATATATTATATATGATGCCATTGTGATATTACGATGGTATTTATTATGTCATATTATTATATTAAAATTCGAGTGGCGTGCGTAATCCAAAGAATATTAAATTGGAAATAAATCACAAAACCGTATATAGATTTTTGTTCGACGGTTGATTATTGAGAGAAGATATTATTATTTATTATATTATTGAAATTTTAAACTATACGTGGATATTTATTGCAAAACTTTTCTGATGGAATCAAATCGTGTTTACTCGGTATACTATATAAAATTATAATAACTGTAGTTCGGAAGTATACGTCGATAATATTATGCATAATATTAAATATCGTGTGTATATATTTTATTATATTTATTTATACGATAAAAACAATAGAGTTTAAATTAATATTAATCATTTCCCGTGTTCAATTTAAATACATTTTAAAATTAACGATGTGTCTGAATATACAATATCTAGTTTTTATTGTGAAAAATAATTAATTTAACGTAAATAAATCCTTATCATCATTTATAAATATATACATTTATTTTTATTTTTATATAATTATTATTATTTTATTTGTGTTAGTAGAGAAACTTATAAATTCGATATTTTATTAATACGCGTCCATCAAAATAATATCATTTATACGAATGTAAATTCGGTATAAAATAAAATATATATTAAGTACATAATTCATATATTATAGTTTATATAAGTATATATAGTTGTAGTATTATAGTTTCATTGAACGTTATAATATTTTCATCGTTCAATTTTATTTTTACTATAATTTCGATACTTTTACTCATTAGAATATACGAATGAAATAATAATATGAGAACATTTTTTATTTATCCAAAGTATTACTGTAATACTAATATGATAGTAACTGTATAGTTATTATTTTGCGTCTATTCAAAATAAATAATTATTTCCTCCTTATTTTTTAATATCATATAATATATTATCATTGTTATATAATAATGGAAGAAACGATAAAAATTTAACTACGGTCGTATGGTAAAAAAAAAAAATATATAAGTTATGTTTCTGAAAATTCAAACAAATTTTATAAATATACGTATATTATTATATAGCCATACAGTATCGATAAATAATCACAGTTGGCTCGAAATCACAAGTTATACGAGTACATTACTTAAACTCGTTTTTACGATGCGCCATCCGATATAAAATAGGATTTTACGTGCAGATTCTTCGGGTACAGTAGATGGCTGTTTATTAAATTGTTTTGAGCGAATCGACCTTTTCGGAAATCTGATTTTCGTATAGTAGTATTTACGTATATATACAAATACATTTTAATATTATAATGGTACGCTAACAACCACTGGAAAACTTGTCGGTCGATAGCCCAGAGGCTTTTCCATTTGAATATCGTCCGTTTTTGGCATAAATGAATAATTCGTCAAAGGATCATCTACTCACTTCTCGTATCTTTTTATTTTTTTTTCTATTTGACCTTAGTAAAACTTAAGCCGTCAGAAGATATTTTGCCGGATTCCCTCGAAAATTTAAATTAAGAATTAGTTACGATGAATCGCATTTAATATTTTTAAAAACGGTCCATAAAACAATAAAATATTTATGATATAATAATTAAAATAAATATTTTTATAGAAAAAAAAATTTTTAGATTGATAGAATTATTTTTATAAAAATTCAAAATTTACAACTATGACAAAAATAATATAATATACGAATAGGTGTATACGTCTAAATTAATAACTTCGTAAATAGTTTTAATTTTTCATCGAAATACCTATAACTTTTTTTTAATTAAAGTAGAAGCCTAAAAACATAACGAAATAATAAAATAAACAATGAAATCTAATTAACATATTTTAAAAAAAAACCCTGATTACAAATTATAATTTAAAGCATATAAAATATAAAAAACGCATTTGAATTTAAGTTTTTTTTTAAATATCGGTATACAGCGGAATTGAAAAAATAATCATAATTAAATAATTTATCTATATTTCAAAATATAATTTATTACCTACTAAATTGATTTTTAAACATAATCTATTTTATTAAAGTGGAGGATCGAAAATAAGAAAAAAACACTTAGTCCACTTTTTACGTAATATAGATTTATGTAAATAATTTAAATTTAAATTTATTGTTAATCGTTTATTTTAGAATTTATGATATCATATTATTAGCTCTCGTGTTATCAGGAAAATATTCGAATCAATATTCTAAAATAATAATTTATTATATATAATGGTTTTGTCGTGTGTTCAATATTTTCCTAAATTGCTGACACAGTGACATATTATGTTCGTAAATTGTCCAACGATTAAAGGGTTATCCAAATTTGACACACCACAATCTCTATTATTGATCATTACACCCAATACAAATTAAATTAATGTATAATATAATCTACCTAATTAGTAGTTAATTTAAAAAAAAATAAAATAAAAATAAATTGTATTTTACATTAATCAGATCAAGTCCAGATCTGTTTATCGTTACGACATTATTGATTTTATTCATTAAAAATATCTAATTATTTATTTATTTTTAAATTTTTATTATTATTACACTGAACAACAAACACGATCTATAATCGAATGACATTATACAAAACAAAATTTGTTTCAAAAGATTATGATTTACTAATATTTCCAAAATAATTGTTATTGTTTTCATTATGATAATATTAAATAAACTCTTAGTTTTTAATAATACAAACGCGTGTTAACAATACTTTAACTAATCAGATGCTTTTATTTCATTTAATATCTATCGTCGTGTCTCTTTCAAAACACTCGTTTATTTTTCAGCGTTTCGTTTACCCTTTTTTTTTTTTTTTTTTTATACTCGTTGGTGCAGCGTTTATCGCGCGAAATTCACTCGCTCACACACACACCAACGGACGCACTAACGAGATTTATGGCACACGATTTATGGCCATAATAAGTTGTACACAGGGTGTACGGAATGTTGATTAAATATTCGTGCTTGGGATCAATAGTGTTGATGCAATTTAACGATAATATTATAATAACACGTAGAGACAAAAATAGAAAATAATAACCGATAACGCGTATCATACGAATAATAATGATAATAATAATAATAATATTATTATTATTATTATTATTATTATTAACGTATACACATTAAATAGTTATAACGTGGCGTAATAAACACGACACGACGATTACTCTCTATATTAATATCGTCGTCGTTATCGTCTCCATTATTCATATCCAATATCACTGTGCTGTATAAATTTAGGGTTCGCAAACTTTCTAGACGCCTGGTATAGTACAATATTACATTATATTCTATGTACCCTTGTTATACTATAATATATACCGCGGTAACCCTTGCTCTTTGGCACACAAAAACCGTTGGGCCATATATATATATATATATATATATACGTCGGCGGTGATATTATTATTATTATATCATATCATATTGACCGGAGATAAAAACCAACGTGGGTTTCACGCGTTCGCGATTCTACGGATCGCGTCCCGCGAGAATACAATATAAATCGCTTCTGCCGCGCACGGTTTCAAGACTCTCACATATACGATATTATATTATATTATATGTACGTAAATAGAACGCGTGTACAGGGTGAGATGGTAATCGCGTTTCGTAAAAACGTCGAGAGAGTCGTCTCCGTTATCACGTCACCCTGTATATACGAGACCAACGTGTGTACCTGTATAATATGCGCGATGCCAAATGCTCGCAATAAAATTCGTGTAGGTATATACGATAAACCGTACTTCGTATTTTGCACTCGAATCCGAGGCCGAGCGTTAAGTTTACGCGTTTTACACGGATATTTAATTACACCTCCCCGTCTAAGCCGCCCGAGTAAACCCTCGATTAATTATACGATATACGTGCACGAATATATTAAATAATATTCGTAGAAAAGGTCCTATACGTCAGGTGTGTAATGTAAGTGCATTCGGCCTTTTGTTCGTTCCCCATACGAGCGTGTGTTTTCACTTTGCCTCTTTTCTCATTATTATTATCACGATAATTACGATTGCGGGATGTTGTGATAAGGAATCCACTCACTCGGGTTTAGTTCCCGACGATTTCGCGTCATTTCGTTTATTCGCACGTTTTATATTGTTTTATAATAATATTTTATAAGGTCGTATACTCGTACACGCGTTTCTTAATCTCAAAAGTTCTTTTTATTTCGATAACTCGTCGGAATAAAAAATGGCGAAACGTTTTTGTGACGCTTAAATCGCAGTTTTGTTATGTGAAAATCGTTTCCTTCCTCTCCTCCCCACCCGGACTCGGGTACGTCGTAAGTACACGTGTATATAATATTATACAAACGCGTATATTATTATGTGTGTGTGTAGTGTGTACTCGATGGACGCACAAAATAAATAACACGAGATATTTCGTTGTTGTCGCGCGCGCTGCGTTTGAATAAAGTATTAACGTTATATAAACATAATAATATACTCGGGTATGTGTTATGTGTATACCGCGGTTGTTGTTATAAATCTTTATTTTTTAGCTCTTTAAACCGTATTATAATATTAGGTACATAAAATAGGTTTTTTTTTTTTTTAAACATTTCCGGTGTGTAAATATATATTTAACAATCCCTATCGAACGATGACAATCCCCTAGGTTTAAATTTATCGGTACGTTTTTTTTTTTTTTTTTTTTTAAAAAAAAAGGGACGAAAAAATCCAAATAACGAATTATAATACGTATAATATTATTATACACCTAAAGGTAAAACGGTCACACGTTAGGTATAAAATATAAATAAACGTCGAGTTCAACACAACGCGTCACTAAAATAATATTTTATACGACTCCAGCTTTCTCAAACGTGTCATAAAGTATCCGACGCGTTACGAGTACAAAGTACAAAACTTTTACACCTTCCCCTCGCGAAATGATATTATAAATTCGACCGGTCACCTTTTCTTTTCGTTATTTTTTTTTTTATTATAATAACTTATTATATCCCACTTTGGACGTTTCTCTCCATTTCTCATAAACATCAAATTTTAATAAGAATAAAATTATAAACAAATTATTATTTGTTATTGTTTATTAAATATAAAATTTATATTTTCGTGTCTGATAAGAATATCCACGTGATAATATTACGCTGTTCGGATAGATAATATTTTAGTTTAGTTTAGTTTCTTCTCTCCGTATATTTTATATTATACAGTTACCGTCTCGATAAAACTCGAAACGATAAACAATGAAGACCAAAACGATTGTCCGGGTGAAGTGTGTATGCGTATTGATGATTGATGCTAGTAGTGCGGAGACCGCAGGAAACCCTTACACTGTTATCAATACAAGCCGGACCTGTCAAAAACATCTACGACCCTCCAGGGACAATTTCATCCCTGAAAATGACTACGTTTTCTTCGGCGTACACTGCGTAGTCGACGAAACACACGCCATATCGGAAATATCCAAATTCTCCTGTTTCATAGCATTTCTACTCTATTTCACATATTCTACTCGTACATTACATTTTTTTCGACGTGTTTTTTTTTTTTTTTTTTTTTTTTATCGGTCTTTCGCCGTCACTGTCAAACTCGTAAATATACACACACACGTATAGCGTATTAAAAAAAAAAAAACTGTTTTAAATTTTGTTGAAAAAACTACTGATAAAATTTTTCATCGTGTATAATATATGCATTTACAAACTTGACAGTTCTAAAATTTATTATGCTGGACAGGTTCATATCACCTGCGACATAATTATTAAATTTCGATAATATTTACAAACGGATTAAAATAAATTATTATTGATAACGTTATGATGGAACCTCTAGAGTACAATAATTTATACAAAAACGATAGCAATATATTACTGTATATAACATAATCTGCATATTACGAGAAGCGTTTTATTATGCATATTATTATTATTGTAATGTTTACAAAACTACACCACGCGCCTTTACGGACACCTGTTAACATATTATAAACACCACACAGCGTACTTACAAATCGAAGGATTGCAACTTTATCCATTTGTATGATTGCACGAACAAATTTAAGAGGGAGATCTGATACTGTTGTGAAATGGATACTCGGCGTGAAAACGATTTTGAGCGAATTTCATCAGATAATATATATATATATATATAATATATATACGAGTATATTGATTACAATTTCTATATTCATACAGTCTCTACGTTCTATACAAATGCCCATAAACCAATAAATGAGTCACCTAAATATCCAAATCCGACGGTAATTCGCTCAGAATCATGTTTTGAATATAATGATTTATTATTGCGTTCAAATTTTGAATAAAATTAAACACTATCTTGTTTACACCTGTATCCCATCCACGACGATGTCATTATATCCTATTACAAAAAAAAAAAAAAAAATGGTAATTGTAATATTCACAATTATTTGGAACCGAGTTAAGTAATATGTATTTGAGCTTAAATAAAATTTACAAACATTTTCAAAAAAAATTTTTAGACCTTAAAACCCAAAATTACTAATTTTATCAAACATTATATAGATAATATATTAAAATCCAGAAATTTCGAAAATATTCAAAGTTCTATATTATATCACATATATGATATATATGTACCTATGTGAATACCCAAAGAAAAATTTCAATTCTATAAGTTCAAAATGACCGAGTCATCATGAAATATTGACATCGAATTCGTCGAAATTTCAATTTTCTTGAAAAATACCGTATCTTTGTCTTACTTTGGTAGTTTTTCCTAATACACAGGCTTAATTTTGATAAATTTAAAAAATGACCTAAATAAAGTGCCAACTAGACAATATTCAGAATATTCTCTACTGGAATATGCTCATATGCTAATTATATTAATATTGGAGTTTTATTTCGGGTAGAAAAATAACCTAAAAAAAAAGATACACATCATTGTAAACCCAATACATTTTTCGCTTCGCTCATCTGAAATATAAGTATATAAATAATCATATCTTTTAATCAAACGTTATCGAATTATTATTGCATATTTTGGTATTTATATTCATTAACAATTTTATCATTTTAATTTCTTGGAATTTTTCAACGTTATACCGAAAAGTTATAAAATTTGAAGAAAAAAAAAATATGTATTTAAATTTCTAATATTATTCGTATTAAATTTCATACGCATATTTAGAACTTTTCGACTAATCGTTATAACCTGCAACATTTTGTACAGGAATAAAAATAGTTTTCGGTAAAGAAAAAAATTCACAAATAAAATTTATGTATAAAAAAAAATATATTTTTAGATCACAGAGAGATATTTTGTACATTTATCTTAACGATTTTTTTTACTGCTCTTAATAGGTTTTTTGTAAAATTTAGTATTATACATTTAGGTTCATATACCGTATACAGTGTGGCTTTTTTTTTCGTTCCAAACGCAGTTATCGCAATAATAATTTTGAACGTTCAATACGCATTAGCCTCGTATTATTTTGTATCGTGTATTTTATGTTATATAAATATAAGAATCCCGTGTAACGTACAGCATGACGTCGCGAAGTAAAAGTTATAAATCCTGAAAAGGCACGTGGCGTTCATATTAAAAAGATCTAGTAAAAGGTAAAATAAACTTTTCAAATATAATTCAGATTTTCCGGGACTTTAACGTGAACTTTTGTGCGTTTTTCCGCCAGTATACGTCGTATATAGTCAAGAGGTACGTGCGTCCCTATGTAGTTTTATTTGGCGTTAAAGTTTTACGTCGTGGGGGACGAACAAATTTAGCGTGAAATAAAAACAAATTACCAGACCCGTTCTCTTCTCGTGTTATTATTATGATGATTATTATTATTATATCGGCGAAAAGTTTCTCTCTCCGAAAATTCGCACCGTGAACACGCGGCCGTGACAAAGACCCGCGCCGGTTTTCATTTTTCCCCTATTTATTTGTACGGCTGTTGGTCGAAGGGATCGTGACGACTAAAGGGACGACCGTCGCGTAGCGCAAACTTTGATAACACAATCAAGCCAAAAATACGTTCGACAGATATTCATTTTTTTTTTTCACGTTATACCGCGCTTTCGTAAATCCGCGATGTGGGTATTTTTTAAACGAATTTATGCAGTCTTAATACAATAATTTCGACCGTTCGTTGCGAATTCTGACTCATAAATTCTCCGTGAATGCTTCACCGATCACGACAAAACGACACTAACGTGACTATATACCGACTTGATTATTATTATAATTATATGTAAATAATTTTAATTCGTCTTCAGTCGTTTGAGAGGTTATACGTTTTTATTTAAAAATTTTATGTTTAAACATTTATTTATTTTTTTAATTCGTGATAATTATTTTTCATCTGTGTATATTTCAATTAATTCTTAAAGATAATAATTATTATGTTATTCTATGTAACGTGTTCGAATAAAAAATATTTAGTTAATACAACGAACGTCGTAGAAATTGTACAGGGCTACTCGACGTTTACGTATGATATTATCAATAACATTTATTTTTACTTAAAAATAATAACTATGAACTATATAAACAACTTTAATAACATAAAATAAATGTTAGTTTTATTCACGTGTCTATAAACTTAAAAGTAAAAAGTAACGTTTCGTTTACAAGTTAATAAATTATTTATTTACTATAATAATATTTAAACTAAATTTTTTAAATTGAACCTATACAGAAAGTAATAATAATAATAAAATATTATTTACATTTATAGTGAAGAACTCTATAGAGAAAATGTCTTCGATTTATATACAGAGTGTCCAAGATCTGTATACTTTTTGAATACTGTTTTTTTTTTTAATTATTAGTTAGGTAAAATAATATAATATTACGTCTATTACTTTTTTAAATTTAATTATCTATTAAAAAATAAAAAAATAATTATTTATTTGTTGAGTTTTATGAAATTTGAACATTGCACGTTTGAAGATGTCGATTTTTAAGATTGTTTATTAAAATTTATTAATATCAATTATCATGGCGTGCAAAATTTGTTTAATTGATATTAATAATGATTATTAATTAACACAATTAGTGATCTTGATATTTAGTATAAAAATTATTATTAAAATATAACATTAATGTTACGTATAGGCATGGCTAATAAACCTATTACCTATTACTATCAAACATCAATTAACAATATTTTTTGAGTAATTATAATATTATCTATGCCAATTATCCACCTCGTAGTTAAAATCTGGGTATGACTTATGATATTGATAATATGAATTTAATAATCCACAATATAACTGATTAAATAATAACAAAGAATGCCGTCAGAAATTTCATTTTTCTAATAAATTAAAAAAACTCCTAAAGTGACATTTCCATCAAATTAGGAAATCGTAACAAAATTATCTTAAAAATGTACTCTACAACTGACTATCTTCAAATTTCACAAAATTTAAAAAATATTTATTTTTATTTTTTTAAGGAATGATTAAATTTAAAATAGTAATAGAAGTCTATTACAGTCCTTTATCTAATTTTAAATAATTTTTAAAAATCAACATTCAAAAATCTTATTTTTTCGCGGAGATATTTCAATGAATAAATATAGATCTGGGACACTCTGTGTATGTCGTATTTATTATTTCAATTAAAATGGTATTGTATTTCCGTTCGATAGAAAATTTAATTAAATATTTGTTTTTAATTAAATAAATTATTTTACATAAAATATATTTTATACTTACTTTAATTTATTTTAAATTTTACTGATTAATAATATATATATATATAGATTATGAATTATTATTGTATCCAGAATTTCCTGTAAATTAAATTGTATTGTTGAATTAAATGATATGTACGAAACATGGCATATTATTATAAATTAAATTAAAATAAATTCTTGTAAATTTAAATTGGGTAGGTATTATATAATATATTATTATATTCGTATTCAAAATTTCCAGTTTAAAAAATAATTAATTAAATGACATTTTATATTTTAAACGTGCTCGTGTATAATTCGTTTTATCTAAAATTAAAATAACAGACCAAGCCAACCAAAATGTAATTTTAGGTATCTTAATATTAAAATCATATAAAATTTAATATGGGGATTCCTGTGTCTATGTGCCAGCAATAATCAGAGCATACATTTAAATTACTTCAGTATAATATTATGTATATCTTGTGTTTTATAAAATACCCGAGAGATTTATTTTTATGAGTATGCTTACTTATAGGTTATAATTAAATGGGTTTTCTCTTTTTCTAAAAGGATAAAATCGCATGTAATTATTATTTTTTTTTAAAATTTTTATATACTATTATAATCATTAAATAGATCTGCATAAAAAATGTATCAATGTTAGACTATGGAGCATAATATACGAGTACTATGTAATATTTTATGATGCGACTATAATAAAATGCATATAAATTACAACTGATCATAATATTTTATAAAATCTAATTTAGAAGTGTAAGCAATTAAACGAAAAAATAAAATTTAAATAATTTAACTTCGTTGTAATGTAGTATCGATATCGATCTTATCGCAAATATTACACTTTGCACTAAAATGTTATCTATGTATTATTATTTAATTTTTAAAAAAAGAAGATCTGATACTTCTGTGGAAGTATTATTCGCTTTAGTGCAACTATTAGTGGAATACCAAAAAATCGTATTTTTGAATGGTGATACACTAAATATTTTTTTATTAACGCGCTAAAATTTTAGATCGGCTTATTAGATACCATACTAATCATGATTTTAGTTTACAAATTATCATTAACTTTTCGTGTGAAAATAATAAAAATATCTACTTGTCTACACTAGAAAAGTAGAAATTAAAATATTTATGAAATTGTGAAAAATTTGTAGATAATTACTTATTTATTACTTAAAAGTACTTGTTTATTAATTATGGAATGTTTAATAAATATATGAATTAAGTACCTACAAGTTATTAAAAACCTGGAGATTATGGAAGATATGAATGATGGAGCGACTAGATTCCATGTAGCTGAAAATCCATTTGAGGATTTGTTAAAATAAATATAAAACTACGAATCATTGATTAAGTATTAATTTTTAAAAAAATCAAGGAGAATACGACATTCATATCCTCCCCGTAATTACGACACTAATATTGTTGTTCTATTTAAATAAAGCTCCACTTTTTTGTACGTAATTAATTTAAGATTTTTATCAACGAAATCGATCAGTAAAATTGTTTTTGCCCACAAGTTACATTTTTAGACTCATTTCGCTTCCATAACAGTAAAAATAAGAGTAAAAACATTTGGATTTTAAAAGAAAAAAACTACGACGAGAAAAATTTCAAAAGTAAATATTTTGTCATTATCATTTATTTTATAATTATTCAATTATTATATTGTTATCGATTACTCTGTAGATTAAAAAACGAATGATGATGTCGGATTAGTGTGAAAATGTTAGATGAAAAAAAAATTAAATTAAAAAATACAAATTTTAGTTAGTGTACCAAAATCATCGTCTAATATTTATTAGTGTATTAAAACAATTCGCCAATGATTAGTGCAAACTCAAAAATAGACTCCCTTAGAATCTAAAATTTTACTACAAATACCATACAAAATTCGAATAATGTTCGAAAGAGTAAAAAGGAAAAAATATTAATATATTAATATTCTACGGTAAATTATATTTAAAATTGTATTATTATTTCGTTGTTGTCGTTTCCGACAATGGGAAGTGTACCTTATGATTACAAAACATATTTCCACAATCTAACATTAATAACGTGCATATTAATGAAATAACAAACGTATTATTTTTCCGCTACGAGCGACTAAAAACGGGTTCAAGAGAAATATTGTGGAATTATACCGCAATCGTTACCGCGCAAACACGACACTTCCTGTGGGTCGAATTTTTTTTTAACCTCGAAAATTATAATAAATATAATTTGGATTTATAGTTACGTTTTTATATTTCGTTTTCGTCGTCAAACTCGCAACGTGCACGCGAATCGCCAAAAGCGTCTCATTTTACAGTCATTTCACATTTTTAAGCGATCGTTTCTTTTATATTCACTTCTTTTTTTTTTTTAATTACGAAGTCGTGTATTTGTTCGACATATATTTTTACACGTGTTATTTTTTACGTAAGCGTATAGCGATTTAATTCGTATATTTTTTTTATCTCGTTACAGCTTACGGAAATTTGGGTTCAATACTCAGCAGTCAAGGTCGATTGGACGAAGCAGAGACGGCACTCAGAACGGCGCTCCGATATCGACCGAACATGGCGGACGTCCATTACAATCTGTGAGTACAACGCGAAAATAATAATTATGAAAATTAATCGTAACCACGGTATAACGTGAGCGACGAGAATGTTTATATATAGTTTTTATAGTACGGGGTTCGTTTACATAGAAAAAAAAAAAAAAATACGGTATTGAAATACGAGCCTTACAATTTTTATTTCTGAAAAATCGATATTTAACTATTGTAAAATATAGTTTACGTAATATTACCGAACGAACCGGATATTTCTACGAATAAAAACGCGGGTTCTTTTGACTATATAGAAAAGTAAAGAATCGACTGTATACTCCTTCCAATAACAATTAAGTATAAAAAGTTTTGTCCCTCACGTTATTTCTTTTTTTTTTTTTTTTTTGTCGTAGTTTATTATTTGTGATAAAATATTTTTCTTAAATCTCACGCGGTCGATCGTATTATAATATTTTACATTAGGGGGGATGCTTGGGGGTTCTTAACACTCCCGAATCCCGATATCGATCGTTTAATGTTTATCGATACGTTTATTTTATAATTTTGTTATATTTTAAAAACATAAAATCTATTTTTATTATAAAATATATTAATTAGGTATTTAATAAAAAAAAGATGTAGGAATTAAAATTCAAAAATTTTAGGTATCCCTAAAATTCACACTTGACGTGCGCGCCTGTGTAACACGAGTACACACACTACACGCGTGTATCGTTTTATATCGAATCTCCTATATACGATACCGCGTTTGCGGGCGGTAAAAGATGAAAACGCGTTCGTTCATTAAACGTCTCTCGCGGTATAATAAATAATGTTTATTTTAAAAATACGTCTCATAAACGAAACCGTAACAATACTCCGCGGCCTCCGCGTTATAAAAGTAATGGAAACAAAATGTTTTGCGTTATTTTTAGGAAAATAAAAGTGTCCAATAATGTTCGTAATGTATATAAATGTATCGTATTACGGTTACAGTCGGTTACGGGCTTAAAATAAAAAGAGTTTCCGACATATTTTTTTTCCTCTTTGTATTTGCGCGCAGAACGATTTTTGGATTAATAAATTATTAGTCGCACGTTTTACGATACGCATTTTTTTTCTCTTTTATTTTATATTTAGAAAACTTTTTAAAAATATTATTATATAATAATTATTTACTTTATTACACTATTATATTAAAATATATATTTTACATAAAAAGTTTTTATTTTTTTAAATAAAATTAAAACTCCTCTAACGTTTTTTTTTTTTTTTTGTTTTTTATATGCCTACTGTCGATTTTATTCTCAATGTGTATAAAATACATCCTACACAAAGTTTTTTTTTATTTATAATATTTTAAAATTATTAAAACGGCATTTTTTTTTTTAAATTTATTCAACGTTATTTAATTAGTTAAGAAAACTCACAAAAAATTTAAAATGCGCCTAATTGAATTGGTAGTTTTATTATTATTTAAAAAAAAAATTCGAACTCAAGTGAATATTTATTAAAATAAAACCCTTAAATTATTATCTCGCGTTTGAAGTCCAAATAATTCTAGTTTAATCTCGATTTAACTCATCGTCATTTTCGATCTTCGATATATTATATGGTGGGTTGTCAAAATATCATAAAATGAGAAATACCGAGACCGCATTTCGATTGCTAAAATGTCAAAACAATATAATATATTACATCATCATCATCATCATCATCATCATCATCATCATCATCATCATCATCATCATTATTATTATTATTATTATTGTTGCTATTGTTGTTATTATATATTATATATACACTGATAAGTCTTGGCATATAAACGTTTTTGGCACTTTTTGTTTATTAAAACTTATATGGCCCCACCCACGGTTTCGCACTTTGGCAAGCCATCGTCCTATACACGGATTATTTACCGTATTTCGTTTATTGTGAGGACCACGGTTGTAGGACACATAATATATTAATCAGTACCTTGGTTCTGAAGTATACAAGCAATCCCGAAAATTGTCACCTCTCTGCCGACGACTTCTGATTGCTATGGCGGAATCCATATGCACGCCCATCACGCGTGCTTTGGTTGAATGCGAGCCAAGTGCGCTTTCAAACGTTCCCCTTCACATCTTCGGTTATATATTACACGTATATATATTGTATACTGTCTCCGTGGCGTATTTCGCACATTCCGATTATATAAAATTCTTGAACTTCGAAATATTGTATTTGTCACTGAAAAATATATTACTTTATCGGAAATATATTAGCCTCGTGTAGCTGGAAGCCTTGAAATTAAATAAAAATATTATTTTCTTAATAACACTTACCATAGATAGTATTATCAAACGACCTATATTATAATTAGAACCGAATGAACATTGCAAAAAAAAAAATAAATAAATAAATAAATAAAATAATAATAATAAGAAAAATATTTACAAAAAATGATATATAAATTTCCAAAAAGAAAATCAAGGTAATTATTAAGAAATTTATTTAAAAATTTGCCGAATAGTTTATACACTATAATTATTTCATTCGACCCGTGTTTTTAAATATATAAATAAATAGGTTGCTATTTTTATTTTTTTTCATTCTGACGGTCGATATAGGTACTTATTATTATAATATTAATGACGGTATTACGATTTTTTTTAAAAAAAAATCATAGAAATCAATATTGTATATTTTGTTAAAAAAGAAAAAGAAAGAAAGAAAGGTTTTAAAACTTAAGTTATAATTTATATTTATTGATAAAGTGTATTTCTTTTGATAACAGAAATATGTTTTCGTTGTACTTTATATTAAATTTAGATCAAACTTTTAGAAAATACTATATTGTTATACGAGTGGAAACGAATAAACTAAATAATTCCACTATAATGTAATACTTTATCTTAAATAAGGCGTATGGTATTAAGTACACGCTTTAAATTATCTAGAAAAACAAATGCGTTACACGACACATTAAATATAAACGTTATTTCGTAAATAATATTTTAATAATATATCGGTATTTATGTAATTTTACAGAATTTAATAGGTACTACTGATAATATGGAATATTTATATAAATACATTATAACATTGAATATTTTACGTCGAAGAATATTATTATTATTTGTTAAATACAAAATATGTAGAGCGAAAATTTATGGCGCATGCTTATTTTTAATTACTGTACAAATGATCCGTTGTATATTAATGGTGCGATATTATTATAAATTAAAATACCGTTAAAGTCACCGGAGCAAATAATTTCGTTCGTTTCAAATCGTGTTTGAATACATACACGAATTACATAATATAAATATTCAACATTCTTTTACGTTTTACATAACGAATAGTGAAATACGCGTAAAGAATAAACTCGATGGCACACAATACCTCTAGGTCTAGTTTAATGTGGATTTTTCTATATTTCATATTTTTTTATATAAAAAAAATATAATATATTCCGCTCACCCGATATATTATGTTATCGTTAAATAAGTACATTAAGTCCGTATACACTCGCGTATTTTTATATAAAATTATATATTTAAAACAAATAAATATTACGTGTAACACGCACGTTGATGGACGCAATGGAATATGTTGGACGATACGAACACGAAATTACAATAAATTAACTCGTATAATAATATAAAATCGGTTTTCCTCTCCTCTTATCTCTTTTTTTTTTTTTTTTTTTTTTTTTTTTATTGTCATTTTAAGGTATTATTAATCGATAAATTTATGTTTGCGGATAAAACTAGAATACAATAAAAAAAATAAAACAATAATTATTTAACCGTCCAAATAAAAAGGTGTTTAATTTGCGGTCTTAAAACACGACCCCCTCTCGATACTCTCGGATACAATTTAAGGTCGCCGTAATGTCCCGACGGACTTCCGAATTACTGTGGACCCACTGATTTATGTACACGCAATATAATACAATATTATGAATTGACGAATTTTTCTTTTCCAACACCCTTTTATACTACCGCCCATGAATTACGTGCAAATCGGATTAAACGCGATTTCATATTATATAGAATAGGTTAACTCATATATTCGGCTGTTTCTTATCATATTATATTAATAAAACCCATTTAAACAAACAAATATATTTTATACGACGTATAAAATGGAAAATAAATACAATAATTACGATCGCGACGATTATTAAATCGTTGTCCAGTGCGAGCAATAATTTGAGGAAAAGTTCTCTGTCGAATCAGGATATGAAATTTAGTTTAAAATTTTATTTTCATTCCAATGAATATTCTAAATACGAACGATTCCAATTTTTTATTTTTACGCTTTACTATAAAAGTATGTAAGTTGATATGTTTAATAAAATTAATCGTATGAAAAATTGATTAAAGCAAAAAAAAAAACTGTACGTTTTGAATAAAACGTGTATAGCAGGTAATGCATCGCAGGTTCCGGTAAATAAATTCTCAATTAAAATTTTTGATAGACAAACTGCGGAGTACCTAACGCTCCATAACGAATGGACGTTTCGGAAAAAGGTCGGTTTTAAATTAACCGGATATTATTACTACACGGTGGTGGTTATAGGGTGTGACTTTAAATCACGGCCGTGAGTTTTATTTTATATCTTACGTGTCCATTACGCCAACCCTTTTTACCTGAATTTTTCTATAATATGTAAAAAACAAAAAACTCTCGAATCGTGTAGGGTTTTTGAATCTTTACCATTCTGTGAACGCCATTCTATAGGCTTTAAACAATTTATTCGTTACGTACCATAATTTAATTCACGTTTTATATATTATTTTTCGAAACGTTTTAAAAACATTGAAAACACGTGTACAAAAAAAAAAAAAAAAAACTATATGTTGACACAAAGAATATTAAATGTACTGAAAATTTACAGAATAAAATTATTATATTTTATAAAAACTTAAAATCTTTACGCGATAAATTTCGAACGAATCAGACCGTGATTCAAAATTTTATACGAGAGTATATTGTAGAGACGCAATGATTCAAATCGACTTTCTCTTGGGTCGCCTATAATAATAATAACAATAATGTTTTTCGTTTAAAAATTCTTCACTTAGTGTACACAGTACGTCCTTCGACAGTATATCAGAACGAATTGCAGTGTATAAACGATAAACGGTCGGTCGAGTTAACGCGTACTACAGTAATGGACGGCGAAAACAGATTTACTATAGATTACCCGCTGCCTGGGATCCCTTTTTTGACGCGCTCGTTGCAACAGTTAACACACCGATCACGAACTAACACCACCCTTCCGTCGTCCCTTTAAGTTTGTACGCTTTTAATCCACCACAAATTGGCCGCATGTTGTTATTTGCCTTCTGCGAATCGCATTCCGTCACGCCAATATTGTCCAGACGTAGTTTGCTCGTCTCTAAAAATATAAGAATGTGTGGTTATGGTTATTTGTGTGTGTGTGTAATCAAACGTACGATTTTCTTTCATTTATAATTTCATGGTAGCCATATGAAAGAGCAATATCGTCGTTATATTACATAATTAATAACTCAGATTTATCCGATAACGAAAAATAATATTATTTTACAACGTATTCGATTATGCGAAATGCTGAAAATATTCGAATTATTATCAAAATGCTAAACTACAATATACACGTACTTATCATTTATTTTATATCATGTAATTATTTACGATTTTTTAACCATGATATTGTATCTTAACTTTTTTTAATTAATATTTACACCAGTAATTCGTAATTTATAATTTGTTCTAATTGGAAGAAATATACATTATTCATATTAATAAAAATAACTATTATAAGACGCACCGACTGTAATTATTATATTTTATATTTTATATACACTACTTACGTTATTTTAATATAGGGTCAGCATTTTTTTTATAAAATATATGTCGGACGTATAGAGTAATATTTTACATACAGGATGTTTCTAAGTATATTTTCGTCTAAAAAATATACAACATAATGTGTATTATAACATTTATAACATATAATAAGAGTAATTTATTCCAATCCGATACCAATTGAAAACGTTACAGTTCGGATATTCGAGATATAAATATTATGTATAATGATCATACGAATTTGAATATAAGTTTTTAAACGACTATTTATAAATTTACAATATTTTTAAAGATTACGTATTTATATATTATACAACGGTAAAGTCATTTAGAAATCATGAAACGACTATATGAGACATCCTGTATACAGTTTATAAATTTCGTTCGTTCGTTCCCATTCGGGTGACGTTATTACATATTATATTATTATTATTATATACGTACACACGGACGTCCAGTCCGAAATAAAGATAACATTATAATAATAGTTATAATAAAAATATATTAGTTTCGAAATTGCTCCGGAGCGGCGCTTTAATATCAATAAAGTTGAACGTCTTCGTTTTGACGGTGAAATCGTTTTTCGTTTCGGTTTTCTCTACGTTCGGTCCGATATTAAATACAATAATTTCCACTTTCGCGATTATCCGACAACGGCTATTATCACAACACACTATCATAGAATAAACAGTCTTAAACCATTATATTATATTATTATTATCGCCACTACAAATCCCGCACACGGTGATAACATTTTACGTACATTATATGCGTCTTGTACGTTTTGTTTACTATAGGTGGAACGAACAACAAAAAGGTGTCTACGTATTCGATTCGTATATGCTAATATTAAAACGTAATATTATAATGACGACGAATGCGAAATGATTATCATTTCAATAGTTAGAATCTGTCAAAAAGTTAAAGTTTAAGTTTTTATCGTTTCGAAATCGAATATTTCGTTTATATAGTTAAAATAACCAACTGATAATATTCCAGCTATGGGTCGTGATTATTATTGTAACTGCATCCTCGTTATTATACATGAAAATATTATAAGAGTAAGTAGGTATATCAAAATCAATATAAAAATTGTTTACGACAGAATATTATAAATTCGTTTTATATAAAAATTGTACGATTTTATAAAATTTATAATTAAACGGTAAAAAAAAACAAATTTTGAAAAATTATATACACTCTTTTATAATAAAAACCCGTACGGAGGAATAATTTTTATCGGTATCCTCTTCGTTCGTAAATAATACTATAAAAATCAAACAGAAATTTCTACAATAAACATTATTAATGTGAAATTTAATTTAGAACTTAACAAACTTAAATTCTGAATTTTCCGCGGATTCTCCTGCAATTGCTCGTAAAATAATATTGCCACGACAGACAAAATATAGACAAATATATTCTGATGCGTTCTCTGGTAATATATTATTATTCATAAGTCATAAGTCATAACCAATAGAAGTATTCCACTTCGTTTAATCCGAATTGATACGCGTCGAAAAATTTTGTTGATGTCGCGTAAACGAATAATAATAAAAATAATAATAATAATAATAATAATAATAATAATAATAATAATAATAAAAATAATAATAATAATAATAATAATAATAATAATAATAATAATAATAA
>JAIUCT010000008.1:6193668-6223579 GCA_021307375.1 Tetraneura akinire
TAATAATAATAATAATAATAATAATAATAATAATAATAATAATAATACTGTTTCACCGGCAAATCTGTTATACTCGTAACGCGCAGCCTATACATTCTTGGAATAATGGAACTGAAAATATTATTAAAATAAACGATAGTATCCAATACTTACAATACTGCATTATGTATAAATATGTTTTATCGTTATACTCGGATTATTTACGGATAATATTTTATTATCGTATTATATTCAAATTTTATGGTTTTATAAAATTTATTAATTTACTAGAAATTCATTTTGTTGGAATAAATTAAAATAATAACGGCGCGTTATTTAGGCAACGTTTTTACATAATAATTGTTTATGCCCATCTTTAATAATAATATTAATATCATTATTATTATTATTATTATTATTATTATTATTATTATTATTATTATTATTATTAATATTATTATTATTATAATATGTTCAGGTGTATCAGCCCTTTGAGAGGTATCGCATTATAACGTTTAAGTTTAATATAATAAAATATGGAAGGTGCGTTTTATTCAATTATTTATATAATCGTTTTAATATTTAACGGTAAAGTCATAGTAACGTAATAATATAATATTATAATACGCATATTTTTATGAAATTTTACCATTGACGATTATTACGATGTATTAGAAAAAAAAAGAGAGAAAAATAATAAGGGGAGGAGCCATTTTTATTTTTTTTAAAGTAGATATACAATTAATAATCAATATCAAACAGGACGAAAAAAAAATCAGAGTACGTTTAATCGAAAAATAAAATAGTTTATCTCAAATTAAAATCTATATCTTTATAATTTATAAAAATATAAACAATTACCCATGACTATATAAATCTGCATTTATTAAATAATGATGAACATTCTACCTAACGTAATTTAATCGTGGAAACGCCATTGCTATTCGAGGTACACGTATCAGCAATACAATATAGTTATAATGGAAATCTCTGTTTGTTGTCTAAATATTAATTTAATTAACTATTGTACACAATGGTCGTATTATGCGCACGCAAATTACATATTATACGAAATAGTACGTCATACCCGGTATTAGGTATATATACCGAGTATACAACGTGCGTCTACCGCGGTTATCCAATGTAATATTACCATCAATATTATATTATCATACGGATTTAAAATAACATTTTATAAGAACAATAATTATTATTATTATTATTCGAACAAAGACGTCATTATTCGTATCACGAAATAATTAAAAAAAAAAAAAAACATGTCCTACAAAAATTATTATTATTATTATTATTATTATCATTATTATTATTATCATTATTATTATTAATATTACAATGTAATATTCCATTAACGTTTGCGAACAAAGTCAATTAATCACATCATCGCATGATGTAAGACCAAGAATGACTTTTTAGAGGGATGCCGATATTAATATAATAATTATTTCTTGATAAGTTATTTCAAGCAAAAATAACACGCTTTGTACAAGAACAAGTTTATAAAGTCTACGAACTTTACACCGTATTTTATTAATTAAACCATAACTCACACTTTAATAATTATTATATTATAATACTCGCCATATTTCCAACGTAAAATTGATAGGTATTATTTTTTTTTTCATTTTTAATATTTTTGGAAAATATATTTTCATTGACGCCGAGACTCGTGAACAAAGGAAGAGAGAGAAGTTGATGTGTATTCCCGTCAAAAGTGCCACGACCTCGCGATACTTTTTATATGGTAAAAGTAAGGAAACCCGCGGGAAACTTTAAAAGGATATTTTTTAATCATTTCGTTTTTCTCTTTTTCTACCTCGAGCCTTTTAAAAAGCCGAGGCTGCCACCGTCGTTTCAACCACTTGCAATACTACGCCGCATCGGGTGAGATTACAGGGACTTATTTAAATTTATAATATAGATTAATCGTATTTGTGCGGGTGCAGATTTCGTAGGTACCGTCTTTGTCCGGATATTTATTTTTCGGAAACCGAGCATCGGGCGAGATAATGAATAATGAATGGGGTAAACAAACACTGTCGAACACGGTGGCTCATCATCCGCGATGAAGAATAGAGAAACGCGTAGGTGTATACTCTCGATGGGCTAGTGGTGAAGTAAAGTTGTCGTTTTCTAAAACGTCTTTTGACAGATAGTTCCGAACCGCGACCGCAGTTATGGTATAATAATAATAATACCATCGCCCACTGTCTAATAATAATAATAATATTGATTATATTATTATTATTATTATTATTATTATGTGCCACCATATACGTTCGCCAGTGAAATTTGCAAAATCGACGTGACTCGAAACCATTAATATAATAATATGTGCGTGTATGCGTAATTTTTTTTCGGACAACTATACGCCAAAAACTGCCATAATATAAACACCACCAACCCTAATAACTATAATCGAAATGCTGGGACCTATCATTTTATTATTATTATTATTATTTTAAGGGTAGAAGGGTAGTAATATATGTTATATAAATTATGTATAACCTTTTTAAAAATAATATATTCGATTCGATTAGGTATAAAATTAAACGCATATTTTACTCTTCTTATTCTTGTATAATATTTCAGACGAACAGCGATGAATATTATGAAACTAACTGAATCTAAATTCACGATCAATTAACGTGTTATCGTTTATTTTTCGACTTTGGCGTATTTTAATTTTTCACACTATGTCATACGAGCGAAAATTTCAATAAAACGTTATTCTAGGACATTGGTTCTCAATCTTTTTAGGACCGCAACCCAAATTTTCTTCCAAAAATCTATCGGGATTCCCATAGTTTTACATTTACAGAATTAAGAAAGTAATTTCAAAAAACAAATACCCGTTGTAATAATTCGTATATTACTTTATACTTCTATAGTCTATACAATTTAAAAAAAACATACATTTCTTACACTCTGTATAATTATAAAAACTTCTCGCGATCCATCAAAAATTGACTCGCGACCCACAGTTTGAGAAACGCTGTTCTAGGATATATTTTATGCAACAAACGTAATACTATTATAACCGATTTCTCTGAAAAATATATTTTACAAATAGGATTTATTTTTGTTTTGTTTTGTTTTTGGCCCAAGTTCTCATTTCAGCCCGTGTCTTTGTACTCTCTCACTCACTGACTCTACTTATTTAATGGCACATAATTAATTCGCACTCACAGTTTCGTTAACATGTATTAATATCTTTCTAACAAGTTTAATTAAGTCACTGTCATTTTCACGTAAATGAAGTTCATTCTTTCAGTTAAAAGTTAAAAATAGTTTTAAAATCGTTTCTTTAATTTTTTTCTTCCAGTTAAAAAAAAAAAAAAAAAAGGAAAAAAAGAAATAGGATCGTATTGTAAAATACAACAAAAGAAACTTGAATAATATTTAATTAAAATCTGAAATACTCAAATAATCAAAGAAAAAATACTTTTTATAAATTCTTTCGAGTTTAAATATATTATACATATAGTATATAATATTATATTACTATACGGCATCCGCCTTTACTAAAATTTCAAAATTGTGATTTTCGCATAAATTAGTTGATACAAACATATTACTAACATTAATATTGTACGCGTAATAATAATAATATTAATCTCGTTATTAATAAGATAAACGAATTAAGTTAAGATATATTATAATATATAGTTGCGACTTCAGCGGATATAAGATGAATTTTGAAACTCTCTGTATATATGTCGTGTACACACAGCACCGGTATAATAATATATAGTTTGTTGGAAAAGTTAATAATTTCACTTTATGCATACGATATATCGTCTTATAGTAAATATTATACGTGTGCGTGTTGTAATATAACACGAAGTATACCTAACCTTAATCTATCGTGGTACGTCTTGGATACCGTCTCACTTTAGATAATAATAATAATAATACGTTGTTCTAGATTAAATTTCCGACCGTATACAGCGTACGGATATTTATAGTAATAATTTAATTAAAAAAAAAAAAAAAAATTACCGCGATTCGCATATAACGGCGTCGAATATTTTGATGGGAATTCCGCCAGAGAACGCGCAACACGGGATGCGAATAAAAATATATAATACTTATATTATATTTTTTTGACAGAAATATGTGGAAATTAAAAACGTCTCTATACCGGGTATCAAAACCGTTTTTTCCCCTTTTTTTTTTTTATTATTATTAATATTAAAAAATTACCGACGTTATACCCGAACAACGGTCGTGTACTCGTATTATATACGTATACATTATTCATCGCGGACCGTGCGATTTATATTAAAAGGAGCGTTCTCTCGGCGAACTTTATACACCCGAAAACCGACGCGTTTCACCGTAAATACGACCGAAACGCTATCGCATAACTCACGTATTGTATTCGGATATATTATAATATTATACATCGTATCTCTCTCCGTAGCTACGCGTCCGCAAGAAAATTTCATTTCGCCATCAAACTTAGCAGTCGTCAGCCGTCGCCGACGTGGTTTTAATATTATTATTATGTTTTCCACAGGTCGATACAATGTTACATTACATTATTGCGATTTCCATTTATTTATATTTCATATAATATATTTTTCCTCTTTTTGACGATATTCTTATACACACTTTATAACCGTCCTGTACGCGTTTCTTTTTATATAATGGCGTTCCGGTCTATTCCGGCCGGTATATAAATTGACGTTTCGCGTGTACAATTTATATACACGTATATAAATAAACGGGCTGTGTGTAAACGCGGATCGTTTTATTTATTTATTTTTTTATCGCGAGATGACCCGAAGCTGACCATTAAACAGGAAATCGCTTTCCCATGCAAATAAAGTGGCGATACGTCCGGAAAGCGTTCCGTCTCTGTCTCTCTCTATCTTTCGTCATTTCCGCCTTATATACGTTTAATACTTATTCCCGTCGTTTCACTTTAGTGCGGTTGCTCGAGAAAACCGTCTCTCTCTCTCTTTCTGCCTCGCGCCCTCCGAGTTCTACAAGACTTCACCTCCCTACCATGGTATATATGCAAATTTATACCCCCCGGTAATGCAGGTGATGGTCATATATATATATACCTATGTGTGTGTGTGCATTATTATACTCGCGGAACGTTGCACGTTATTTGCATAGAGATATACACGGGGGAAGACCAGTCGGCCATGTTTGATTCGATAATAAATACACGCTGATATAATATATTATTATATTATATTTTCTTTGGTCGCGGCGGCGAACGTGTCGGCGCATTAAATATGAACGGCAAACTTCCTGGCTGGCGAGCGGTGAAGAGCGGCCCCGTTGCGGATTTCGCATACCAAATGTATTTCGTTAAAAATAGAACCTTTCAAAATGTCGTCATGAATAAACCATGGTCGCGGTCGCAATCGCAGAACGTCGGCGATTCCGAATTTCCAGGTATATACAAATACAGTCAACGCCCCCGTAGGTATATTTATTATTGTAATAATATTATATTATGAGCAAAAAACTAATATATTATACCGATTGAGTCGTCTCTTTCCGCGTATATAGTGACGGTTACAGGACCGCGGTATAATAATAATTCCCGACGACTTTGTCCCGGTAATAAATGTATGTTTTCCGCCGCGATCCTAATGCGAATTTGATGTCTCCCGGGTACTTAAACCGTACAAAACGAGAGAAGGTCGGGAAAATAATATAATACCGGGTCCCACTAATACACTCATCCGTCGGCTACATATATTACATAATATTATATAAATAATACATTTGAACGTACTTGTAATATTGCATATTTTATACGAGCACCCGAGGTGTAACCGCTTGTAATATGTACGCCGTGTTTGTTGGGGATCTTTTTTTTTTTTTTTTCCAGTGCCAATTTCACGAGACGCGTACCATCAAAGATATTCGACCTAAAGTCAAAATTGGACGGTCACTTATTATATTATTAATTATTATGTTATAATACATACCCGTTTGTCCGGATTTTTAAATTCTGGTTTTTTGACAATTTACAATCGCGTTTGAAACGGTTCTTTTTTCTTTTTTTATATTCGCGAATTAATTATACAGAAACGTTAAAAAATAAAACGAATTAGGGATATATTACACTAACAAATTTCGACGATAATGGCTGCCACAGCAACTGTCCGACGACACGACGCGAAATTTAGTCTGTAAAAACAACCGTTGAAAAAAAAATAATAATAAAGAAGGTCCAAACATTTGTATCCTTTTTATCCGATGACAATGAAAGATTACGCTCGAAGCACACACGTCATTAATTTGTTCTCCCGCATGCACTGTTTATTATCATGATTATTTACGAGCAGCCATATTTTTTTTACAACTCTATGTTTTATATTTTATTTTATTTATTTTTTATTTTTTCGGTTTCGTTTTTCCTCCAGAGTTTTATAGTTTTGTACAATATCATATTTCACATTTATTTTCCCGTTCTAATTCCCAATTGAAGATAAAATTAACGTTAATTCTGCAAGTAAAAAATAATAATATGCATAATTTACGTTTTACTTTTATAATTATTAATTAGATATATTAGTCAAATAAGGATAAAAATTTAAATAAATACAAATTATTAACTAGTTTTCAACTTTTGATCACATTTGAACGAACAATAACAAATATTTTTAATACACTCATATAAGTCCATTAAAATAAAACAAAATAGTTAACACACGAACTCGTTTCCTTTTTTTTTTTTTAGTTTAAAATCGCAGGAATTTCAGTTTTAGTTTTGAAAAAAACAAATCATAATCCTTTAACTACTCGTTATTTTCATTTTAATTCGTTTATTTCGTGTTAACTAGCAGGTTTAAATAAAACATTAAAACCGATTTAATTTTGGTATGTATTATAAAAATTAAAAATATTTTATCATTTAATTCACTACATTCTGTGTTTAATGTAAAAAATATGATATCTGATCTTTCAGGTAACATTTTATCGACAATATTTAATGGTATAGCATGACCTAATACTACTTACCACATTTTGTTAAAATCTGATTGTTTTTATCAAATACAACTACTATATATTTTATATCTTAAATTACATACATTTTTAAATATTGTGTATAAAAACAACGAAACGTACAAAAAAAAAAAAAAAAAGAAAAAAATATAATAATCAAAATATTCAATAAATTATAGCTATTATCAATATTAAATTTTAACTTTCAAATTTATATTTTGTATATTTTAATATTTCTCATATAATATTATACGTTATCAATTTTAATTATATCATATGTTTTTTTTTTTAAAAAAAAAGTTTATTTAAATCAGCAAAATACATATTATAACGCTTTGGGGTTATACGATCATTATTTTCATAATATGGTAATAATAGTTTATTATAATAATTTGCCCATTTTTACTAAAGCCATTTTTATTGCTCAAATTCAGCATAATACGAATGGTTTATACAATATAATATATTATCTTGATACTTGTGTACTTGATAACTATAATTTATTCGGTTCAAACTTCTAGTATCCAACTTATGATGCATAAATATTTGTATTTTTATGTGTTGTACGTTGCTATAATTAAACGTAATAAATCAACAGACGATTACGTATATATTATAATATAGTACTTAGGTACTACTTGGTAACAATTAAGTAAAACTCATCGTACAAATATTCTAAAAATAATTTATATGATCGTAAAATCAAATTCATACTTTTGGCGCAAGCATTAAACAATATCTAACAATATAGGTATTATTACAATTATTAATATTATATTACAATTCAAAGTAAAGGTTAAAAAACATCTATAATAGTATGAATACCTCGATAATTCAAAAATATTAATGATAATTCTATTTTTAAATATAGAGTTATATTTACCAAAAAATTCGTAAAAATATATATATATATATATACCTATTTTATTTTGAAATATTATTTATTGCACAAAACGATATTTATTTTTTTTAGTAAAGTTAAAATAGAAATAAAATAAAATACGTCTTTAATCATGTAGTTATATGGACGCAAGTCACGTTTCTGTGCATAGTTCCTGAGGGAAAAAACTAATCCAGTCATCTGTACAAAATAGAGCATGGAAGATTTATCAAGTCAAAATAAATAAATAACGAGGGTCCTAAGTCTGTAGTCACTTTTTTATACATCATATTATTATATTTATATATCAAGTCTGTCTAATAATAATATTTAAACGGTTCGTGTATACATAATATATATATTTCATATCGAAAAATATAATATTTATAAAACATTTTAGAAAAAAAAAAACGATATTTGGGATTTGATACATTATAAGAGCAATAATACGATCAATTTATAAATTGGATCGGGTACGCATATAACTCTGCATTAACAATTAAAACTATAAAATTGTCAAAACTCGTACATTTCAACTTTTCGAACGAAATGAAGTTTTAATAGTTATATTTTATATATATATATATATATTATTAGTACACATTTTTTTTTTCTGTTTAATATCGTAATTTTTCCCATTTTTATAACCGGACAACTCTGAAAGTGTGGATTCTATATAGTGTGTGTTGGTGAAGTCAAAAGAGAGAAAAAACTTTTACGAGATCATAAATCAAGAACAAATTTCTGTCAAGTAAACTCCTTCTGTTAAATGTAAAAAAAAAAAAATATATATATATATATAACAAAGAGAAACCCCCACGAATTGTCAAATCCTATTTAAATAATTATCCAATTAAGTAATGATATACATATTATTATTTGCAGCATAGTAGACCAAATTTGTATTCATCTTTTTTTTTTTTTTTTAAACACTAATATTAAAATATTTATAATAATAGTAAATATAATATAGTATAATTATATATAAATTATAATTAAAATGAATAAAATGGTTTTATTCAATAATTTATACATGTATCGCATGGTTATTAATTATTAGTTTATCACTTATTATTATAATCTTTTAAATAATTAACACATAAAGATTTATTCACTAATAAAATGACATTGAATATATGATTTTGATATAATCTCAACACTAATTTTATAATAATTATATTTTTGCATAAAATTTAACATATTTTTTAACATGTTTTCCACGTCACTACCATAATAATTTCGAATTTATTTAAACGTTCGCGACATTTCAAATTTGTATTTATTATTGTTTTTATTTATTCATAATAAATATAAACAAAATATCCATTTTAGTTAAAATCAAAATAATTAATTAATATTTTATTATATAATTTTACTTAATATTATAGTTATCATAATAACTCAAATATTTTAAAAATCAATAATTTATAATATTGTTATAAATTATTATTTATATTATCCATTTAATAGATTTAAAAATTTAATACCTACAAACGAATTTTATTTATTTAGTATAATGTTATAATATATTTTTATATTTTATATAATGAATTATTATTATTAATTAACAGAAAATTTCAGTAAATCTGCACACTTTGATAAAGTGATAACGTAATAATACTAACGTATTGCTAATTTCCTACATAATATTATTTGTGAACTAATATTGTTAATTGACTTGTTATCAGCAAAACGGAGTAGTACAAGTCAAAACGGATGTAATTAGAAAATCAAAAGTATCGATAATTCGTTGTTATCATCATAATCGTATTATGAGTGTATGTAGGACGCACAAAAATATTACGTTTAAAGCGAAGAGTATACGGTTATAACGTAATTTTGATAAAACGAAATATCTCTAAAATGTATTCAATGGCAATTTTTATCGACACATAATATTTCTTACTATTTATTATTTTAACGATGTACGAAAACAATTGGAAAAAAATCCGGAATACTTCGGGGGTGAGCATTTTACTAATAACAATAAAAAAAAAAAAAAGAAGAAAAATGCAAAGTCAAATTTATATTCTACATACGGTTGACAAATACGAATACCGTCGGTATACGTCGTATAATAATCTGTGATGTTCATTCGTCCGAGTAAATCGTTTTGCGATAGTAAGTACAAAATATAATAATACACATGATTTTGTAATCTCTCGATTTTAATATAATATTATTGTTATTATTATATTCGACGTAAAATAATAAACGATCGTCTTACGTATATATCGATTATATACGATAAAATATAAAACATCATCGTCTTTGGCCTCCGCGAATCTTCCTTGTCCCGATTTATTATTATGCTATTTCCGTGATTCCAACGAGCATAATATTTTATTTCATTTTTTTTATTATTATTATTATTCGTTATAATAATATGATATTGTGTGCGTTCGGTAATATAACGTATGTCGTGGCGACCGAGAAGTGAACCGTTAATATTCTATATATGATATTATTTATATTGGTTGTAACCGTATAATTGGTATTAACCATATATTATTAACTCTATCGTATGTACGTATATATATATATATGCGAACCATCAGAAAACGTTCGTTTTCTTCGTATAAATCTTACATTATTATGAAACACGCATTAAAATCTTTTTCGTAATGCTCTCTCCTATAGATAGGGTTGCCATACGTCCCGGTTTGGCCGGGACAGTACCGGTTTTGAGTATGACGTCCCGGTGTCCCGATAATGTGTTTCGGGACAGAATATCGTCCCGGAATGAGACTTTAATTAATTATAATAAGTGTCTTTTATTAGACATTTGATGAAAAAAGTAACAAGTAAGATCTGAGATAATTATCAAATCATAAAGCTATTAAGTTAGTTCCTGTAATTGTTTGTTATTTTTCGACCACTGCAGGCGTAAAAACAAAATTCTTGAATTTTCCAATTTACCTGGAGAAACTGCAGTATTAATACATAATCATATTATAAAATATTAAGTATCAAACAACACAAACTTTTATGCCGACGGAGAACACATCGGACATAGATTAAAAATTGTGTATTTTATTATGTATTCTTTAATTTTTAAAGTGTCAAATATTATTATCTATATAATGTGTATTAAAAATTATATTGTATAATTAGAAATCAATGAAAAAAAAAAATGAAAAAAAGTTTGTCCCGGTTTTTGCTAAATAAAATATGGTAACCCTACCTATAGGTAATGTTTTCCTCGTCTCGTATAGCCTACGTGTGATACGATAATATTATAAATACGCTTTACGTGTATTTTCTGCTCGTTGTTTATTCATATTCTTTCGCGTTTATCGTATCACGACCGCAAGAGAAAAATAAATACTCTGGTATCGATGTCGAATATTGTCAACAACATAAATATTATGCGTACGTTATTGGTTTCTAGAACGAGCGCGCGTGTGTATAACGTTCGTTGTAAAAGCATATAATATTATATACCTAGGTACTTATTTCTTTGGGGAATTTTCGAAATGACGTACGACGTGAGGTTATGTTATTATATTGATTCTTCCAGACGTTATATTATGTCTCGCGAAGGAGTTCGTATATAAGCCGATTCCTTTTGACTCCCGAGAGCCGAGACTTTATAATACGAATTCCGATACGAGGCAAACGTAAAGTATTTTATATTATATTTATATATTAATATTACGCGTATAAGTAATAAAAGAAATACATTACAACGCAGTTTTTTTCCCTCTTAAAATCATTTAAAAAAAAAAAGAACAAAAAGAATTATTATATAAAATATCATATTGACGTTATTGTATAATTTATAGACGGCCATTTTTTGTTGTTTTTTAAAATATCCAAAATTTTACCCACTCTCTGTTCGCAACACGCACGAAATTTATATTTTAATTTTTATTTATACGTTAAACAATAATTTACATAGCATATCGATAAGTAATCTGATATATCCGTAATTTACATTTTATTGTTTACAGTCAACATTCAATTATTAACGGAACGATAATCAAAAAAAAAAAAAAAAAAAATTAGATCATACGACATAATATAATTAATTTTAAATTGAATTTTAGTCGAACGTCAAAATAATTAATAAATTAATGTAATTATATAGGCGTGTAATATAATTAAAACGAAAAGACTTCAAAAAAAAAAAAAAAAAAATAATAATAATAATAATAATAATTTTTTAATTTATAGTTTATTACTAAATGTTGTGTTCGATAAATTGATGTGCTTTTAAGAGTAAATAATATCTAAAAAAATTTTTTTAAAAAATATTAATTTTATTGTCTTTATTATGTTATGTTCTGTTGCTTTTATGTAATATAAAATTATATTGATTTTCAACTCGTTATTAATATTTTGCCTAAAACAGACTAGATTCTACTCGAATCGGGTTTAGTATTTTTTTTTCAAACATAATTTTAATAACGACAATATAATGTAAATAAAAATTGATAATATCGTACAAACAGTGGTACCATTAGAAAGAACAGAAAATTTGCTACAATAAAATGATGACAGAAGACATCATATGATGGGTACTTTAGTGTCATAATAAAAAAAAATGTTGATTATCATGATGCCATATCGCTGGGCTTGAAAGTGTTAATACAAGGACTCACTATATATTATTAATTTATATTTTCCTACGATGTAAGTAATAAGGTGTACATCTCCTTCAAACGATTTGTTCGTTTCGGTCTGTACGTATAGCACATAATATTATGGTTCACAGTGTGGCGCGGTTATAGACGATAAACACTGACCCAGACGTGTGTTACCATTAATAAATGAATACCACGGTCGCGGTTATTACGTGTACACGCGTACATACTGCGGTCGAATAATAATAATAATCGTAATACGAAGAATCACGTTCGTGCGATAGAACGCAGGGTGACGACACTATATTATGACGGTTATACTAGTATTTATAGTGTTATATAAATATAACGGTTCTTATTTTGTATACATTATGAAACTGTATAACCGTAAGTGTAAAACCATATCTTGGTTCTGATAATGATGATAACGCTTGATTTCGTAAGATATAGGCGATGCCGAGGGTTGATGATTCTCTATATATGATTATTGTCGTCGTTACTATTTTTCCTTTACGAGTCCATCTTGGTAGGATCGTCGACGACGACGATAATAAACACCGTTTATATTATTATATAATATTATATATAGATCGTGTCCATTACATTACGTTTCTATATCCGTCTACAGTGTCCGGATCATAAGGATTTTATACGATTTAGGAAAGGACAAAATATAAATGAAACATTCACAGGGTGTTTACGACTCGCACAAAAACCTCATCTTTTCATATTCGTTATTGTGACTATTATGATAGCAGGTCGTACGATTATTATAGTCCTATAAATAATAACATATTGTGTTTAATAAAAACGGACCAATCGTGTAGTGGTCGCTGGACATGATAATAAAAATAATAATGTATACTCTTATTTTGATAACGTCGACCGAGAGAAAATACCGACAATAACCGTTTGCTGTCTGTTCAAATTCAAAGCTGGATGGAATGTGACCATATTATATTTATGAAATTAAAATATAAAACGAAACGCGTAAATTTCAACGATTTTTTTCAACAAATTTATAACGCTGAAATATTTAACTACCAAAAGACCTTCAGATATATTAAAATAATTTTTTTTAACCTGCAATGATGTCGCATAATTTTATAAAAAAAAAAAATAATATATAAAATATAAACGAATACAATAAAAATATTATAAATTATCTTATAACTTCCGTTAATCTCTCTAAAAGTTAATGCCGTAATTTATTTAATTACGAACGAATTATAGCTTTACGCGTGAAACGAATATTTCGTGTCCAAAATGAAGATGTCCTCTTTGGATCATTTGTTTATTTAAAATCATATAACATGGTGATATGCTCGAAAACAAAAATTAATTTATATATTAATTAAAATTATTTATTTTCTCTTATCAATAATCGAACAACTATTTTTAATATGATAATTAAATAGATTAACAACAAAATAACTATAATCTTGTTATAAATTTCGTGTTTAACGTTAACGCGTATTATACAATGACACGCGAGTATATTAATATAATATTTTTATACGTGTGTGTTTGTGTATAGAAATACATTTTTAATATGAAATTCCGAAATAATCGTACGTAAATATTATATAAAAAAAAAAAATTAAATTAAAAGAAAAATAAAATAATAATATTATATCATCATATTATTTTAGTAAACAGACAGAATAAATAAATGTCTGTAAGTTTTTATGAGATAAAATTATAATGATAGTGAGGTCAAATATTGCATGGAGTAATAAAAAATAAATAAATTAATAAATTAAATGTTCAACTTTAAACTGGCAAAAACTGAAACGCGCATAAAATTGCCTTCGAAAAATAATTACTGTTCAGCTATTGTATAAAATAAAATTAATATCGTAATAATTAATATTATACTCTCGTATACCAAACACAATAAATTTAATTATTCTACTCTTTTAAATAATAAGTATGTGCTCATAAAATTTTTTATATAAATTACATTTCAGCTTTTTGTTGAAATAAATTTATATTTAAAGCGAACATTCTTTATAACGAGATTAACAATACTTGAAAGTTAAAACGGAATAATAATAATAATAATAATAGTAAATGTGTATTAAATTAAATTAAAGTGTAGAGAGCAAAATATGTACTTTCGTTAAATGAAATCAAACCTCAGTACTTAATTATTATTATTATAACTTAGAATTTATTAATATAATACGAATATAAAAAGGTATAACACAATAATTTATATAATATTTTATTACCAGTATAATATTATACCAATATACGTCAATATAATACCTACTAAGAATATATAAAATATATTATTTTATATCCCGACTGTAATAAAATCAAATATGACACAACAATAAATTGTTCGTAAATGACGAATCGTAAAATTGTATCCCTTATCATCATCATTATTATTATTATTATATTTCATGGTATAAATATCTGAGAAAATTATTCTATATGATGTTGACTTGTGCGAATAAAATTTGCGAAAACGGTCGATTTAAAAAACACAGATGAATCGAAAAATATACAATACATAAATATTTTATTGCGGCACGTACTCTATACCGAATACGACGTGATAAAGATTTAGAGATCAAATTACATAAATTTTATGTATATGATATGTAATACGAATAAAATAAACTCGTTAAAACGTAATATAAATTTATTAATACTATCTTTATACAGAACAATAATGGAAAATCTGATGGTAATTAAAATACAAATCTAATATCGAAATATTATACCCCATAAGCGTGAATATTATAAGTATAATAATAATATCAAACCGTTCGGATAATATTTTCACTGTTTCCAAACTAAACCGAATTTCACGTTTAACGTAACTTTATCGTATCTATATATCGAGTAGAATATTATAATATTATGATGTATAGTGGACGTCGTTCGGATGTTCTTAAAAAAAAAAAAAAATATGAATAATGTAATATAAAATATTTTAAAAGCACGCGTGTGTACCTACAATATAATAAATAATAATATATATACGAATACGATATATTATATAGTCGTTCACGGACGACCCCTACAGGGTGTCACATTCCTTTTATTTAGTTTGATAATTATTATTTTACCTATTTTTAATAATCGATGTTTATTGTCTTAAAAATATAATCATTTGGTTTGACCGCTTTAAAATTTAATTCGTAATTTTTATATACAATATATCACGTCTTTGCGTTGTGAGGGAGATTTTAATTTGAAATATTCCGTTAGTAAGTTAATTTTTTTTTTTATAATTTTTCAGTACTTTTTTATTAGTAGACGAATAACGTAATAAAAATCTTATTTTAAAAGACAATAATTATAGTACAGTGTACGGACAAAAAACCGCCAGCAATTTTCTAAAATACGAAATAAACGTGTACGATCGACCCCGGATAGACATTTGTGACTCACCCTGTATAATATTATAGCAGTCGTTCACGGATGACCTATGTTAGATAACAGTGTACGCACACACGGAATTTCGGTTTTAAGGATATTTTTTTCCTCGTTCCTTTTTCGCCGTTTGAATCTCTGGAATATTTTCTCCTCGTGAGATCTCGATTCCGATGTTATACAGTACGCGAAGACATAACGTTTACGAGTAAAAAAAAAAAAAAAAAAAAAAAATATGTAAGTTGATATACAATTTGTATTATTATTATCGTCGTTATATTATTCTATGCGTGCGTCGTGTTTGAAAACGTCTTGCGTTTCTAACGTATAATATAAATTCGTAGACTTTATATACATTATTATAAATGTGTAAATTTCACGTTTTGCGATCATACAGCGTACCGAACTGTATTTATTTTTATCACGATCCGAATATCGTATTTACCTACTTTCTAACAAAAAAAAAAACAAAACAAAACAAAAAAAGATGTCGGTTCGCTATAAACTTAAACGTCTTGAAAATAATAAAACGAGTATATTATACATTTTATATTTATATACGATATGCGTATTAAAGAGACACTTTTTTTTTTTTTTTTTGTTTCTTACGAGAAATAATATTCGAAAATTTTTATCTCGTCAAAAATTTTAACGAGTATACACACAGTGACGGGAAAACAAAGTGAATCGTCGCCGTGCATAAAATACTCATGATGTACCTACATACGGATTGATACGGTTAAGACGTTCACATGATAATATAAACTCGGAGGAAATGATTTACGCGTAAGGTAGCGGGGATGAACAAAACGTAGATGAGATGAGCCTATCCGTGCGAAAGCTTTCTGTCAATATTTCTGCGGCGGACGGGGAAAACGCGTGCGGCATCGCATCGATACACGGTGAAACGGCGGGTAGTGGAATTGCCCTCGGGGGTTGCAACGTTTGTTCCGAATGCGGTACGCGTATTATAATAATATAAACACGATACGTGTAGGTACGCACAATAAAAATAAAATATAAACATAACCCTAAAAATTCCCGTATTTTCTGTTCATTTTTCCGAATTATTAAAATAACAAAAAAAAAAAATTAAATGTAAAATAAAATTTCGTCTTTAAATCGATGTGTTTTACATAAAATACGCATTTTTACGATGCCAAAAGATAACGTATTAAAAATTAAAAGTCGATCTTTAATGAACATTTTTTTTTAATACATTATACGTTTTCATCCTAAAAGAAAAAACATATTTTTCGACATCTTAGAATTACATTATAATATTATTACCTTTATTTAATTTATTGCAGTTATTATGAAGTCGTGGTAAAAATAATTCGATGGCGCGAGACACAACAATCATACTATGTAGGTATGCTCGAAAATCACGAAGGTTGTTATTTCGCAATTATCTCGCGGGATTATCTATAGCAACACCTCTTCAACGCGGAATCAACAAATAACTTTGGTCACGAGTCACGACCCGTCCGGGGCCGAGATAAGAACGCGGGCGATCTCTTCGTCTCTGCGGCGACCCGGACACATTTGAAATTCCAATTTAACCCAATACCCTGCCGTGTGAAGTGTACTTGAATACAAATGTGAAGACGATTTCGATCGACGAAACCTCAGGGAAATTATTGTTTCCCCGTAAATCTGTACACGCCGGACCTTGTCCGAATCGTTATTATATTTTGCACGATTTTCCACGTACATCAACGCGTAATATCATCGCGTATAAATCGAATTTGAATATTTTTAAATTATTCCTCGTTTATATAATTATTAATAATTATAACAATATAATCGAGAAAAGAACAATAAATAAATAATAATACGTATACATATTATATTTCTCTACTAAATTATTGTATTGTTACCGAGCAACAATACAATAAATATTTATTTTACTTTGCGGTTCAAACGCAATTTTAAACACAATACTTAATATATTATTATCAAGTACACAATAATACAATGAGAATTATTATACTATACTTTATCACAGACTCGAGTTATGGAACGCGTATAATACCTACTACGTATTTTTATTTTTTATTTTTTTAAATTATTATCGTGAGGCTTTTATAGTGATAAGTTTTTATTTTTACGGTTTCGTACGTTAATCGGACGAGCGACGTGATGTTTTTGACGCATACGACGAGGGAAAAAAATAAATGCGTATATAGAGGTGTCTTCTGGTACGTCACTGTTTTGTAAAAGTTTTCCGCGAGAGAGAAACGCGCTAAAAGCAAATCGACGTCTCTAAAAACATCGTGTTCTGGCCTGTGTACAACTCATACATGCGTATAATAATATTTGGTTACCGAGTTGTTTTCCACATTCGTATTATCAGTTAGCACCGAACTGTATAGGTTATAACTTATAAAATAGATAAAAATAAAAAAAAAAATTCGTACGAAACGACGTATGATATTTATCACGAAACACTCACGTTTTCAAAACTAACGAAATATTATATTTTAAATATTTTATTTTATATGAAATAGCGCGTGTAAAATTTTCACTTTTTTTGAAAAAAAAAAGTAATGGAGACGGGTAAAGTTTATTACGTGATAATAATAATCGTTTTACTTATTTCCAAAGAAGTACTAACAAATTTTATTTATATTACGATAACTGGATAAAAATATTTAGTCTACACATAATTTATTATCATATTGATATCGATATATATTTTCGTTTTTATCAAATCTCCAGTCCATATAATATAATCCAATGAATAAAAAACGTAAGAATACGTTTTTAAAATTGCACACCTCTCTCGGTTTCTTGGACAAATATTGCTCGGATATAAAATATACGATAATTCCATGTATTATATATTTTTGTAATAATATTTCACGTCTGGAAGAGTGATTTTCTGTGAAATATTATAATATACTCGTTATCAAAAGAATGATAATTTGATCGAATCTCGTAGTGATAATATATTTTAAACGTGATTTTATATATCACAATAATACTCATTAAAAAGACGAACAATAATATATTATAATTATTATTATTATCGTCTTATGTATATCGTACGTTAATCGTAATATTAAAAATTTTGAGTCCGGAAATTAAAAAAAAAAAAAAACTCGTGGAAAACATTAAACAGCGAGATGTAACAAAAATGACGTTATTTATATACGCGAAACAAAAAATGCGTGACGATATTATATTATTATAATGTACAGAGTAGGAAGCGTTTTTTTTCTTTCTCTTCGGAAGTATAAAGGATTGGATTTTTTCACCCCGTCGGTTTCTGTAAATGCGGTCATCAACGCTGTGCAAAACTACGTTCATTACGCGACGTCACCGAGTTAAACGATTAACAACGCTGCGGCAATTCGGGGGTAATTTAAATATTATTTTCTCTCGTCCTGTATATTATTATAATCTCACCGCAATAATAGAAACACGACGATATAAATATTATTAAAACGAGCATTTCTTTATCGTTATTCGACACAATAATATAATTCGTGCGAAAGAACCTAAACGCGCGGGTGTATATAAATTGTGACCTCGGAGCGAAATTAAGCGTATACGTCGAGTTGCGAAAGAGTAAAATACGAAAAAATAAAAATAAAATAATGATAATAATAAAAATAACCGAGGGATACGAACAAGTCGAGGATCGATGGGCAAAGCGGGGAAAAACTTGTGGTGGGACGTGATGGGAAAAATACGCCGCGAAAAGAATCGTGCGGTGGCGTAAAGGTGTGTATAGGTCTGTTGGTCATCGAGGGGGACGGTGGTCGGTTCGGAGTAGGAAAAGAAGAACCGCGTACGTATATATAATTAAAGGCCCGGTCATTTCCCCATCACGTATATATACGTTAACGACCACTAATTTTATGTTTCCATCGCACATAACTATATAATATAACCGCAGTAACCGAGTGACTGTATTTTATGACCTCGACCGCGGTATAGCGCGGTGTAATTAAAATCGTCTTTTGTGTATAGCGTACATATATATATATATATATATATAAATAGCCGCGACCCTCGCCGCCGACAAGTCCATAACACAGACGACGACGACGGTTCGCCACTTTTGTGTGCACTGCAATGAATACGCATTAGAAAATACGCTCTCTCGGCCCTCCACTCGTCCCCTCTAAGTCTTCTCCGCACGAAGGACTATTATAATATTCATAATAATAATAATACAGTGACCGATAGCGAAATATTATTATTACATTTGCGGTGTATTTTGTACGCATTATACACGTAAATCATAGTTTAAACAGATATGATATATGACGTGCTCGTAAAACGCAAAACGTGAAAAGTATTCTCCTCGTTTCGTTATAAAACGCGTATTTGACGTTTATCCAGTAGAAATTGAATAATATTTATACGTCGAATTTAAATCGTGTTAATAAAAAATAGAAAATATAAAAAAATTTCGTATCTGTTCGAACGATAAGAATCGTAGGTTCGACCTCAACGGTGGTATTACTACTATAACGGTGTAACGACGTGATCGTTGTCTGAATTTATGCGTGTTTCGAAGAAACTGATAAGCATTTCGATAGAAATGTTATGATATAATATTCGTACGACCGTACTTACAAATAAGTACCCGAGTCGTAAGTGTGTCGGGTATAAAACTCGTCTAATTAATTTTTTTCTAAATAAAAATACTAAAAAAAAAAAATCGTTGTGTGAATAAATCGAACGTTATCAATGCCGATTATTTAAGATTATACGCTATTATTTTACGTTAAAACTCGCGTCGAATAGAGTACTCGTATATTAGTTTTATTTCGATTGATGACGCCGACCAGGAAGGCGAAGCCACACGCATTTATTTATACTCTATACGTATAATAAAATATAAAAGCGTATAGAAGATTACAATGAAAACGCGATTTATTCGACCGCCCGTAGTCGGTTAAACGTTTCTGTTCGATTTACAAAGAAACAGAGGATAAATTGAGTCGATGTGAATATATTTTAAGCCATTTTTTTTCCACGTGTAATCGAACGAATGAGACTCGATGAAGATGAACTGAGATAACTTTTTAGTTTTTTTTTTTTTTTGTAAAAATATTATTAAAACAAAAATTTTTTTATTTATACTATTTTATTTTTAGAACGGTTTGTAATAAAATGTGTTTATATTAAAAATAAATAGTTAAAATATGCGAGGTTTTTAAATAAAAATAAAGATTAAAATAATATCAAATTATTATATATTATAATCGTAGTGAGATTGAAACGAACAAATAAATTTATAATGGCATCTGGAAAAGGAATGCGTTAATTTATATGTTTTTAAAATTAGAATACTATTTTTTTTTTTTTTTACAAAACGCATTTCTTTTATAAAACGCCGTTAAAATATTTTAACAAAATAATATATTTTCCATGATATTCGAATTTTTTTTTTTGTCCTAGTCGAAAGGTGAAAAATTAATACTAAACGCTGCGTAACCTAATGTTACCATGGTAAAAGTATAGTTTTACGCGTATATATAATGGCGCATAATAGTACAGAATTTAAAATCTAAATAAAATATTATAATATATTATTATACGCGTTGAAATGATGAATGACTCAATTGATTACGATAATAATGATAATACGTTATACACACACACACATGAACGGTATTATAATGTTTATTATACGGGAATAAAAGTATACATTCATCATGACCGCGGTAAATATTTTTGTAATACGCGTGTAATATTATTTAAATACTTTTAAAACCCTTCGCCCGTACAACGTTTAGACCCAAACAACCGCCGTACCGTCATCAATACTCGGAGCACACACTTAAACCTCGTTTTTCATCCCTTCGCCGTGTAGGTTATATAAGCATTACAAAGAACTTGTATATTATAAAACATTATAAACTCTTCGTGCACACTGAACACTCGCATTACTGCTATAGTATAATATAATCATATAATGTATATGATAATATTATAACGTATACGAAATTTAAATTACTAAAACGTCTTAATGTGTTATATTTATCGCCTTGAAAACCTTTAACGGTATATACGCGCTTCGACTGAATAATAATACGCGATTATTTTATAAATTTGTGTTTTCTACGCGAATCGACGGGTGTCGCCCTTAATTAAAACGTTATAATATTCTTGTTTTTCGCGTAATTCTCGAAACATACGACCGTAATTTTTATTAATTTATAATACGCATACAGAGCGATCAGCGTGACTATTATAATGTAAAACTATATATTATAGTAGTGAGAATATGCGTACGTCTTTGAATCATTTAGAGTCCATCGGTTTTTTTTCACCCGTCCAATGAGATTTATTCGAACATTCCCAACACTCTGTATATACACGATACTATAGACCTCGACGTTATATCTACGTACACACGTCTGACGTAACTAAGCATGAAATTTTTCTAACCTCCCGTCTAACTTTCCCGTCGTTTCCTTCCGTTTTTGGGGTATATCAGCGTTTCTTTTTTCTTTTTTCTTTTTTTGTTATTTTACGTGTCCTGTACGTTATGATTAATAGAACACAATATCAAGTTTAAGCTCGTACGAATTCACGTGGCAGTAGAATAGTAGGTGCGTGTGTGTGTAATAATACGTTTTAGCTTCTTGCAGCGGCAATTTGTCAACTTGACAGCTACGCTAGTTCATTCCGTCGAAAAGGCGAACGGTTTACGACGTGGCGTTCCGAAATAATAATAATATAATATAATAATTCTTAAATGTAAATAACTTACCGTTATATTATTATACAAACGTACACACGTGAAATATATTATGAAACTATGCAAGGAGGTGTGAGGTGTGTACAAGGAGAATATGATATACCGTCTAAACCGTCTTTTCCATGATTGGAAAAACGCACGATACGGAAAACATAAATTAAATCGTACGCGGTGAATACAATCATAATATTAATATTTTCTGTTAAAAATTATAATAACGTTATATTAATTTGTATCGTCGTAATATTGAAAATAAACAACGCGATGACGACATACATATTATTTAAACGCGTCTCGAATCCATAAATTTACATTTTATATTTTTAGGTTAATAATAACGTCACGTGTGCATAATTAATCTTAATATTGACCGTTTGCTGACATCACGTGTTATATATTATTATGTATCTCAAAGGACTAAAATAATATAGTATCGCCATTTAATTCAAAACGTGAAAAATCAAATTTAAAGATGTTAACGCAAATAATATAGTTTAATATATGGTATTTGTACGATAATAAATTTAACGATTTATAACCGCCAGTAAAACAACGTATTTAAATTTATGGCGACAGAAAAATTTTTTTTTAAAAAAAAAGGAAAATCGTAGTTTATACGCCGCCGTCAAAGTAATTTTTTACGTTATCTGCGTAATACGCGTATGCATTTTACATCCCATTAAAATATTCTTATGTGAAGAGTAAAATGATCAAAATCAAATGAAATTCGATAACAATTTTTTGGATCCATATATTAAGTCGAAAGTTGTTAAATCACAACATAACCCGTACTATTAAAAAAAAAAAAAAATACTCCAAAAGACAGTAACAGTATTATTATAACGTGTATTCTATGGTTTTTCAGAGGAAACTTACTGCGGGACAAAGGCCACGACGAAGAAGCCGTGTCGAGTTACAAAAACGCAATCAAGTATCGACCGTCTTTAGCAGGTAATATTTTTCATAACACTCTCACTAGAATAAAATATAATATTTTATTTTATTATTATTATACGAGGTATTTTTACGAAAATCAAACAGTTCGACTTTTATATAATAATATTATCCGTAATGCGGTGTTCATAGGCACAAATAAGGGGTGGCTTGAGGGACTTAGACCCCCTAAAATACATCCAAGTCCCCCAAATAATATTGTCTTTTTAATTTAATTTTTTTTTTAAATAAAAATGTGGGAAAAGACAAAAATTGAGTAATTTCATCAAAATCATTAATCAAAAAATATTTTATTTTGTATTATAGTATTTTACTTTTATCCACCTATATGGCTATATTAGTATATTACTATAATAAATTAGACATAATTGGGACATTTTTTTTCAAAACCAAAAATTTTGGTGATTGGTTAGTTGACAAAAACGCTTCGTTTTATTAAAATTAATGAAATTTTCTAAGTTATAATTTGTATTTTTACGTTCAAAATTTAGCTAATATTTTATGGGGGACACAAGTCCCCCCCCCATTTCTTTTTAGCTATTTTCGCCTATGGCGGTGTTTAAAATACGAGGTTTTAAAATTCAAGAATTTTAGCTACCAATAATAAGTAATAAAATATAATATTTTTATTAATTTTTTTATTTTAATAATAAATAAATTTTAATTTTAATATTTTTCGATCGTGTAGTAGAAAACAAATAAAACCGTATACTATTACTCGTCAGACGGATCAAAACTCCCACTCGTAAATTTTCTAAAATATATAGCGCCGCTGTGTTTGTTTGGCTTCTCGTGAATTTCACCGCCGGACGATATTATTATATTTTGTACATGGATGATAAAATATTAACCAAGTTTTGTCATACAATGCCGACCGGCGAATTTCAATTAAACATAAAATTATTATAACCCAGTCATGAATAAATTGTTTTCGATTAATCTTATGTTTATAGTACGTGCGTAATAATTGCCTAATGAAATATGTATATAGTGCTCGTCACTACAGTGGGATAATTATACAACTACAACACGATAATAAACACACACGGATTGACATTTTGAAAATTTTGACCCGATTTTATAATATATTATGAAAAAAAAAAAAAATGAATTTTTCCAAAATACAATTTGTATTGCGTATTACAGAACGACGTAAAATTAATATTATTATTATAAATTAGCAAGTTAAAATTGATTAATATATCTAAAAAAAATCGAACCGAGTACGCGGTTTATGGTTATAAAATAATATTTATTTTAAATCGAGTGAATTTTAGGAATTGAAAACGAAACATAAAACAGAAAAATATCCTTTTTTTCTTATATATTACGATTACCTAACACTAAATATACGAATTCGTTCAACGTGATATGTTCGCTTGGGTTTATATTTTTATACTAGACACGCGCGCGTTCGAGGTGTGAGGTTATTATATAACACACGGTCTAATAAGCGTAAGAGAAGAAGAAAAAGAAGAAAAAAACGTGATTATTATTCTTTCGTTCGATGGTTCGTACCGACGAATAATTCTAAATATCCAAATAAAACGTTACGTTTATCAGGAAATAACACGTGTGTACTTTTATCACATCGGTACAAAAAATATAATACACGACATTGCTTTTATAATATTATATCAGAACCTACGAGGAATAATATTATGAAATAAAACTATAAAAACGAAAACATACGCGAGTCGACTTTTCCAAAAACTATAATAATATGTAAACCGCCGATATAATAAAACGCAATGGCACCCACAGTACCCCGGATATACGATTATTATATTTTATAATGTAATAATATCGTATATATTCTTTGTGCAAATTCTACGACACGTTTTTTTATTTTTTATTTTTTTTTATTTTGTTGTTTCTGTTGTTTAACGATTTGGACGTTCTTCTTATAAAAAAAAAAAAAAAAAAACAATAAAATAATCATTTTTTACACCTTCTTCCCGTTTCAACGCTATTTTCGTACTTTACAATAATATATTATATTAACATATACCTGGTTTATAATTTACGGTAGGTAATTTAAATATATTCAATCCAATGCAATATACCGTTTGTATGTTTAATAATTGATTAATTATTAATATTAAGCTTTTAATTGTAAAACGTGAATAGAGAATTCGATATAGTTAAATATACAAAAAAAATTATTATCAACCTAATGATATACCTATTATCATTAAAACATTTATTTTGATATTTTACATAAAAAGAAAAAATTGCCAATTTACATATTCTATAGAAAATAAATATAATTATCATTAAAAAAAAAATAAAACAAAAATTGTATGCCCATAGTACTTAAAAAATATAGCTGGTATTATTGTATTATAATATGTATTTTCTTTTATATTATATTTCAATTTATAATAAATTCTAAATGTATATAATAGTTATTTACGTTTAAAAACGAGGTTAATACTTTTTATTATTTCACCTTGCATGTGCATAGAAGAAGAAGAATTTATTATATCCTACGTGTCCCGACTGAAGCCCCATGGAAGATTTTACGATAGTTCCGTAAACCTCGTGATACACGCGTTTTGGAATAATAGAATAATAAAAAAAATATTCATAATGTCGAATATAATACGATACAAGTTTAACATCACTCTTTTAATTGAATATTTTACATTGGAAATTAAACACAAACGGTTTTCTCTAAACGTGAAACGCATCTGTGGGCGCATAATATAAATATTTTACGTATAAATTTACATAATATTTAGGCTACATCTTTCACAATTTTCTCGGAAAATTCCAGAAATACCGTAACACATCTTGCATTATAATTGTGATATTAAATTAAAAGTATTCGACGAATGTTAATTAATTGCGTCATTTATTTTATAATACAGTGCAATATTATAAATTGTAATATTATATTAATCGACCGATCCATTGATATTACTTTCATGACTTATAATATTTAATGACATAAAATAAAAAGTCAATATTACGAAAATTATCGTAACATTTAATAACTTCCGTTAATACTATAAAACGGAATATGCACACGATGTAACCCCTACACACTTCATGATAACTCGTAATTATTTCATATTTTTTTTTTTTTTTTTTTTTTAAATTTTATTTCATATAAATTAGGTAATACTAATATTAAGAACACATTTAATTTATTTGAATATATTTTCTATCGTTGTTAAATTTAAAATTTCATTTATTTTAAACAATTAAACCGATTATTTCAAAAGTTAACACTTTTTCCAAAATGTTATAAAATTATAAATTATGTTTATCAGATATTGAGATGTACGTAGATGAAATGAATTATATTATTTTCATTATAACATATAGCAATACAATTTTTTAAGAATAACGCTACCTTTTAAAATTTCACTAAAATAATGAATATTATTTTAAATTTTAAATTTTAGTAAATAAATATACATTATTGGAGTAAATAAGTAAATAAACTAAAAAAAAATTATATAATATCCTTTATTTATTTTTCTTTGTGGACAAATTTCAAAGGGCGACACGGACAACTCTCTCGTCCATTTCAATCGGACAATACCATCAAAGTAGTTAAATATAATATGGCTGTATATATTTTATTTTTAATAAATCCTTCGTCTTTTGTACGGATGTACATTCTCTTGTGCAGTATATATCCGCTCCAAGAAGCTTTTTTTTTTTGCCAAAACTTACATGCTCTGTTCGTAAACATAAATCCGGTCAAACATAAAAGTATACGAGGTCTCCGGAATCGAAACTAAAATCCACATAAGCCCCGAATTGTAACTACTGTAATTGGATCTCTTGTAAAAACTTTGGCCATAATCGAAAATATTGTACCTCCCGGATTCGTGCGTATGATGAGGACAAAATATCTGACAAAAGAATAAACACATAAAAAATAACTTTATTACCAGACGAAAGAAGTTTCGACAAATCTATGTTACGACGGCAGAATACGACAAGAAACGCGTCCTATTTTTATTTTTTAAAAAAAGAGAAATCTCAATTCGTAAAATAATACAAACAGTAAGTAATAATGCGAACATATACTTTTTTGCTTTTGTCTTGTGTAATTTACACGTCAGGATTTACATTTTTATAAAGTCTATATAACGCTTACATGCATTATAATTCATAGCATTTTCGAGACTCTACATATGACTTTAATTATTTTAAATAATTATTTTATTAAAACAATTAATCAAGATTCATCGGTTTTCCACCGTTTATATACTAGTCATTTAACTTTTGTTGAGAGTCTAAAATTGCTCGTATTATGTTGGAAATCATTTTTCATCTAAAAAATGTGTTTAAAAAATTGTTGTTTTATGGAAATAAAAGTTTTAAGAATTCAAAATCTTTATAATAATATGAACTATTTCATAACTGAATCGTATTATTATAGCATTATTAACCGTATTATTACAATAATATATCGTATTAAATATACGATACGAGTGCTTTTGCTATCAAATACGGTTATTATTATTTTAACCGTTTATGACGAGTTTACGATCGATGTTCAATAAAATCGCGGCAAAGTAATAATAATAATAATATTACATAAATTCGCCGAACTGAAATTGAACTACTATTTCGTTCGTTTAATGTACTGGAAAATATCGAATCCGAAACTTTCGCAATTTATATTTCATTTTTCGGCCAAAATTTTTACGCGTAGCGCATAACATTGTGCGGAATTCGTCAAAACCGCTCTATTCGTTTTATTTCGAGTTCATCGATTTACAATACTACATGCACAATTCTATACGTATAAAAATTAAAATTAAAAGTGTTAAATGAATCGGAAAATAATAATATTACAAAATCGTGTAACTCCAATAGATAACGTTTTTTTCTTTTGGTCGTATTTTACGTTTAAAATTTTTTCAGAAAATATATAAAAAAACATATTTTTACAGTCTCTTTAAATATTTTATTTTTTCCAATACGTATAAAATCCCACAAAAACGTAATATTTAATTAATTACCTAGTAAACGGATGACGTTCACGTTTTGTCTACTATATCATATTGAAAATTATTTAAATGTACGCGGAAAATTTAAATTATTCTACTTAAATCGTGTATACATTTTATATAAATAATAAATTGTTTAAACGTCGTCCGAATAAATTTCGAATAATTCGTTCATCGTTCGTATACGTGCACACGATAAATTCGTGTCGTTTAAATTAATAATTATTTAGAATATTTTAATAATATTGTACACACGCGTATTTCTAACGAACTCGTATACCTAACCCCGAATCTGGTTTATTTAATTTATATTTTTTGATTCGCCAAACTTTAAATAGCGTTCTTCTTATAGTCCGTTATATAACTAAATAGGTATATACTTACTTATACCTCGCATATTTTCAAGTCGTATTCTTTCAATGAATTCTACGTGGTTATGAGTATAATTTCTCGTGTTTAAGTTTTTATATTTTAAAAAAAAAAATAACTGTATTATCAATATAATATGAAACGAAACGAGTGGAAATCTTCAATATTCGGTCATAAAACGCAAAAGATGTTATTTAAACGCGAAAAAAAATAAATCAAATTTAATAAATCGAAATTGCGTACAGAAATATTAAACAACGGGATCAACAGCGTGATTCGTATATGATATAGTTTATGTTGGTCGAAAAGTAAACGACGGGATTATATATTTTTTTTTACATACGTTATACGTTTAACACTTAAACCATAATATTATCGTTGCGAATATTATTTTGTGACCGCGGTATATATTTTAAATTTGAATATAAAATTGTTTAAAAAAAAATATATTTATTTATATCTCCAAATAAGATAATAGCTAACGTCACGATTGATTTTGTCCGATTATTCGTATGATGATTAAAAAAAAAAAAACAATATATTTCGTGATAACGCGTTATATAAATTAATTATTATTTAAATTAAACCGTTTCCAATTATAGAATAACGATAATTATATATTATTGAATTATAACACACGTTACATGTATAATATTATGTATGTGCGTGTCTTCAGCCAATGAAAGTGTGCGAGGAGAAGACATAGGGGACGTAAAGAGAACGATGTTTTCTGGCCGGAGGACGAGGGTCTGGGGGGATGACGTGTGACGAGATTAATTAGATCGCGCACCGAATTCAATTTATGGACCGGTGACGGCGGCTTTACTAAAACAATTTGCGTCTGAACCTCTGAACACGTAATATAATATTCGCACACACTCACATACGTATATTACAAACGACGACCACGGTTAAAGTCGACTTACCGGGTCGGTATGTTTCCGTCATCCGACCAAATTGAAAATTACACCCGACGCGATAATATAACTTCACCCTGCTATATAATAATTATAATAATAATAATAATAATAATAATAATAATAATAATAATAATAAT
>JAIUCT010000008.1:6226090-6251318 GCA_021307375.1 Tetraneura akinire
ATAATAATAATAATAATAATAATAATAATAATAATAATAATAATAATTTAATTTTACCTTGTTATGTATAATTTCAGTTGACAGTCCAAAACATTAATTTTGAAAATAATCGAATTCGGATCGTTCGTTCGTAACTCCCGTTTTGAGCACATTCAATAAAATTTTGTACCTAATAATATAATAATTTGTTTTTAAATAAAATATCGACGATATTATGTTTGATTTAGAATTGTTCAAGTATATACCTATTATATTATATAATTTCTATAACGAGAAAAATATTATACGTAAGTACGGAAAAGAAAATATTTTTTCGTAATACTATCGTTATCATTATATAGTACAAGATTAACCGATCTCGTTAAAAAAAAAAAACAAAAAAACAAAAAAAAGGAAAAAAGTATAATAAAAACATTAATTAATTTGACACCGGAAATAAAAATAAAAATTCGCCCGCATCGTTTTTAAACTGAAATTAATTTATTCTCCCTTCCGTGCGCATTGTGTTAATTTCAAAGACATTATAAAAAGTTGAAAATTTAACTGTTTTGTTTATGCGGTACCAGTGCTCGAGGTTTTTTTTCACCAATGATAGTCACACGTCAAACCGGGTCGTTAAAAGTCAATGTATCATATAATGAATGCACAAATTGATAAGACAATCGGATTTCTCTTTATTCTTTTTCACCCCTTCTTTTTATGATTTTATTGCCTATATTATATTCGAAATATTTATTCATTTATTTTTCATTTTTTTTTTTTTTTTACTTTTCACAATATTAAATAATATATTCATTAACAAAGTTGATTAATTGTTACAAACAATGTCGATTCGTTTTTAACCGTTCGCTCACTTTCGAAATAACAAATATATTTTAATTGGAATTCGTTAAAAAATGCATTAATAATTATTTATAATTTATACTGACAAACGGTAATTATAAAGTGTTTTATTATTTTAAAATAAAAAAGTCATTAAAGTCGATGTATTTATTTATATTAACAAATATAAAAAAAAAAAAAATAATTGAAACTTATTTTCAATCATGAAATGTCGATTTAAAAATAATTTATTCGCTTCAACTATGTTCCTGGCTTCAATTTCAGTAACTAGTTTACAAAACTTTATTTTCTTTTAATTAATTATTTCGAAAAAAAAAATAAAACAAGTAAAATATTTCTTTTATAGTTTTAATGCAAATGTGATTTAAGTTAAAGAAATCAATTTCTTATTATTTGTAAGTTTGTACTTCGTAAACGTATACTAGCTGACTTAAAAAATAATCTAACAATAATATTGAAATATAAAGTTAAATTTAGACTTTAACGGCACGACAAGTGAATTTTAACTTTGTTTACTTTGTGAGTTTGTTGGTTTTTCATCGTACCCGCAAGCACCGAGTATATAATATAGTGTATAGTGTATACTGTATATATATATAACATTTTCCATAAAACTTCTATAATGTATAAAATATTTAAAAAACAAACTTATTCGCCGATAAACTCAGGTAAAACTGCGAAATTGATAAATTCTCAAATTATTATTATTGATTACACAGAACATGTTTAAAACTTCATTTTTTTTTTCTATGAAATTCAATACAATTTTCATTTTATAAACATATATTTAAATTTCTAATGAATTATATTTCATTATATATAATAGTTGTAAGGATGTTTTCGTAGAATTTTAATTTTACACCGATTCAGAGAAAATTAAATAACCGTGATAATTTCATTTAATGACTTACAACGCGTGTTTGTCTTGACAAAACAAAACAATTATTAGTATTGATTTAATTACAAGCAAAATATAATATTATGATAAATAATATTAAAAAAGCCACGGAAAGTTTTAAAATTGGTCCAAATATAAATGCATAATAATATCATAACATGTGTGTTTATATAAATTACATTTAAATTGTATAAAATCTAATAATTAATTGAAAATCTTAAATTTAAAACATTTAACTGTACTCATTTTCAATTACATGATATCGTGTAAAAAATGAAGTCCGCGTATTTCGCTATAATTTCATAGAACACATTGAATTGAAAGTATATACGAAATAGTGCAGAAAAATTTTCAACAATATTAAAATTTATCAGTTATAATTTATGTAGTCTATTATATTGGTATCGGTTGATGAACATTGATGATGTCCGAATTCAAAATAAACGCGGTAATAATGAAAAATTGAAAAACGAACGATTTTAAATAATGCGATTTTATAATATCATCCCAAGTCTGATAATTAATTCAATATTTTAGGAGAACAAACATTGTATTGAGTTTAACTTTTAGTATTTACAAAAAAAAAAAATGTCTTCCGTGCATATAGGGATAAGGAAATCTTATCAAATAATTTTCGTTAAGTATATAGATTAAAATCTGATAATAATTAAAAAGTTTCTTATACGAGTATTATTTAATAGATTAACAATTATGTTACGTATCGTGGTCGTGTCTTTTTGATAGAATTTATCATTCTGTTTACATGCGTATAAAGCCAAAAATAATAGTATATACTAATGTATAATATTATATATAAAAGTAACACAGTCACATCGGCTATTATTTCTCTATTCCTCTCTCTCTCTCTATCGGACTTTCCTTATTCTATTATCCCCGCTTTAACTCTCAAACGAACATCGCGCATCACGTGATTAAAACATTTTGGCACACAAATCTTGGCCACAGCTGTGAATTAATCAAAACGATTATATTCGTGTATTTTAAGTACGTTACATCCGTGTACTACATTATATACATATTGTGTTTTGGCCGACGACGGTACAGTGGTCTTAGACGACCGCAGAGTGTTTTGCTGTAAATCAAAGCAGTTCGCTTAAAAAGATTTATACTGTAAAAGGGGACAGTATATATATATATATATACGAAATTATAATAGTAGTATATAGTTTTCAACCCAAACCGTGGTAACTGTTTCCAAAACTTGGTTCGAATGATCGTTCTCCGGTCCCTCGTTCTCGTTTAAATCCCATAATGAGACCGTTTTCGCCGCAAAACAGACATAAACACGAGTCGTCGTTCAATGTTCCGAACGTATAATACATTACTATCTATTTTGTTGCGTCTGCATTGAAATAATAATACCGTTAAAATATAACCATCGTAATATTTGAGAACTTTATAGCTGTTTGTCGGACAGATATAAAAATGTCGTATCGACCAATAGATATGTCAGTGTACAAGAATATAGCCGTTAAATGGAAAAATTGTAACGTTTTTACATAACAGAAGGCAGAAGCTCAAAAAGGTCAGTTGATTACCTGCTGCAACATCCACCGCCAAATTACAATCACAGCGTGATATATGTCGTTATAATGAAATTGTAACGTACAGCGGTTAAACACGGTTCAGTTGGGGACCATACCGTGGTTATTATTTAGTTAAGCCATATCATACGTACAATAGTAATGAGAATAAAAAAAATATAAAAAAGACCGAACGGACATTCGTTACGGATTATTTTTGTTATTTATGGTAACAGAAAAGGGACGCTGGCCCGCTTCAGATATACACGCACCATTATCCAACTAACGGTTGTATATACTTATATAAGCTCCGACCAACGCCATTAACAACTCGTATAATAATAATAATAATAATAATAATAATAATAATAATAATAATAATAAAAATAATAATAATAATAATGATGATAATAATAACAACAATAAAAAAAGTTAATGTTATATTCGTTTTCCCCGAAACAGTAATGTTGCCACAAATTATTTTATCCTCTGGTTCGTAAAGGTTAATGAAAACTACCGTTCATTTTTATATTTCTCTTTCTCTCTTTCTCTCTCTCTTTCACGCGCACGCACACTTTTGCCACCACTGAAGGCAGTAATCGAATTTTAAACTTCTCCGAGTAAAAGTTTTTTTTCCTTAGCACGGGGTTTTCGATTAAATTCCCGCAGTTTTAATAATAATAATAAAAAGTTGGTTATTTGTTTTTCGTCTTTTTTTTTTTTTTATTATTATCATTATCATTATTATTATTTTTTATTATTATTATTTATATTTAGTTTTTATTAAAACCGTTTCCCGTAATCCGAGACTTCATTAATACACCGCAAACGAGCTATGGCCATCGAGCTATAATCACATGGGCGGTAGGTATATTTCATTTCATTTCCATTTTTTTTTTCGACTTTTCTGAATATAATTTTCCAAAGCGCATATTATCATATCGACTGCTCTGCGATTGTGTTAAACCGTTTTGGAGTGTTAAGTAGAATAATTTAAAAAAAGGGGGGAAAAACGAGTGGATAATATAATCTAATTATAATATTTATAATATATAAGAATATACGACGAGGACATATCGCCATTTTTATTTTTACAAAACCGTTTTGATATAACTGCATTTCCGTTAAAAGAACGTTCTGTATATATTTACACGTCTTATGATATCAGAGACCGACGACGAGCTTGACAACGTCTCATATTTTCCCAGCAGACGTTTTCAGGTTCAAAAAGTAATAATAGTAAGAATAATGACATCGAGCTGTACACTAAAAATAGCATTTCATTTTTCTCCGATTACGCCGTTAATTTTCTACAAATCATATCATCTTCTAAAGGCAGCGTCTTGTCGTGATAGCCATGTCTCCCTTTTGGCTGCTAGGTTCTTCAGCTGTGAATATGACGTTGTGTTCATCAGCAGCAACAGATCCTGAAAGTAGGAAGTTCTAGGACGAACTCTTCTTCTCCCCATGATCTTCCATGACTCCTTCGAAAATATTGTTGATGGAGGTGTTGTGTCTTATGAGGTGTCCAATTAGTTTCGTTTTCCTCTTCAAGATGTGATGTTTTCTACAAATATACAATATTATTATATAAATATAATACAATATTTTAAAGTCAACGTCGATTTCATAATAATACAAAATATAAAAATAATTGTACACGTTATTTTTGCGGATTTAAATTTGATTTATTTTGTATTTTTTTTGTAAAGTATTAAACTCGTTAAAATAACGAGCCGAGTATAATTTTTATAAAATATAATGCGCGTAAAAAATGGTAGAGACTAAAATCCGATCGCGTAGGTAATCGATTTTAGTTTCATTTCGCGTTTCCTCATCACCGCCATATTAAATTATGTATTAATTATGAACGTTATTAAACAGTGACATTATAACCGTATAATATTACGTGCGTTATTAGTACGTAATATATTTTAATACGGTTATTTTAAACGCGCTCGTAATAATTTTCGCCAAATCACGGGGATTTAAACGCGATAAAACCACTTTTTCGTCCAAACGCACGTCATACGAATACATAAAAATAAAATACAATCGGATTCGCCGTAATTTACCTTTATCAAAAAGTTAACAAAAAAAATTCACAAAGGCCGCACGATCCATTTAAAATCGTAATCGTTTTTATCAAAATCGATTTAAAAATCGATTTCTATCGTCATTTCACTGCAGGGTTTAGTTTTATATTGAACACTTTACGTTCGGTTCGATCTGTATTGATTTACATATTTTTACGTATTGGTTCTAAAACTAGACGAAGATATAACGCAACGCGTATTTTATTTGAATTTAAGTTCGATATGTAATTATTACGTTATAATTAAGCTATTGTTTCTTGTATATAAAATATGTAAGAGCGAAAAGTTATAGAAATTACTCCGCGAAGAATTTAATTTAAAATTTGGATTGTACCAACGCTCTGGATTATAAATAATATATTTTAATTTACCTTTTTTTTTTCAAGAAAAACATTCGTGATTTATTTAATTATAATAAATATTGTCTAACAATAACGTTGTTTTTATAGTTTATGACGAAATTCCGTTATTATAATACGCGCGTATATATTTATTAATTGTTTTTTTCTTAATTAAAAATTCAATTAAACATTATAATTATAAAAATAATAATAAAATACCGCATAAATTTAATATTTTATTATTTATATTACGAGATAGAAAATATCGTAAAATAATATATTTCTAATTTCTACGTATATATTTTTATTTATTTTTTTATTTATTATTCTATTAATTTAAAATTTTTAATAACGTAAATGGAATCTAATAATTATAAACATTCCGCTGCGTTTATTAAAACGTTTCGAATAACGTAAATGTAATTTTACATAATATATCGTTGCGTATATTATACTAATTTACCGTAAACATAAAACCTAACCTGTAACACGGTTAAAGTTAAATTATAAACCTCGTTTTGTTTACCAGCATCGAGCTTTTCTATTATAATATTGGACTTGGACGTAACAAGTACAAACGGGGGGAGGGATCCGAATAACGCGCAATTTGGCAAAATTACAAACTGTTTCAAGTCTATATAAAGTATACGATCGAAATTAATAATTATTGTAATGTTCACGTCGACGTGCGAATTTGCTCGAATGCTCGTTTTCGTTGTTATCGTAATAATATTAGGGGTTAGAATAAGTAAACCGATGATAAAATATAATATGACATGTCAGCGTTTAAAATGTTTGACTATAATAATAAAACCCGTACCACGAATATTGTCTAATTTTCAAAATAACATTAAATTATTTAAAAAATATTAAATTTCGACAGCCGAAAAATTCGTAAAATTATTACGTTTTTAGTGTTATTATAGACAAACGTAAACGATATTAAAAAATTTCACTTTTAACTACGCCTTAAACACATTCTTAAAATCGTTCCGTTTCCGATACGAAACATGGTAACAATAATATCATATAATAGGTATATCGTTAATTTATTGATAGTGATTTTTCGCTTGTAAGATAACGTGATAATACATAAATTTACGCGATACGAATCTCAGAAAGAACGACATTATCACAGGTATTTTCTACTCGCTTAATTAATACAGGTAAGATTAAATCGTACACAATATTGTTCGTCGACCGACGTTTTCTACAGACCCTCCAAAAAAATCGTACGTTTTGCAGAAACTTAAAGTCCAGATATAAAAATCGATTTTTTTTTTTTTTTAACTTTTTACAGTTCAAAAAATTCAACCGACGACGTGGCCGTTGTAACACGAAATATCCGTTTGACTTTTATATTCGTGATTACATTGTTGCCGATCGGATTACTCACGGACGGTTGGATTTCAAAAATAGAAATCACATTATCATTATTATCATTATTATTATTATTTTCTGTTGTCGTCGTTATCGTTGATAATATTATCTATTTATCGACATTAAATAATAATTATTGTTCGAAAATGTATACAATACATTAGTGACGGATCGATGACAACGTGAACGGCTTTTGAAGACAAACATCAAGCATATAATAATTACCTAAAGGGTTTTATTTATTTCTGCTCGAAAATAAAGGGGGAAAAATGTAATTTTATTAATGACTATTTTTATGTAAACGCAGTTTATTATTTTTTTTTTATTTATTTATTTTTTTTTAATATTTCCATAAACCAATTTAATAATAAACGACCGTGTAACGTTTTTCGATCGACTTTGTTTTTTTTTTTTTATAATTAAACATTTCTCGGTATATTAATTACTGCAACTTATTATGCAAATAATAACGCGTATATTATCGTAACAAATAAATAAAAATTTCTTCACGTTATAAATTATAAATTAGTTCTTATTTATACTTATTTCGAATACGTATTTCCCCCTTCCCCGAAAAAACTTTAATCAGTAATATTTACATTGTAGCGATTATAAATAACATTTTTTAAACGATGAAAATATTCTTAGAATATTAATTTGTTTTTTTTTTTTTTTTATTTAAGTCGTTTTAAATAAAATCACGTATAATTAATGCATCCCCACAGTATAATATTTTAGTGTTTTCACTTTTTTATTTAAATAATTTAGGAATAATTTAATGTAAAATAAGTTATGTAGGTTAAGTCGGGTATCCGTGTTACAATAATTTAATGTTATTATAATATTGACGCGGCGCTCTCTATAGGCAATATAGGTACACTAATGCACTGAGGAGACTTTTTTCGAAATAGTGTTTAAATAATTTCGGAATATTATATTAATATTTTCATTAAATATATACAAAATAAAACTAAATCATAGTGAATTGTATGGTTTAATAATATACCTTGTACAATTTGTATAAAATTAAAACATTTCGACACATTTAACCTATAGTATTTCAACTCGCCACCGGTCCTCAGACCCAAGAGCTCCGACTGCATCTTTTCCATGTTATCTAGTCGGGTTCATTTCTCTTCAACACCCAGTTTCAACCATCACCTAGTTTGACTGGTCTCTTGTCTATAGTTTCTAAATCTCCTTATACCTCAAACTCTTATACCAGGGAATAAGTTTGGAAAACTCACGTAGTCGTGTGATAATTAATAAGGACTAGGGACGCTCTATAAGAGTAAATCGTGACCACCGGACGTTCCTTGTTCTAGTATTTGTAAATTTTAGTGTTAAGGCATAAATTGTTATAATTTGTACGTCGATAATATGATTGTAAAAATACAGAGCAACTATATTTAACGAGTACACATCATATCACGAATAGAGTTGTCCCGATAAGAAATAATATTAAAAATAAACGTGAAAAAATTCAAAAATAACAATGATAAAATAATATTATTTATCATAAATTAGTGGTTATATATTTTTATAATGTATAATTTTTTCATATCCGATTTCGTTATAGGTATAGATATCACGTCAATTCCATCACGGTTGAACATGCGGTAAAGTCGTAAAATACTAGATTTCGTGATTGTAAAATACCACGCGAAATCGAGATAGTTTCGTAGATATCTAACAAAACTATATTCCTGTTAAGGTTGTGACTTATTGTGTTAATTTCTATATAGGTATATATAAAGTCCGTTCACTACGAAACTAACGACCACTAAAACGAATTTCAAGTACTTGAGAGTTAAGTGCGCCAGAATGTACGTAATATTATAACAATCCACTATTAAGCCAAAGGATCACGAATATAATATTAAGTATGTCATTTCCTAAAGTGAAGTAATATTTTACGTAAGCAATCTCGATAATAATTTAATAATAATAATTTAAAAAAATATGAAATGAAATGGGCAAATGTTTAATAATCACGCACAAAACCAATTCTCAAGAATTCATCTATTTAACGTGAAAACAAAATATTATTAATGTACGTACTATATATGATAACATGGAACACACAGTATTATAGATAAGAAAGATAGCTTGCAAGATAATATTGTAAAAGTATTGAGAAATAATAAAAATAAAACTTATATGGATTCTTTTATTTACGATTACACTAAAAATTTTAACTATAAAAAACTATTAAAAAAAAAAAAAAATTGATACTTGGGATTTTTCTAATATTTTTATATCATGTTAAGTAATACGTGAGTACATTTCAGTAAAATTTTCAGATTTTAAAACCCAAAATAATAAAATTAAAATAATATGCAATAAATTTCAAATTATTTTTTCTCCAGTATACGATTTTATCGGTTGTTGATTATCAAGATAGATTATACGAGCTGTTCAAGGATCGACTAATTAAGAATCTCGTTAAAATATTAATATTATCTCGTCAAATTGGCAATCATCGTGAATCGTTATCGTAATCGGATCAGACTAGTCACTAGTGGCATATTTTATAATTTATATACTGCGGTACGTAGGGAAAATGCAAAACGTTTAAAATGATTATAACGCGAAGAGATCACTTCCTGAGACCACTTGTATACTCGTATGTATATTTTTATACCGCGGAAAAACTGTAACGTTTAACACTGATAATATATCGTCGTTTCTTGATAAAATAATAATTATAGATACTATAAGTACTTAAATAACATCAGTTTTCTTATCTTCTATTTCTTATTCGAAAAAAAAAACGTATTATATCTTGTGTGAATAAAGACCAAAATATAACTAATCGTTTTTATATATATTTTTGAATGATAATCGCAATAAATGACAAATGTTATCGATACATATTATATTTTCATTATATTATCAGTCAGAGATGAACGGTTAATCTTTGATTTAAAGCGTGATAACGTGAAAACAAATAGAATTATATTAAGCGACAATAAAAAAGTCAACGTCTCTAACATGGACGAAATTTATTATATTAAATTGATTCCGTGCTAACGTCGAGAAATGTTTTCCCCGATATTATCGCGGTCCGCATTATTTTTATTATCAGAAATTTCGAGTAGGCTTCGTTTTCGAATAAATAAGATTTCTGTCGTAGTATCCGGTATTGTAATATTGTATATATATATATAAGGAATAAGAAATTCGTTAGTTTTGTATACTCTATAATCACGAGAAACTTCTCGTTTTTCTCGTCAACGCCCCTATAAAGTTTCCAAAGCATTATCTCTGAGGGGAAATAACCTAAAATTTAATACAGTATCCATATTATAGTTATATATATATAATATTATGTCAGAATCGTAACGAATAAATAATAAACGAATGAATATTTTTATTCGGAAATTAAATCGCGACCGAACTAAATTAATGCGTAAAACAAAAACGATAGTGTTCGACTTTAATAACACATATTATAATAACCAAAAAGAAACCATATACTCTTGCGGAAAGAAATTCGATTAAATCCTCAGCGTACGGTCTTTTTCGAGAAATTACCAAAAAAAGAACACCGCTATGGAATATTAATATTAGGATTGTTAAAATTTAAATTAGACCTACTTGAGCACGAGATGAAGACACCCCGTGTACACGATACATAATACATATAATAATATATTATGTATTTGTATTTATTTATTTGTTTAGGCGGAAAACGACTAACGAATTGTATACATAATATTAATTAATGCGTCCGACGTCTCGTGTGTTATTAGAATAATAATAATAATAATAATAATAATAATAATAATAATAATAATAATACGTACTCGTACGTATATTTAAATAACCGAGTAATATTACGATACGTGTACGGGTAAAGTGACGACGAGTAGAATAAACATATTTTAATTTACTCAGGAGGTCAAATATTATTTTAAGACGCTTGCAATATTAACGTACGAGGTATAATTAAACATACGAGAGATTATTTGGCGCACATTCCATTCCATCGTTAATTTAATGAAATGTATTTTCTATACATACAAACGAGATTTCTGCTCGGAGCGAAACTATATACGAGGTTTACATGTCGTATATTTTTTATATTATATTACTGCTCAAGACTGACCTCAAATATTCAATGTTCATAAATTCGCCATTTTTTTCTTTTTTTTTTAAATAAAAATATAAATTCAATTGTTTACGAACGCGTTTTAATTTCGGTTTTTCAGTGGCGTATCTTAACATGGGAAAACTGTTGGCCACGATGGGCCGGTGCGAAGAAGCGGAATCCGTGTTGAAGGCGTGCGCCACGCTGGACGGTTCTCGTTCCAAGGATCCTGTAAATCACGAAACCAGTAGGGTGTCGGCGTTGGTCACGCTGGGCAAACTTCACGCCGACCGTGGCAAATACTTGGACGCGGTACGAGTTTACCAGCATGCGGTCACCATTTTACCGCCTTACTACAATTCCCGAGTGAGTAAACGATAATAAACGCACGATTAGCTAAAGAAGGAAAAAACTTCCGATAGAAAAAAAACCAACTCGTATTATTTTATTTCAATTTTATACCAAATTATAGACGAAAATTATATAATATCTTTGGAGAAATAATAAAACGACAAATAAATCTTTAATTTAAATTTATCTCGAATTTTTTTTCTCTCGTCATTATTTTATTTCTCGAATCCCTATATAATAATTATTACCATTATTATTCCCAATTTTTATCGATATATTAAATATAATTTTCAACGTGATTACTAATAATTATATACGTTATATTCATTGAAAATAAAAACTTTAACGCGACAATAATGCGTACGCATAACATTTTATTATTTCTCGTGAAAATGTTTTTTTTTTTTTTTTTTAGTTTCTTTTAATACTTTCTTTCTTTCTTTCTTTTTCTCGAAACAATATTATACAGAAATATTATGTAAACGTATACTTTTGTAATATTATACGATAATAATAATGCACAATATCAACAATGGATAAAATATCCATAAAACAACACATTTTAATTCTCTCCTCGGTCCCACCGGGAGACTTTTGGTTATATTGTTTTCTAAAATAACAATTCGTCGGTGTTTATTGTATATACGTAGAATAATAAATAAATGCCGAGCAATCCGACCACCCCCGAGATTAAATTTAAATAACACGCGTATAGACATACGCGTATCTTATCGTTATTACGATTATTATTTCGATGCGTTTTAACAGCGGCGGCGTAACGGAATGAAATTCGTATAAAAATGAAATTCGAATCGTTAAAATCTAGACGAGCTTGAGTCTTGAAGACTCGCGCGTGCGATAACATTTACGACTCCTATAACCTAACCGTTATCGTATAATATATAATACCATTATATTATGTTGTCAAACCGTGGTTTATACCGTAATATTACATTTCATTATAATGTATATGAGAGAAACGAATATAAATTTCTAAAATGTTATATGTATATATATTCCGCCGAACTTAAATTAATGATTTGGGGCGATTGGGTGAATTTATTATCAACGACAGGACATTACACAAAATTTGTAGAAATATTAACCGAAAATCGAAAAATAGTCTGTAAATTCAGTAGGGGACATGTTATCATTTATTCGGTTTAGAAATATATTGATAAAGTGAAAAATATAATTTTGTAAATAGCCAGACATAAATAATATTATCGTATAAAATCACGTTATTTTCCCACGAATTTATAATATCTGTATAATAAACGTTAAAAGCGTACGTATTCGTGTATACGTTTTTACCATACGTAAACACTAAATTTATTTTATTTACTCGTAGTAACGTATAAAACGTTAAGTTTAATAATTTTTTCCTCGTATAAACATCCGATCCGGCGTTTAATTATAGTACCTAACCTATAAACGGCCCCGCGTACAAAAACATATTATTCTTAGTACACACAATATACGTACGCCGGAAGTTTTTATAAAATACGTATATTATGTTACGAGTAATACGATAACAAAAATTGCAACATAATATTTTTTTTTTTTTATAATCAAATTTCAAAAAACACGCCGAGACGTAAAATATTATACGTTATACTCGCACGCAAGACAAATTTGTATAAAGTATATAATACGATTTATATTGTATTTGTATAACTAAACGTGGTTTTAACCGTGTTTATATATTATATAATATTAACTCGGTTATATAATATATAAAAAAATATATATATAATATACGAAATAAAATACGTGACTCCCGCTAATCTTTGGTCGTTACTATTTTTTATTTTTTTTTATTTTTTACTCCCGTCGTATTATTTATTTACTCGATACACACACACCACTTTTCTACAGTCGTTCGACCCCTTCGCGTTGATAATTAACACGACGTCTGACCTTTATAATAATGGTATAGTTTTCACCCCTGTCCGAACGGTATTTTACTTTATTTATGTGTTCTTTTTCCTCACCCAGATCGTATTAATAAACGATTTTTTCAAGACATCTCGAATACGTCTCTTAATAATATTATTACGTTCTGTAAGAACGGATCTCCTCAGATCCTGCGGACTCGACTAGAAAATATACGAGAAACGGCCTTTTTTTTTGTGTGTGTTATAACGGCACTACTTCACCCTTGCGGGCCGTCCTTCCCCTTCTGCAGGGACAAAAACGACATATTACGGATAACATTCGTTATTTTATAGATTTTTTTTTTTTTTACAGGTACTGTTCAGCCTTTACGGGGACGCGCTGGCGCAACTCAACAGGCACAGAGAAGCAGAAATGTGGCACAAAGCCGCTCTGGAAGCCGGACCGGATCACGTTCCCGCGCACTTGAGCTACGGAAAATGGCTAGCGAAAAACGTGAGTTATGGGTTTATTTCATATATTTTTATACATAATATAATCGTATATTTTTATAATGTAACATACATCACATTACAATATAAAAACGCGCATAAATTGTTTTCGATTTCTTTCGCGGGATGACAGCGTTCGGTTTAAACGCGGCGCGTTTATATTTTATTTACGACCGATAACAATCGGATTAGTTATAAATCGCCAGGCGAGTACGCGTCGGGTCGAGCGGAATAATTTAACATTTGCGCGGTTAAATCCATTAATATTTCGAGATCTCATTTCCGCGAATAATATAATACGAGTATATATCATTTTTGACGATAGAAAAAAATATTAATAAAAACGAAATATTATCTGACCTTACCTGTCCTGTCCTGCTCTTGTATTTCTCCTAGCTGGGAAGAACAGACGGGACGCATAAATATATACGGTTGATAAATCAATTAACGCGTAATTGAATTTATTTTTCTTCTATTTTTTTTTTTTTTTTTTTTTTACGATTACAATTGATTACAATTTTAATTTATGGTCGTAATAAATTATCTCACACCGAAACGTTATAAACGCGATATTTCATAATAACGTTTTCACATCTCGCGAATAATATTCCAATAAACTACCTAACTATACGCGTGCAATAAATCGGACAACATTCATAAAACGTGAAACGCGGTGCGCTTTAGGTGATAGGTTTCGCTATCCGGAACATTAAATAATTACACAATTGGTCACGGTATCATCATCATCATACTGGTCTTTATTCACTTTTACTATTATTTTTATGTCACAATTATCACTGTTGAAACTTAAAAGCACTGACGGACGAAGCTAAAAAGTTAGCGGTCACACCGGTGCGTCAATACCCAGATTTCGCGGGGCCAAATAAAAATCACAAACCTAAGGGACCGTGTTCGTTCTTGTTTCCGTAGTCTTAACTCCGGAGTCCTGAAGATGTTGACTGGACTGCTGCTATGACTAGAATGAATGATTTCCGTCGATCGTTCGCCTTTTATGCTATTTTTGAATGTAACTAGCTTCTTTGATTGGTCATTTTAATCACAGCTCGTGATTACGCGCTTGGTTGTGTTCGTACATGCGCGTCTGCGATTGGAGTATATATCTTTCTATTGTACCGCCTAGAAAATACCGAAATTCATTGATTACCTATTATAATAAATCCGTCATAAAATTATATATTATATTGGATAAATTCATAGGCGCAAATAAGAGGGGCTTGAGGGGGCTAAGCCCTAATTAGGGGATTATAATTTGTTGTTTTATTGATTACATATATTAGTATTATTTCTTACCTATTTCTTTAATTGTAGAAGACTAGTATGAATATAGTAAATTTATTATTCACAATGGCATGTGTATGTCAAGTATATTTTCATTTCCTGGACACACACAATATGTCAATGCCGGTGATTATGGGGTTTTCTTTGCGTTCTATTTCTGCCTTTGTGGTGCTGAAGTTATTTTATTTTATAAAAATATACACATGCATTTGTAATTGTGTTTACTACTCGTATTGTCGCGCAAATTATAATATAAAAAATATTTCAAATAAAAATATATGTATTGTATTCTATGTTTTATTATTTTTATATTATATTAGTAGGTAGGGTAACACCTTTAATGAGTATAAAAAATTTTTTTAGCCCCCTCCCCAAAAACATAACTGAATTTACGCATATGGATAAATTATTATTCATTAAGTATTCTCGTTAATTATTACGCAAAATTATTTTAATATTCTCTATAAAGAATTTCGACAGACATCGTAACTTTTTTATATGTTATTTTCGGACCACGTACCTCTAAATAGTGTACACGATATAAACGGTACGAACGGACGTCTCGGTATTTTGAATCCCCGACGTGGTTACACTGATCACTGGCTGTTGGGCGAATTCCAAATTGCAATACAATAATGATTATTGCGGTTGATATAATAACACAATATTAATATTTATGTCGTACCGGTTATACTATGAAAAGGACGTTGTCCGCGTGTTGACACGTTTTCACGCGATATATATTCGCATTTTATTAGCGTCAGACGGTCATTTCTCTGACTCACGTGTGTGCAAAGCAATAAAAATAAAAACAAATAAAAGGTCACGTGGCGATAAAATATATACGGTTTGACTTCACTACTGGTGGTCCGACCGTTTACACGTAACTCGTATAATATAGGACGTACACGCCATCGTATATTATGTCGGAGCTCATATTGTACGATCGGTTATAGTAAAATAAATAAAAAAAACCGTGTCGGGAATACGATGACTTCGAATTTATATTTGGAAAATCTATCGAAATTTAAATTCAACTCGAAAAAATTTGATTTCACGATTATATTTTATTGGAAAATTGATCCTCTGAATCCCTGTTATTATATTATAGATTCGAAAATTTACACCTTAAATGGAAACATATTATTAAAATGGGTATACGAGTTTATCGTAATCAAGATCGAAATGTAGAACGAATACAAAATAGAAATATATATATATTTTTTTTTTTTTACAATAAAATAAAATTGTTACCTATTTTCATAAAATATAAATATTTGTGTCGTTTTAATCTTATTTTTTCCATTCTTCGTTTACGCGTTACGTATAACCGTCCAAATGCAGTCGTACTTTTTAACTTATTAGCTTATTAAATTTGAATATTCTATTAAAAAAACGATCCACGTTATGACTTTTTCGATGTTTGCAATTTTTGATTATTCGTACGGGTATGCGAACCACACGATTTCATTGGAAACCGCGACAAAACTAACGAAAAACGTTTAAAATAATATTAATAATATTTTAAAAGGAAAATATTATTTCTGAACCGTATACACATAAATGACAGAATTTTAAACAATAAAATCGTACCTAATAACATTTTACGTATAGTTTATTTGAAAACCATTATAAAATGTTACGAATTTCTCAGTATTTATATACGTTCCGCAAAGGACGTGTTTACTCGATTAGCATAAACAAAGTATAATAACGTGGGTATATATTTTGATGTAATTAAGACTGTATCACTACCGCTTTTAGTTTTGTCGTCGACTCGTCTACCAAAGTTCGTTTCGAATAATACATTGACGTTGAACATTGTCGCAGAGAATTTATATTTTCATCTCTGATCGTAAATACAAAATAATAATAATAATAATAATAACAAATAAATATATATAGGTATGTACATAATACATATATAGAATTTAATAGTATATATATATTTCTTTTCAGACTGTATTGTGGCCTAGTTTTTGACGATGATTAAAAATCTATTGTTCTTTTGTTTATTTTTTCCGGTTTGAGGATACTTCATAATTTTCAATACACGATGATTAAACGTTAAAATAACAGTTGTAGATTAAAAAAAAATAATAATAATAATATTGTATTGTATTGTATTGTGCCGTTTTGAAATCTGATAAATAAATATAATTCGAACAGTATTCATCGGTGCGTTAAAATTGAAATTTTAATTAAAATAATAATAATAATAATAATATCCGTGACGTTAAAAAAAACAAAATCCAAATGAAATTAAAAAAATATTTCTTAGTTGATTTATTCATTATTAATCCCGATAAAATAGAAATAATAATAATAGGAGTATGTGGGTATGAAATTTATTTAAATGAATTATTATTGTAAGAGCACTTTTATAACTAAATTCTATTGTTTTTTTTTTATAATAATATAAACCAAATTCATTTTTATATTAAAAAAAAAAAATAATAATAAAATAAATATATTTTATTTATTACAAATATATGTCTGCACTTATATAATTAACTGTACGTGTTTTATGAAATAAAATAAGTACATCGATTTCCAAATTGAATTCAATATTAATTTCATAAAGTAATATTAAAACAAAATCAATAAGTACGGTTAACTTTAGTATACCATAATTAAACACTTACTTTATACCCGTACAAATTGCATGTACTTACGTCAAAATTGGCCGTGCAAAATATAACACTTTAATGATCAAAATATTTCATTTGGATTTACTTTCTTGGTTTCTTCTACGTTAGTAACGAAAATGTTAAATTTTTTACGCTTTTACTTTGTTTCCACAATATTCCACAGTTTAAAAAACAAAAAATAAAACCACACATTTTTTAATCAATAAGTAATTTAAATTGTTATCAATATTATATAAAAATATCTACGTTTTGAATTCTAAAGGTTTTAAGTTATTTCTCGAAATCGAAATATTAGACAGAAGACAGAGTGGCAGAAATTATTGATTTTTATTAAACGTTTAATATAATCACAAGAAATTTTGTGCTAGTGTTACGAGCGTATTACAATAATATACACGAGTATATCATTTTAAGTCCAAAAAAACAATTTTATTATTGTTTTCTGAGTATGTATAAAAGTATATTGATTATACTGCGAATATTCGTGTATTTATTATTTTCTCTTATGCGTACCATCAATAACGCGGAGCATAGTTTCATATTTTCGCGTAATATTAGTAAAATATACGGAAATAACTGGCATTATTATAGTATACGATATATCCACAAGAACTCTTCTTATAAAATAACTGACATTATTAATTTTAATTAAAGCACATTTCGAAATTCTTCACATAAACCGTCCAATAATATAATGATAATAAATTACGTTGTTTCAAACTGTATGAATTCTATAGAGGTTCTATCGGAATTATCAAACTATATTTACCGAAAAATATTAAAAACATTAACTAAATAAATAGAATTGTACTTTTACAAATCAATATATATTTTCCAAATATTTTTTTGGAATTTTAATAATTTTTTTTTTTATAATATACATAATAATAATAATAATAAAATATTATTACGGAAACAATTTGTTTTCTTAACTTTTTTAGATTGTTTTCTTTTTTTTTCTTTTTTTTTTTTTTTTGGATTATCTTATGATTTGCATAACGAATGTATTTCAGAGAACGCGTATTCACGAAGCGGAAAATTGGTTTCTACGAGCGAAAAAATTGGCTCCCGGTGACGCTTCAGTGTTCAAACATTTCGGTCGGTATTTATAAAACAATAATAACAATTACGATACTACTATATAATAATAATTAATGTGTTGTTTTACCTAAGTCCGTCAAACCGAAAAATTATCTCAGCACGTACAATTTTTTATGATGTTTTCATTCGTTCGTTTTGTTTGCACATAGGTGTATTCCTGTTGGAACAAGAACGGTACTCAGAGGCTGCCGCACAGCTGGTGGAAGCCGTCGCACTGGAGCCCGAAGACTACGATCTGACTGTGACGGCAGCCACCGCTCTCAGACAAGCCGGCGTGTCGCTCAGAGCCGAAGACATGTACAGAAAAGCAGCGGCACTTAGACCTCAAGTATACAGACGAATTTTATTTATACCCGAATAATAATAATAATATGTTATGACAATATAATCAATAATGTATTCGAGTTCTAAGCTCTTTTTTTTAAAAAAAAAAAATGTCCCAATTTTTCAACTCGTTTCGCGGTTATTGGCTGTAATTAAACATTTCTCAAAGACACGCGTATTCGTATCAGACTTATTTAAATATATTCTTATTGATCAAAATTCAAAAATTTAAATTCGGTTTTCCTTCCGTCGTACAGACCTAACCTAACCTAACCTAACCTAATGTAATTTAAACGTTTTAATTCTACAAAAAACCCCCGGTTCACACGCGTGAAATTAATTAAAATTATTAAATTTCAAATTCTTAGCTTAGAAATATTCTCTAAACACGAAACATGACTATTTTATATTGTCTAATCGCGTAATAATTTAAAAAATAAAAATACGTTTGTGATGTAGAGGTACTTTAAATAATACATTTTGTGTATAGAATGAATATTTCGTTTTCCGATAAATACCGTAATATGAAACAACAAGGTCGATGAAATGCCATTTTTCCACGAAGTCGATTATCCGATAGTCCTGTAAATTCTTTTCGTGTCTGAGGGTTGTCGTACATACACGAGATATCATGCACGGACATTTTCTCGACGTCTGTTCATACGTGATTTGGAAGATAGCCGAGAGCAAATATAAAAACCGAATTTTCGAATAAATAAATCATGAGCGTCGAACTATAATATACTCACATGTACGTTATTGCTAGGGGATGAATGACAATATATAGATGATGAAAATATCGGGGGAAAAGGAATATATAAATTCCTTTAAATCGCAAATAATAAATGAACATTCTCTGGCGAAAAATATTGCGCACCACCCCAAAATTCTGGAGGAGGGATAAAAATTATCGACCAAAAGAATATTTCGAATAATTCCCACAACTTTATAATATGACAAATATGTAATATACAGCCTGGTTGAATTTAAAACGTGCTGTCAATAAAAGTCAATTCGTATTATCCATAATCTTACACAATGATAACCATTTAATTTGAACGGTTTTGTGATGTTTTTCACTCTTTCATATTTTCTGCTCTCACATTCCCATAACGCATCTGTATAGATGATATCATCTGATGTGTTTTACTTAACACCACAAATTTCAACAAGAATAATATTTTAATCGTCTTTAATATCTTTTTTATCGCCAATTTTAAAAACCGCTGGGTCCGTTTCAAACGACGGTAAATTTGTTTTCAACTTTCTATCATACCAAGTAAAATAAAAAATTTCAACGCTGTTATCTCTTCTAAACACGTCTTTTACTATAAAGTATTTTTTTTTTTATATATACGTGTGTATAACAAGGAAAAGGATAAATAATAAATTCAAGGATTATCGAATCTATTTTTTTTTTATATATATATAAAAATGTAATTCTCACTACTCATAAATCGTAATATTAAAATGTATTCATAATAGGTATATTATTTTTGCGAATCGATCGATGGACTAACAAATTTGGTTTTAAAACGAAAACATGTGTTTCGATTTCTAAAACTCCTATAAAAATATACTTTAAAAATCGCCAAATAAGTTTCATTATTTTTTTTAATTATTTCAAATCGCACTTCATTTTCCACAAGTTATAATACGAATAAATAATAATATAATATGATCGGTAGCTGTGATTTAATTAATTTTTTTTTCTTATTACCACAATTTATTATTACACGAACGACCAAATGCGTATATTCTGAATTAAATTACAACGTGTATAATTTTACGAGTATTTATATTTATACGTATTTTAATCGTTCGTTTTATTCATAAATTATTGTCAACAAAAATTAACGATCGTGTGCGACTGACCGTGTGATGGTAATAAAATAAAAAAAAATGAATATATTTCGTTGGATATAGGCAAATGCAGAATAGTACCCGTAAAGTTTGTTACGAGATTTAATTTATATTATAATTGTTTTTGACCCAGGGAGCAAATTGGATGAAAGCAGAAAAGAGATTATGGAAATTTCGATTTTGCGGTATTACTGCCGTGACGAAAGGTTTAATTGAAAACGCGGTAGCCCCCTTTGGGTTTAAATCGAATGTCTGAATAACCGGTTGGCGTTAAAGCTGGTTGAAACATAACATTTAATTATTTATTACTTTATTATTAGTTATAAATTTGTAATATTATTAAAATAATCACTAAAGTCATATCAACGATATTATATTGTTTGAATGTCCAAATTCTCAGTTCGCTAGATTACAAACATCGAACTTACCAAACCCCATTAACGTGTAATAATTAATACAATATTATATTATATGCTTCTTAAACTAATTTGTATTTTTGATTACAAAATCTATAGTCCACGTTTTTATCTATAGTCCTATATCTATAGTTTTTATCTATAGTCCTTTTTTTTACATAATTATTATTATTGAATAACGAATATTAATAATTCGATTTTGACGTTAGCGATCTATTATTCTAGCTTAAATTTCAGCTTCTCGTCTCACACGAAATACAAGTATAATATTAAAATAATAACGTCATTAAAGGATATCTATTGATAAGATGACGTGTCGAGATTATTAACGTCAGAACCGATTTTTTGGGGTTTTCTTTCTTTTTTTTTTTTTTTTTTTTGCTCCATCATGTGACGATGTTCGACACAAGAGTTTTATTCACCAAACCGAAATTTTAATAATAAAAAACTAAAAATAAAATAAAAAAGAGCTATACAAAACATTTACACCATACTTCTTCTTGTTTATCGCGTACAAAGATTTAACGGTGTTCACTGCGATTTCTCATGGGTCGTATTATTCTCGTCTCAACATCAAAAGTCCATTATACGGTTGATTAAAAAAAAAAAAAAAAAAATTCCCCGAACAAAAAAAAAAAGCCTTTGGATATCAGAAGACGATTTTTTTTACGTCTTTTGTACGGAAAATTCCTTTCGTTTATAGCAATCAGTTATAAATATATACACGCATATTGTACGACACAATTTTATACGCGTCTGTTTAAAATAAAATATCATTTTACGAATATTTTTTTATTAATTTTACATTACAAAAAGAATGAACCGGTAAGGTTCATTGATTTTAAATTATATTATTTTCTTTAAAAACAGTAAGATCTCAATAAAATTCAACGTTTCTAATACGTTATTATAATTTAAACATTTTTTTTTACTCGATAAATATTACCATTCGAAAAAATGAAAATCGGACCTCGGATTTGTAAAAAAAAAAAAAAAAATTTGGTAATTTATCGTAGATCCCATAAAAATAATTGTTTCCGTATCAGTTTTGAAAACTCGTTTATCCAACGAGAAAACAAACCAAACCTATATTAAAAATAATATCATATAAATACGTTTTGGTGTATCCACAGGACGCGAGCAGTCACAGTAACTTGGGCGCCATGTTGCATTTGAATGGCAAACACCGCGACGCTTTAACCAGCTATCAAAACGCACTAAGAATATCACCTGATGACCAAACGACGCTGGACAACCTGAACAAACTTAGGAACGTATTACGACGCCGGTTTCGAGCACGATAACAACACAAGTTTGCGGTTTTATATATTATGAAAAAAAAAATATTATATATTTTTTGATTTTTGATTTTCTAATTTTTATTTTTTCTGTTTTTTTTTTTTTTGTTTTGTTTTTTTTTTTGTATTCGTTGGAATCATAACTCAATTTTATACCTACATTATTATAAATTATAAATTATAAATTATACATTATTATAATATTGTATTACGATAAATTCGATTATTTTTAAACATAAAAATGTAAATTATAATATTATTACTATTCGTGCGTTTATAACATAACATTATTATAATATATATTATATTTAGTGTACAGAAAATTAAAATTAAATATTATATTTATAATAATTGGTACACGCATATAATTTATAAAATTATTATTATATAATAATATATTATGTTTTAAGAAAAAGATAGAGGACGATGCATATAGAATTTATTTTTTTTCCCCTCCGTTTTTAAACATTTATTATAATATGTGTACCCATCATATCGCTTCAGCTCGATTTTTAAAATCTTTAATTTCGGTATTCGTGCGAGAAGACCGGATAAAAATTATAATTTATTAAATTGCGAAGAGGATAATTAATTTACAGCGATTTTTTTTTTCTATAATATTATACACGGATTTAGATTACGAATTTTGAACGAGTCACATAGATACGCGTGTATGGAACAAATTGGCTTATTTCTAATTAAATAATTAGAAGATAACACAAGTATAAGTATACAAATACGACTACAAAATAATATGATAATAATTGCTCGTACCGACGTGTAATTTTTTATGGTCCAAAGTTTAGAATCGATATAAAAGTTTTATGAAACATTAAAACCATAGTTTTCTACTATATATGTCCACAAATCCACAATAATTATAAAATAGAGTACTACTTAAATAAAACAAATTAGGGGTTGAATAAATGAAGAAAAATGAAAAACCTAGACGATGAAAATACATTTTTCGACCGATTTTTTTCCATTATCTCATCATGATTATATCATGTTTTTATTGACACTACGATTAGCACCGAAATATTATCCGTTTAGTAGAAACGTACTTACGACGTTCCACACATCCAACAATAACATTAATTATAACATATAATTCGCAAAAATAATAAAACGTACGTAATGATAATAATTATAATATTAATAATAACTGTTTCTGTAATAATCGATTGACGAAAAACATATTTCAACCTAAACGAAACTAACAGAGTTAAAGCGGAAAAGGTATGCGACATGTTTTTTCTTCCCCCGTCTGATCACCCTTTACATAATTAATATATAAAATTAAAATTCTCTCGTTTTTTTTTTTTTTTTTTACATTATAATCGTTCGGTTAAAATGTTTCCCGCTCGTTTAACGTGTAAAAAGGATAAAATAAAGGAATAAATCTCCTCGCCCGATAAATCCTGTATCGTCTATATACTCTATACCTCGTGCGACTTAAAAATTTAAAAATAAATCCATTCGATCCGATTTTATTTTTAACAACGTTAAACGTATTAATCTTAGTCACCAAATCATTAGTAATACAATTCTATATTCCATTGGTACACGCTATCGAACTTGATTTTATTTTTGTAACGAATATTTTCATACCCTCACGTAAGCATATATTAAGTATTCTTATACTGACATGTTATAAGTACGTATTTATAAAAAAAAAAAAAAATGACGTTTTTAATAATTATTATAAACCGATATCCATATAATTATTATTATCTTCATTTTTTTCTTCCGAATCTATATACAACGGAACAATATTAATAACACACGAGTAAACATATTATTATTTTTTTTTTTTTTTATCAAATTCGTATAATTATTATTTTTTGTTTTATTATCAAATTCGTATAATTATTATTTTTTGTTTTATTAATATATTATTTATTTCTAATAATTATACATTATATCGTAACGCAGTTTTCAGTGATATCGTTTTTTAAATTCTTCTCTTCTTTGATGCCATATACTCTTTGTTTGACGATTTTTCCATCATTTCCATATTTATTTTTCTAACGCATTAGAAACGTAGCGAAACGTTAACGTAACAAATGAACGTTTTACACGATTTTTCAAGAACACTATCGATTACAATATTTATTAAAATATGTATTCCATTTTAATTTTACAAACTATAATAATATACAATATAATATTATATCCTCGAATCGAACACGAGAAGATAATATATTTTTATAGTCACGCTATCGTTACAATATAATTTATACATTCCATCGATTATTACGATAATATTAATTATTGTATAATTATTCGTACATTATATTATTATTATTATTATTATTATTATTATTATTATTATTATTATTA
>JAIUCT010000008.1:6256657-6286002 GCA_021307375.1 Tetraneura akinire
ATTATTATTATTATTATTATTATTATTATTATTATTATTATTATTATATCGATCATTGGTTATAGATAATATTATTACAGTTTTCCCCGAGTCGACAGAACAAACGTTCACGCCGTCTTGAAATAAATAAACGACATATGCCTCCTATTTATAACGTTTCGGAAAATTTGAATATTTTGACACATTAGAATTGAATTGATTAAATATTGTGATACAGTTCGATCACGCGTTACCAAATTTAAATTTTAAATATTATCGTATTATTTTTTTACGCCTTCCCTCCCAATATTATAATTTATAATATATACGAGCGTATAAAATATAATATAATATACGAGTACATCTCAAAAAGTATATAGAATAAATGATACCGATTTCAAAACGGCCGATGTCATCGAAAATTAATTTACATCACAAATAATAATATGAAAACTCACACGACTATCTTCCATAGCATAATACAGTGCTGTAAATTGTTCACTCTCCCATCCAAATATTTTTTGGAAACATGGCAAAACATTAAAAACAAACAAGAATTAGGTACGTTCATTTACCGTCTCTGAGTACGGAGCTGGGCAAATGATCCTCCGACGTTCCGCCGTATCCGTGTACTATGAGCACCGTGTGCAATGAATGATCCCAACCACTGGAATGCAACCAAGCCGGTGACGTGAATTCGATTCTTTGCTTCTGCAATTTCGGCTTGTCTCCATTGTACCTGCAGTGTGACACGTGTTTTGAATATCGTATACAGAAAAATCGATAACTTATCAGCGAGCAATATAGCGGTTTTTAATTTTTTTATATATAATAATTGTAATTTTAAGTTATATTTTTTAATATTTTAATGTGAATAACACGCGAGCAATAATATTATTTTTAGATCGTGGTTTCAGTTAAATTGCATAACTCTAACGCCGTTCTATAATATGAGTTGGTAAAATTTTAATAATATTATCAGAATTGCGATTATTAAACTGTAATAAAAAAAAAAAAAAAAAAAAACAATTAATATATATTTTAATTTTGTAAATTATAAAAATAACTTAACGCAAAACTATTTTTAGATTTATGTTATTTACACTTGTTCTTATCTTATCATATGATTATAAAGTTTTACTGTAATATCGACTGATAATAAATATTATACAATTTTTTATTCAATTACTTTTTTTCAGTTATTTACGTATATTATTTTTTTTTTTGTCCACAAAATACGGTTCATACGTACGATCTTTTAATTTCAAACTATCTTGTAACATCTATACAATGATGTGGAATATAGTAAACCACGATGTTCAGAAATCTTATTACCGATTACCTACATATAATATTGTATATAAACAAAGAATATCCGGAGAAAACGATTCCTAGGAAATTCGTTTCTTACTTTCGATTATACAGTCGATAACGTCATTATTAATACCTATATATATATAAATAATTCAATTTAAATAAATATCAATCTGCCGTGGATTCGAGAGATTATTGATTTTTCATTTAAAAAATAATATAGTTTTCGTTAACAATCACAAAATCAATTAAAATATTTATTATTATTTTTTTTTAATCGAATTTAAAATATAAAGCACAATACAGAATAAAAAAAAATGTTATTTACGTATATAAAATTCAAAATATGAATCTCTGATATCGCATCCAGGCAATCAAAGAAGACGTACGGATGAGAAAAATACATTTTAAATCGTATTCATCCGAATATAATATATGATAATAAATATGGAACGGAGTGCGTTTAATTTAAATATTTTAACGACCGTACGCGCGTTTTCTCGTCTGTTTTAATTATTCATAAATATCTTGAAAAATTCTAATGTCGAGTACCTACGTTTTTTTTTTTTTTTTTTACTGTATTTTTACCATATTCGTCTGTAAAGTTTTAATTCAATCACTGCGCGCGCGCACGCGGTTATAACATTTACGCGTACTGCACACGTGCAGCTTACGTGCGGTTTGACCTTTTTGCGGCACACGAGAAACTTTGCGGTCCATCAACGTATACAATACGTAACTTATGTTATATACTTGCATAAAGTTACTACGTAATATTAAATACTGTACGGTCGCAAATGAAACAAAGTAAAACAGAGAAAACGGTTTTTGGGAAAATTACATCACCTAACTGTATATTATAATTTACGTAAATACGAACGGATGACGAATAAACGGTTATCAGTTCGTCTAGCACTTAGCAGCCATACCGAGTGTGGAAAATACAAGTAATAACATATTAGTCGTGTCTGGTCGAAACTTTGAAACCCGTCGGTACAATAATATACGAACAAACGATTGAAGAAAAAAACTGAACACGTCCGAAAAAATTGCTACAATCTAACATCAAAAAAGAAAAAAAAAAGGTAGAAGACGAGACGATGGCATATTCAACTGTATACTCGTCCATCGGTATCCGGAGGAAATTGGCGTTACGACAGCTTTAAATAACGCTGTTTTGATAGTCGACTAAACAATTAAAGAAAAAAAAATGACCGATAACAGCGTTCAGTTTTGCGTGCTTTCGTGAAAACGTTCGTAAACACGTCGCATCGTGTTTCATTCTTTGACGTTTCGTCGAAATACTTGACGACGACGAGTCGGTTAAAATGCTACGAGTTGGCCGATTTATTACACGCGAAACCCGATCGCATACAAATCGCTATATAATGTGGACGCAACTTAAAAATATAACCGCCGTCGGCTTCAAAAAAAAAATCATTTAATATAATACACGAAACGGCGTATTTTTGTTACGACACAATAATATAATAAAAATGAATAATAATAATTCAGTCGGGCAGTTTTATTATTATTAAACGTACGAATAAATCAATAATAAAAAAATGCTGCTGGTTGGTGAATAATCATTTTGTGTACCGAAAACGAAATTTCCACCGTTATAAAATCCATTTCGTTCGTTTTAAATGTATTGAAAAAATCAATCCGGCCATTTTATCTGTATTATAATATTATCAACCGTCGGAATTTTTAATCAAACACTGACGACGATAAAATAATAAGTTTGAACAATATCGCATAATGTTTGTCCGCTTCGTTTTGTTTCTGGTTTTTTTTTTTTTTTTTGTTTTTGTTTTCGAATAAATTTATAAAATATATTTAACAATTTACAGTTAACGTTCCAATTTAAATATACGCGTATATATAGAGGTACCTAATTCGTCGCCGTGAATACTCTCTGCAATTTTGTTTTATTTGTTAATATTAACTTTTACGCAATTTTTTACGATTATTATAATATTCACGTTTAAATGCTATCGCTTTAGATAATATCTATTTAAACCGATCGATTGGACAAATTTGATAGGAAAAATTTTTAGTCGAGAACAAAAAAAAAAAAAATTTAATATTATCAATTAAAATTATACCCGTAAGTGATTCGCACGAAATAATTATTCACGAAGAAAAGACTGTTTATACCGTTTGTTACAAAACTAAAATTATACAATATATATTATAGTATTGTCTTCGAGAATCTAAAGAACGAAGAGCAAACTCTTATCACCGATATCTTATCAACTTTTTACAACCAATTCCGTATTCACCATATAATAATTATAATTTATAAATAATAAAACTATTACATCTCAACAACTTATACACGAGGAAAATGTACATACGCTATGTAAGATTAAATTATAAAAAGGGTACAATCCGAGTAATGGGTAAACAAGAACAATTTGATATAAGTTTTTTTTTCTCTACATCTTATTATAATAATTAAATTTTATAATTTCGTTTTTCTTTATTTATTTATTTTTTTATTCTTCAAATAATTATATTTATTTTTGTTCTTTTTCTTTTAATTCAATTTTTATATTAACGTTGTATTTATAAATTATTGTTTTATTAAAACAACATTTCTCGACTTTTAATATGATATTTTGTTGTAATACGTTTATTTTTCATTAGGGATTTTTCAAAAAAGTTTGTTCTAAAATTCATCAAATCAAAAGTACGTACCTAATACAATCTAATAATATAATTTTGATTAAGAAAATAAAAAAATATCATAAAACTTATTTTACTCGAGGTCTTATAACAAAATATTTAATATATTTCTTTATACAGGTATATATTGTATTATATTGTAAAAAATTAGATTACGTTAAAATATTTTCTTTCGGATTATCGGATAAATTTTGAATTATTGTTACAATTAAAAAATAATTTTATGTTCAAAATATATAAAATTATCTAATATAATAAAAATACAAAATAATTATATTATTACGAATAAAATTTAAAAAAAAAAAAATTAAATGGTAGTGGAATATTGACTTTTGATTAAAATAATTGAAACTTCTCTCTCATTACTATTTAAATTTAAATATAATTGCGCGCATTTTCTGAATATAACCGATGAACGCTTAATACAAATCGAATGGGTTACGAGAACACTGTAGATTTATTATACATTTTATATTCAGAATCAAGAAAAGGACGACAAGAAGAGGTAAAATATTTATAAATATTTATCCATATTCCATACCAATACATTGTTTTTAACATTTAAATTTCGTCAAAAGAAAAGCTCGTTCTTGCTTAAACAATTTGATTTGAATAATAATATAATAATAAAATACATATACCTATAAGAAAACACGAATTGATAATATAATAAAAAATGCACCGTTATGATATTTTACAGACGAATGATATTTTGGTAAAAACCTCGTGAGGGGTCGTCGAAAGGTCATAATACGCACAAATGAAAAAATTACACATATTACAATATAATATAATATCGAATCGGTATATTATAAATAATCACGGATATAAATATTATAACACATGCGAATTCGCAAAATCTCGTTCGGCAGACAATAATAATATGCTAGGTACTTTAGTAAATTACTTATTCATTGGAGGACTATTATTAATACAACAGCATCAATTATAATAATAATAATAATAATAATAATAATAATAATAATAATAATAATAATAATAGTAACAATACAAATAAATTGTTTTCTCAACTCGGTCATCAAAATAAAAAATAATTGTTATAACTGATAGCAATTCGTAGACAATTACGTATTATAATTTATAGAGCAATATTCATCATGAGAAATGAGTTATATTTTATGAGTACAATGACCACATAGAAATTGTATGTCTATCTATATCCTCACTCTCGTATAATAATACTGACGCACAATACGAGTATAATATAGAAGACACGATTAATATTGTGGAACATTCTTTTCGAATTATATCAAATCAAAATAATAATAAGAGTATATAATCACAAAATATTTAAAATCGAATTTAAAAATAATTCTTAAATATAGAAGCTAGGTAGAGTTATATTATTATTGTCATTGAATGATTTTGAATTGTCATTTATATTTACCGACGAATAATCAAAATTCAAATAAATATACACATAAAAGTAGTTTGATTTTGAAATCAATACCCGTTTTACTGTAAATAAACCTACTGTAAACTAACCTACCGATTTAAGTAATTGACCTAACCTAACCCACTGATTTAACGGATTTTTTCTATTTATTTGGAACAAATCTATTCGGTTGCATTAAATTTTTAAAACGCAAATAGTTTACGTCGAAAATTATTCGAAAAACGTATTAAACCGCGGCAAAGTTGGCTTCCACCCAGGACGTCACAACACATCGTAGTTTGTATTGTTATTTATATATTTAAACGGGCATATTCCCAATAACAATAATAATAATTATTAGAGTCATAATATTACGGTTACATTAAAATAACTAACTAACAGTTAGTAGAGCGAATAGTCAGACTGTGAGAGTAGTTAAAAAAATTTAAATTATACGCAAAACACAAACACATATTACAATATACAAATTAATGCGATCGTTTAATATGTAACGACCTAAAACAGTAACTATTAATAAAAAAAAAAAAAAAAAAAAAAAAAGAGAGAAAAAACATGACAACAGTAATGATAATACTAATGATAATACTAAATAGAACATCGTGCCAGTAATAATTATTAATTTACACACGATTGAAGAGATTTAAGAAGTATTTTTACCTAAATACACCCAAATATTAACGCCTCAAAATGTAGTTTATTAAATATTAATATCGTGTGCGTCGATTACTAATTACCATTTCAGAGCAATATTTTTCAAATTCTATATAAACAATTTTAACCGGAAAATATTATAAACTATCAATAACTAAAAAAAAACAAGAGTCTAATCTATTCTTTCGCTATAGATTCGAAAGGTAAAAGATAAAATGACCCTCATAATAATTTTTACAATTTTTTGTTATTATTTTTTGTTCGTTATTCTTAGTTTATATTGATATTTTTATCGTATCTCAAATATAGTAAAAATGGAATACGTTTTATGGTCTCGAATTTTAAGGGATTATTTTTCCAAGTAAAATAAAGAAAAAATAACATTTTCATCAACCCGTTGGCAACTACACACTAAAACACGTATAGTACGATTCCATTTTATATTATGATGAACTATAAAAAAAATAATAAGTAATAAAAAAATAAAAATAACTATATACTAAATAATAATAACTATTTATTTTTTTTCGTCGTCTACGTCAATCGACGACAATATAAAATGTACAAGTTCGTCATATGAACCATACGTTCGTAATACGTTGTCATACGTTTTATGTATTATATATTGTTTTATCATACGTTTATAATAATAATAAATTATCATTCACTTACTTGAGAGTATAATAATGGAATAAAATATCCTCTCCTGGACACGATCCGTCTAAATCTCTCCTGTACACACAATCTTTGTCGGTCCCGTTATCGTGTGTTGTACCCATTTGTAGAGCGCTCTGGATCACACCTCTACCCGGTAACCGATTACCAAGCCGAATTTTTCCGATTAATGAACCTAAAAAATAAAATATAATATATATGTGTGTGTGTGTGTGTGTGTGTGTGTGTATCTGTGTGTATTTTTAATTCCGTAGTAAACCTTACGTCGGATTCGATAATTGGAAATTTCTATAACAAAGGACGATTTTATTTATGGAAATTGGACGTTATTTCACTTTTAATAAATTGAGCGCGAACAATATTTATTAGACCCGATATAATACAATAATTTATATAAATATAATCGCGAAACAATTTGATACCATCCTACTACAATGTAAAATTGTAAAATATATACATATAGTTTTCGTATGTCAAATCATTGTATTTCTATATATTATACAAAATGTTGTTGCATTTTATTTTTTATTAGAATATATGAAAGCGAGTTAGAGGAGAGAATGAAAACTTTACAATAATATTATTAATCCCGAAAATTGAACCAAACATAACCTTTGAACCTTTGAAAAGAGGTAAAACGTGCACGTGTATCCATTTTTTTTCTACTTCTTATCAACTTATGACCCGTTTGGCAGCACGAGAGTTAACTGCAGTGAAAATAAGTGTTGAAAAACAACGTGAAATTTGGTAATAAAAATCTCCGACCGATGAATTTGAATATAATATTATATAATCTGTCTCGATCTCGGATTTCTTAGACTATTTTCAAATCATAATATTATTTTAGTCGAAAAATAATTAAATCGGTTTTACGTCATAATATTATGAAAAAGGTTTATGTTGAGGTCAGACGAAATAATAATTATGATATTTTATCATAATAATATCGATAATAACGGTATAAATCGATTCGACCATCGCTGAAGATTGTGCAATTTTTCACAAAATAATATTATCACGGTCGGACGATCAAAAAGCGGACGACCGACAGTCCAGAGAATAATGCGCTAAATATCCAAACTGTCACTATGCCAAAATAATAATAACAAACCGCTCCCAAACTGGCTGTCAGAGTACACATGACATCTGGTATGACCGTATTATAATGCCCAGGTGGATTACCTGGTATCTGGTATCCCGTAGACAGCACATGTCATTTCGTTTGATCAGAATACTAATCGGTATCTCGAAACTATCGCAAACAAAACTTGTGGAAAAAAAACCTTATCGTAACCTGCCGGTTAACAATCGTTTTAAATAATTATTACGACCAAAACACAATTTTAATAAATAAACACCGCTAACTTTCTTATTCTCCTAAAAATAAATATTATACTCTCACATATTATTATAATAAAATAACGTACAGTTTATTCATTTTTTCACATTAACAGTTTTCCCACGATAATATATTTATATTTTATAAAAAATGAGTACAAATTATTTTTTTTAATTTCAATCGTGATAACGAGATTAAAATGTATCTATATCATATTATATCGTTATTAATGATAACATATCATGAACTGTTCGACAATAATTCGAATGTGTCGCATCTAAAAGTTTTCCTTGTTCAGTTTATTTACTCGGAAACGGCGAACAACGTCACTTTAGAAATTTAAATATTTTAAAAATTTATATTTTATATTGAAAAAATGTAAACATAATAATGTTGCAAGTTATAATATAATACATATGTATAAACTATATACCGAATAAAAAGAATAAAATTTTCAAGAATATTAAATTTAATAAATGCGTAAGAGGTACCAGGTACATGCATATTATATTATAGCATACGGTGTGATACTTCCTTGACTCCATTTCATTTTTTACACATTTCCTATAAACTATAAAATTTAATTTTCGAGAATAATTGCTTGTTTGCACGAAGAGTTATATTTATATCATTATGTATTATTTTTAATTTTTTAAAGTTCAATAATTAAAATAAACAAATAAGGAGAACAAAAAATTGTATAATTAAATTTCTAAACAGTTTTACATAACTAATATTTTCATATTCCGACGTTCAGACATATTTTATACAAACACTCGATATTATTACCTACATATTATAAAATAGTAAAATACACATAGTATTAAAAATGTAAATTTAATCGATATTTTTATTTAAATGTTAATTTTAGATTCCGAGCGATATTTTTTTATGTATGTAAACATTATTTCGATCCGAAATAATGCTCCGATTATCACGAATAGCGTATATTTCCGACTGAAGAATGGACGTGGTTGATCCTATATTTATATGATTTTTCGAATTTCAAAAAATTGTGCTTATAGAGTGAGAAAAACTACAAAAAACACATCATTTTTCACGAAAATTAAAATTTTAACAAAATCGATTTCAATATTTCACGTTAACTCAACCAATTTTAAACGTACAGACTTATTTTTATTGGATATTCACATATGTACCTGTATTATATATAATATGATAATATTTTGGAACGGTTACATTAATTTTTTGATAAAATATTGAACTTTGAGTATTTCGTAAAATTCATTTTATCTATAATGTATATAGATATCATATCTTTATCATCTAGTTCTATGTTTAATAAAAATTTTGAGATTTATGGTCTGAAAATTTTATTGTAGTATCCTCAAATATTGCTTGACGTATGACATGTTACCAAAATATTAGAAAAATCCCAAGTCGCAATTTTTTTTATAACTATTTAAAGTTGACATTTTTAGAGTACCTAGTCGAAAATCTTAGATAATCTATATAGATTCTACTTAGTATTTCTCAAAATGTTGTCAATAATGTTTAATAAAATTGACAATTTTGAGTTTTAAGGTATGAAAATTTTATTGAAGCATCCTTACAGATAGTTTGACGTGTTATCGAAATATTAGAAAAATCTCAAGTCTCAATTTTTTTCATAGGCGTTTAAAGTTGAGATTTTAATAAAATATTTTTAAGATTTTAGAAAAGTTGATATTTTTTAATTAAGTTAATTATTTGTTGGTCTAAATACTAAAATTTATGGATTATTTATTATTTCAACGTCAACTTTCCTAACTTCATTAAATAATAAACACAAAATAAACTAATTATGTACCATACTATACCATATAAAATAACCTTATTTAACTTGTACCTTTGCAATGTAACAACGCGAAGAATGTTAATAAAAAAATTCTTAAAACCATAAAACCATCGAGTAGAAGAATTAATGGTCTTATTAAAAAATTAAAAAAAATATATATTATATTATTCAGGTGTGTATTTACTGACTCGCTATACGATGTAAAGTATAATTTGATACTATATACGTACAGTATTGTAGATACCAGATGGTAACGAAATTTGAAAAACTTTAAATCTTCAAAGTACTTTTCATGGAACTGAAATACTGAATAATTTGTGTACGACATAATGAAATACTCTCCTTTTGGATTACGAATAAATAAAGTTAAATTCTATGGGTTTTGGCAAACTAAGTACTTAATACAATGGTTGAATAAAAGAAATGAGTTTGAATTCAAACTGGATACAGCAGATAAATATAGTAATAATACTTTTTTTTCTAGAAAAAACACCCCAAAATCACTTTTATAGGTATTTTATATATAACGTTATCATTTTTTTTTTCTACATAAAAATTAATGTTCTTTTGAAAGATGTTCAGTTTATAACTTCTAAACGGTGGCACGAAGAAACGTTCGTTTTAACTAACTTACACATTCGAAAAATCTTATCGTACGAGTATACTCGTATGAAATTCACTTTCTTTTTTTTTCTATTTCGCTACCTGTACAAAATACGCGAGTACGTACATCCGACTGTGCGATTACGCTTTTAAAATACGGGTCACACGTTGTGACTGTTATGTGTACGCATTGTTCTGTCGTATTATCTCACACCTTATGCCACTTTATGTTTCTGTTTTCCAACTCGTCGAATTTAATATTATAATTTTTAATCGTGTTCAAATGTATTTTATATAAAGTTAATAATTTTAATGAACGCGTTAAATAGTGTGAATACTAACTTCATAAAAAATATTGTAAAAGAAAATGGCGTTCTTTGCGGCTTATTAATAAAGCATACGAATAAAACATTCTGAATTTGAATAATATCAATTAAAACACGTTTAAAAAAATTGTCTACACGATTTTTTTTTTTATAAGTAATATTATTATCGTGAAGTACTACGATTCGAATTTTGTTTTAAATAAACTTATGAGTATGTTATATTATATTATAAATGTTACAAATATTTTTAATTAATCGTATGTAGTGGGTATTAAGATATTATTTTAATTTTATTACCTACACGTTTAAACATTATACCGGACTGGTATAAAAACTTAATACCCGTAGAAAAAAAAATTTTAAAATTAACTCGTCCGTTATGTTTACGTATAAATACGATACTATAATAATAATAATCCAAGGCCAAATTACATAGTAGTATAGTACGAAAACAATAATGGAGACATTGTTTTATGACAAAAAATAATAATAATAAAACCGAAAATGTGGGTAATGTAAAAGAAATAATATATAAACATTCTTCAACGCGCATTGTCTTATATTCGTTGGAGCGATAAATCCTTAAATATTTAGTTCAGTCATATACTACGGAGGTTCTTGTATTATAAAATATTTAAATATAAAATAATACGTTCGAGTGGAAATCTGTTACGAAAATCATTTTGTGCTCTATACAGTCGAGTAGTTATAGTTTTACGTGTATTGTGTGTGTAAAATATTACAATAATAATAATAATATGTCGATGGCATATTTTCAGACAAAACGATCGTCGTCGATTACACACAATTTCTATTCAAATGCAATATTACCATGAATTTTTAACCGTAGGTATGTGAAAGTCATCGCGCGTACACAAAATAAATAATAAAAAATAATATCCAGTCAAAGATTACTCGACAGTGTTTACGTCTTGACACGCCAAAAAATAGTCTTACGTTTCTTTCGATGTATAATCAAAATATTATTATTTATTATTATGTTATTTGTATTTAAGTTTCGAAATATACTAATTTACCCGAGAATTTTTTTTCACTAGTATTTTTTCACCTACGAGTTGTTAAGATGTTTCGAAAAGGAAAGTTCAAAATTCAAATGTTTTGTTAATTGGAATACGACGAACGTTATCAGCTAGCCTAAGTATGATAATACGTATATAATATTTTACTTACCGGAAACTATGGACGCGACAAACGCCAGAACGCAAAAACCGATTTTGCTCGTCATCTCGCGCGTTCGTCAAACCCTATCGAATATCGTAGGTACAACTCGTACGAGACAATCAAAAATATAAATACGACTGTCGTCCGCGGTGAAAATATATTAATAATAATCGTTGTATATTAAATTATTTATTAAAAATTATTATAAATATGACTGGACAACGCGCGTTTTAATATTATCATTTTTGGGGCGCGACACGATGATGATTTAAAATGTTTAGGTATTTATCGAGGTATTTATGTATAGGATTTATGCTTGTTCAAGAGAAAACGGTTAAAAACGAAATAGATGAAAATGAAAAAAATATTATAAAACGAATCGACACAGGTACTTGTTCGTTCCCGTACACACGTGTAACTGTGTGTTATATCCGTTTTACCAAAACGTACGATAGAATAATAAATATAAGTAAATTACGTAGCGTAATAATAATAATAATAATAATACGTATATATATATAAATAAACATATAATGTAATAGAATAATATTATTATTTTTTACCTATACGCCGAATAACATAATATTATTATACTCGCGGGAGTGGGATTTCGTCGACGGTGACCCAATAGGTTCTGCGCGTGTGTGAACACATACCCGGTATTTGGTTCGTATCCGTTGTTTTATATTATTATCGTCATTATATTCGATACTCGTATTCGACAGTTCCCTGTGACGCACGCGAAATGTGCCATCGTACACAGATACAGTTATCCGCGCGGACTGCGAAGAATACAAGATGATTTTTATTAGAACCGACGAGACGGAAATATATATATTTTTTTTTTTGCTTTGTTTGTAAATTTGTAAATTTGTAAATTTGTAATAATAATAATAATATTACATTCGATATAATTTCATTCATTTCACAGCAGAAATAGCCATCGAAAAACGAATCGAACGAAACGCGAAATATAATATTATAATTATTTATTTCCCTACGTGCCCACATGAACCATAATATAATTATGCACATACAAGAGTATTATAACAATAATATTATTAAAATAAATTGAATTAAATTATTTTTCATACATATACGCATAAATACCGTTCAAACGTACTTTTACTTTTCTAATTTTCTATGTTACTTTACTCTTTACTCTTTTTACTGTGTTTTTGTTTTTACGTTACTATTCGGACGTTAATTTCGACGTATTTTATAATCCAAAACCAGACGCGAAGACGATGAACGTGCACACGATTTTGTCTTCATAAAGTGTATACCGACCTGTAATTATTATGACTGATTTAAAAACCATAAATCAATCGTTAAAATTAATTTAAATAAGATCAAATAAATGTTTATGTATTATAATATATAATTTAAAAAATGATCTGATAAAAATGCAAAACAGAATCGTTTAAAATATCTAATTATATACATTAGTAAAATAACGAATAACCGAAATAACACTTTTTAAGTACGTTTCTTTTATAACTTTTTAGAAAGTTAACTTATTTAATAGAATAAAATATAATAAATAATGAATTAAAAGTAAACTTGTTGCATGTGATGAATGATGATTAAAATTAAATTACGATTAAGTTTAAGTTTAAGTTAACGAATGACCAAAATATTTATTTTAAAATTAAAATTTATGTAGGTATATGTAAAATAACTATAAATTACAAATATACATTTTACCATTTTTAGTCATTTTTAATTTCCTATTGGCGAGTATGCTTAAGATATTATTATTATACCTAATTATTAATTTATAACATTATTAAACCAATTTTACTATAAAATAGCTCTTTTGTGAGAAAAAACCACTTTAATTATTATAATATTACAATCATCTAAATTTAAAAGTATATTTCATAATAATATAAATAATTAATTTTTTTTTACAATATATTGCCTATAATTTAAAATTTAAATGATTGATGAAACGACAATTGTGTTAAAATTAAAATTATGAAAAAATTTAGCACTTTTCTTCTTAAAAAAAAAAAAAAAGATTACATAAGATAAATATAAACAACACGCGTGAATTTATAAACTATATAAATAATAATTATTCATACATTTTTTATTATAATTTATATTAATATGTTTATGCAATGAGGACTAAAATTTTACTATTCATAGTTTATGTCTAATCTGTTTTATATAATGGGTATACTATGAGTATACTATGAGTACCTAAAATTTATATTTTTGTCATATCTAATATTATCATCATCATCATTATAATTAAAATAAAGATATATTATATATTTATTGTTCGATCTGTTTGGTGACTTTGGTGGTGATGACTGGACCAGAGGACGTCCAACTTTCCTCGAACGATTCTTCGGACGAAAATTGTTGTGATGAAGACATGACCGTCTTCTTTTTCAAACCTCCGTTCGGTAACTTTTCCACTGTTTCTGACACTGACTTGGTCGACTCTTCCGATTGTGAGCTCTTGGCTTTTTGTTCCAAATGCGAATTCGCTGTGTCCTTAGTCACCTGTAATATAATTAAATTAAATAAATATTAAATATATGAATCCGTAAATTAAACATGTCTTATAGGTAAGTTAATTATGATTAAATTAGTTTAATATTTGATGTGTTATAAAATAACAAATATGAATAATTTTTTTCTCGATCATTTTTACATTTTTGAATTTTAAACTTAGAATTCCAATAAGAATAGTTACTAATGCAATTTTTTAGTTTTCGATTTCTCGACGTAGTTTTTATTAAAGTTTATTATTAAATATATATATATTTTTTTTTAATATAATTATATTATATATTTAAAAAAAAAAATGTTATTATTATATAAATCAATCATTAACTATTTAGTCATTAAAACGAAAATTATTAAATAATTTATGGAGATCCGTTAGTATTGCGCAATAATGGTTCAAAAAAATAAAACACATTGTTTTGCACTTTAACCAACGCTGCTTCATGATCAGCGTATGGTCGTACACAATAAATATTTAAATAAATAAATGGCGTCGTCGTCATTTTATACAGTATGGGAATTGCAAAAATTATAATATTAAATAAAAGTTTAACGCGATATTTGGACGGTATAAGTTTTTGTCTATTACACTCAAATCGATGGTACGTCGTATGTGTCATGTATATGAATATAATTTTACGCTTACGGAGCAAATAAATTGGGCCCACAATAAATTTACGACTGTAATATTCACAATGTCATGAATTTAAACATTATTACAATGCGGCAATAATATTATAAATACCGCGACGAAGACACAGCAACTCTTCGAGAAGACTACGGCACACGATAATAATTATTATTCGATTATGGACCTCAGTCGTCTTAGACCGCGTCGGCGTAGAACGCGCCTCGATGACGGTCTAGGTGCAAAAAAAAATTAGAAAAAGTGAAATTCGTGGGTTGGCGGGTACGATTGACAGACCAAAACAGCCGGACAGAACGCGCACAAAAGGATTTAAGTGTGCAATTGGGCAAAATTGCCAGTTATTTAACTATCGCACTCACTGCATAGGCGCGCAAATTTAGGTGTGAATTTTAGGGGTGCTAAAATTTTTTAATTAGATTCACGTAGGCAAAATCCTACATTTATATTACGTATTTATAATCAAAATATAATAAAATTATAATGTAACAATTAATAAACATTAAACAATGAATATTGGGAGTGTTAATGTGAAATGTGGGGTGTTAAGTACCCCCAATGTGTGCAATGTGCATATGGCACTCAGAGTCGCGAGATACGACGTAAAAGGATGCGTTGCGACACGCGTGTGTAAAAACAGAGTTACACACGATGACGACGAAAAGGCAGACAGAAAATCGGCACACGCACATTTGTCTGCAGACTCGACGAAGAATAATCGCGCGAACATTTTTGGCGACCGGTTCACTGGCGCCAAGATGAAAATGTCCGAGATAATGCCGATAACAGGTAACAAAGGCGTATTATGTACATTTTAAAAGTCAATAATAAATAATGTTGTTGGCTGAATTCTTATAGACGCATTGTTCCACGGGTAGGGGATGGGGTCATCAAATTAAAACTAAATTAAAGCGACAGTAAACAGTCAAACACCGCAGCGGAACGATTTTAAACGTGGTGAAAAACTTCGTCCGAAGAGTTTTAAATAAATAAATATATAAGTATTATCGTTTAATGAGAAATAAAATTAAGAAAATAACATATTATATATTAAACAAAAAGAGAAAACTCGTCTATTTTAATACACAACAGTAGTTGTATACCTTCGGAAAACGCATTTCGTACATATAATTAAATTAGGTACCGTACAAAGTAGAATATACATTTCGAAAATATAATATTATATTAATCGTATCACACGCGGGTTGAACCAAATTAAATCGGTCATAATATTATCTTGTACGACTATAATAATATTATACATTCGTTTAATCCGACTTGCCGCCATTAAATTTACGGGATTACCGAGGTACAGTCGAGGTGTAAGCGAATCGTCTATTTACCCTTATAATATGCGTTATTTGAGTTTAGTTTTAGTTGGTATAGGTACTTACAGTGCTTTGCTAACCAAAAACTCCACGAGAAACAATGTTATTACAACAATATTATGTTTTCGTATCCTTTCCACGGTAAAATTTCACAAATTAAAAATAAAACTTGTGCCCCCAATCGACAACATTCCGTTTATAATATAATTATATTCGCGTTTCGGTGTACCGAAATCAAAAACATTATTTACGTTGTTTTTAAAATAAAATTAATTAATTTAAAGAATAATAAATGAATTATAAAAATATACTTAACGAGGTAGTGTTTTTATTTTTATCTGACAAACGATTTTGATTTGTGAGTATATAAAATATTATTTTATCTTTTTTCTCCATTTACGTCGTAATGAAGATTTTTATTTTTTTTTAGGAACCGCGTTATATTACATATTTACATTTGTGTATGTTTATCGGTATCCCGTAAAAATCGGGTTTGTTTACAATCAAAACGAATCGAGATTTATTCACATTCGTGTAGACGTTTCACAAATTTTATACAAGAAACGATACGACGATATTTTGTTTTCGAGCAACGACGAAAGAAATTAAAATAAACAAAGAAATGAACATTAAAATCCCAACGTATTTATTAAGACTTTCGTATTTATTAAGCGTATAATATTATCTATTTGATTACAATATTATACTAGGTTTCAGTTTCTTAATAATATATTCGTGAAAATCGTCGATACGATCACTACAAAATAGAATAAATAATAATTCAAATTTTAAAATAGATTATTATTAACGTTAAAATGTTGACAATATCAATTACCAATCGACCACATAACCAGTAACCACATAAATTTTCCGTTACACGTGAGGTTTAACTTAAAGTTGTAAAATTTTTAAAAATAATTTATTACCTCTTTGGTACGTTCAGCCACCGAAGACGTTTCCTCAGTCGCCGTTACCGTTTGTTTACCGGTTTCGGGTTTCTTTTCGATCGTTTGAACTTCCATTTCAATATCGATTAACTTTATATATTATATAAAAGAAATATGGTTTGTTGATATTAATTCGCAATATGATAACTGTTATTTTCGATTTATAGTCTGCAGGTATGGTTTCGATTTAATGTACAATAATATTAAAATAATAATAAATACGTATTAAACTATTTTTACAATGGCTCGCGGCAACTATAAATTAAAACCGCGAGACGGGGATTCAGTCGTTCTTTTTATAGACGCTACGGGCGACAGGCGGCAATGGTTTCACTTCTTCCACTTCTTCGTCCTCGTCCTCGTCGTCTTCGTAATCGATTTCTATATCGTCGTCCGATAGTTCTTCTCCGGAATCACTGTAATCCCTTTGATGGGATAAAAAAAAAAAAAATTAAACATTAATTAAAAATAATTTAACACAAAATACAAATATAATATTATATTATTATAAACATTAATGCACCGTCAGGACACATTGTGCATAATATAATATTGTTTAAGAAGACATCCGTAATATTTCTGTTTTCTGTATTTTCAGAGTATCACTGTTATAAGTTTCAAGTTAATCTTACAGCTTTTAAAATTTTAAATATGATAAGCTATACGCGTATATAACTTTATTTTCCGCCATTTTTATTATTTTTTTTAAAGACCATGAAAAAGTAATAGGTAATAAATTTTTAAACTTTAATTTTGCCGAAATATATTAACAGAATACGAAACATACGGATATAACATCTTCTTTATGTAGCCAATATAAAAACGTCCCGAGAAATGGTAAAAAGAGAACAATCTAATTTCTCAGATTTTAAGTCTTTAAATATTTTACACCACTGTGATCATGGGTATAATGGATCATACATGAAAAAAAAAAAAAAAGGAAATATTTTAACACAGCAGTTCCCAACCTGGGGTACTCCTCGTTTCATATCAATGGGGCACACGATTTATATAACAATAATGGAGCTCGTACGGTACCTGCACAAAAATATACGTTTGATCAGTGTCAGTAAAGGCCGATTCAAATTAGCGGGCTCAATTCGATCCGGTCACGGTCAAGGATTATGACGTAGGAATACACATTTGCGGTATCGGTTCGGCCACAGACAATCAAATCTTGACAGTTCCATCTCTGCCACCAGGCATCGATGTCTTGTCGTGATGGCGTTTTCAACACGTATTTTAATGAAAATTGCAAAATTCTTTATGAAGAAGAAGAAAGAGAAAAAATAGAACGAAGACGGTATCGGGTTCACCCATTGGTCCGGGACTCGTCAGGAGGAAATTCTACACTCCATCCACATTTAATAAACGATGTCAAAAAGAAGCTCGTGGTCGAGACTTGACCGTGATCGGATCGAACCGAGACCACCAATATGAATGGGCCTTAGAAAATATTCCTAGAAATCGAATTTATACCGGAATGACGATGATTATATAACTTATTATTGAGAAAAAGATAATAATTTTGTATTTTGTATTTTTTCTATTAAGTATAAAATTTTCAATTTATAATGAAACGCGGAACTCGTGGACGTTTTTATTTTAGCCAAAAAACTTAGAATATAACCAAGAATAATTTAAATTTATTAAAATATATAATATCTACCTCGTATTATGTTTTGCAGTAGTTATGTGCGCACACGTAGTTTAATATTCAGCAGCAGTTTATAAGGCAGAAATTTAAATTTAGTACTAATGGCATAAACAAGTCTAAATCATACTACGTACAACGAATATAATGTATAACATCGCACAAAATAATATTATACGCCATTTCGTATTTTATAATAATAGCCAAATATTAAAATACCAATGATTTCTTATAATTTTGCAATATATTTTATGTCGCGTAAAATGTGTTACATTAGCCAAACAAAGATTTTCGTCATAGTTTTTTTTTTTTTTTTTTTTATTGTTATTCATTTTTCTGGGCACACAAAAAAGCAGCAACTAAAATACACACACAAAATATTATATGTACATGAGACTACTCATATATATTTATATTGTATATTAAATAAAATTAGTCGAAATATTTTCATCATCTCGTTTTACGCGTTTCCGACTATATAAATCATTATACGTCATACAATTATTATTGGACACTGTTGATAAAAAAAAAAATCACCATTTAAAATTAACTGTGTAAGTGTGTAGGCTGTAGACCATGAAAAATAATATAATAATAAAATATTTTCCATCGTCTTATAGCTTTATAAATAATATTAAAACGTTTAATATTTCACTTTTCACTTGATATTGTACCCTTATTGTTGATTAATATAATTAAAATCAAATTAATCGCATAATCGACCGTTATACTATAGGTATTACATTTTCATATCCAATTGGTTATAATTTATAAAATATTATATTAGACATTGAAATATTATTTAATAGAAAGACATATTTAAACGAGACTCAGAGTTATTAAGACTTATAAAATATATTAAACAAATGCAAAATGTTATTAAAATCAACTAAATTATAATTTAATAATAATAATATATAAACCAATATAATGTTTGTATTCCTTAAAAGTAATTTTTTTCAATGTTTTACACAAATAAAATTTAAATAACCTTCAACACTATATATTATATTAATATCATTATTAAGGAAAAAAATATATTATAAAATTATTGACAACTGTAATTTATTATAATAATATATTAGCTCTTCGTATGTAGCAGTCTATATAAAATTATTGTAATAGCAGATGTAGTCATAACTACTACGACTACATTACATTAACATAATAATATAATGCCAACAACAACAAGAATGGTCAAAAGCTACAATAATTGGTATTATTATAGCCTCGACAACTTACAGTTGTTGATCTTGAATGGATTCTGATTGAGGCGCGTGACTACTGTGTAACTGTTCTCCAAGTAGAAATGAATCAATAGGACCATCAGTCTTTTTCAGACCATCAACTTTACCGTTAGTAGCCGCTTCATCTTTTTCCAACACTACGAAATTGGCATTATTTTCGCGTTGAGAAACTTTATCATCGATGTCTGACAGAACCTTTGTTCCTGCAGATACTACGCTTTCTGCTCCTGTTCTTTTGGGATGATCTTCTATCTTTGGTGGGACTTGAATCGCATCCTGTTTTTTCTCATCAGTACTCGATGGTTTTTCTACGTCATCTTTGAACGACACATGAGTCGTAGTAGTTTTAGGTGGTAAATTGGGTGAATCTTTTTTTTCTAAGGCCACTTTAGGTAATTCCTTTTCCTCGGATAATAACTTAGCCGGGTCTTTTTCTGGAACAACATCAACAGTGGCTTCTTTTTCAATGATTTCGAATTCAGACTTTAATTTATCTTTGTCTTTATTCGATAAATGAGAAGCTTCATTTTCTATGAACTCAAGTTCGGGCTTTAATTTAGGAGTTTCTGCTTTTTTAACTTCAATATCTTTTTTTTCAGTTTCGTCACTTTTTGCTTTTGGTTTTTCCTTTTCTTTATTTTCATCATCGTCTACCTTCGGTAATTCCTTTTTATTAATTTCAGTATTATCTTTTATTTTAGGTACTTCAGGGACTTTTACTTCTGGTTTTTCAGGTATATCGTTTATTATAATTTTATCTTCTTGTTTTTTTGGTACAATTATTTCCTCATCTTCATCCTCGTCTTCTTCATCCTCTACTTCATCATCAAAAATTTCTTCACTATCTTCATCTTCATTAGCAATATTCACATCATCATCTATTTCAATAGGTGAATCTACATTCGTCGAATCTGTTGGTTGATCATTAAGACAAGATGGACTATCTTTGATCGATTCTGAAGAAATCTGAAAATAAGAAAATGAAAGTGATGTTTATATCAATTTAAACATATGTGGACAAAAGTTTTATTATTAGATCTTAAAATAATTAATTTTAACATAGACAAAAGTACCACATGAACGAGGAAGTTTGCCAAAAATCTCAAGTAGGCATTTTTCTTGCATTTATTAAATGCTATACATTTTTAATTCGTTTTAAGTTTAAACTTGACATTATGCTAGTTGATTGAACAGATGTTCAAAATCGTTTTCTATTTTATTTTTAACAATACATTTACTAGATATATGATATATGAATATATCAAATTTATATGATTATATTTTTATTAATTTAAAAATATGCATAGAAAGTTAAAACTATATCATTTCTTTGCAAAAAATTAGCGGAAAATAATTACTCCCACATAATTTTAATTTTACTAAATTAGTTCTAATTTTTAGTTTAAAGACAAAAATATTTTATATTTTTTATATTTTGCTGTATTGGTTTTTTTTATTAAGTTATCAAAAATTTAAAACTTGATATACAATATTTTTATATAGATTAATTTAAATACATGATTCACGAATTGTATGTTATATACGGAAAATCTAATGACAAGTATAAATATGAAATATATAATATAGCCATATAATAGATAGGTACAATAAATAATAAATAATAACTTTTACTTTAACATATAATGTTTAATCAAAATTATGAATACCTACATAGGTATCATCTAATGCAAATCTTTTACGGTTTATAATTATAGCAAATTTTAAAAACGAAAAATGACTTATTACAAAAACAATAAAAGTTACAAAAGTTATATTATAGTATATAAAGTCTCCACTATATTTTTTAATCGCAATATTTTTCTTACTATCTTTACATATTATTATTAATATTATGTCTGTAATTAATTATATTCAATAAAGTTTCTAGTATTATTTATTAAAAACAAATTATCTATTGGAATGCGAGTGTATTTTATTTTTATATTATAATCTTTCTGTATATTATATATATATATATATATATATATATATATATATCTGGCAGTAACAGGAAACCGGAAACATTTCTTTCGGGTAGGCGTTAGGAACTAAAGTACATTGTCCTCGTGCAGACATACTATATACGGCGACTATTCTATGCATGCCCACACACAACGTGTGTGCGCCGTGTGTGACCAGGTGTTTTACCGTGGTTACATTGCACGATTTAATATCGTTATACGGATAATACGAGTTGAAAAGAATTGGGAGAAAAGCGATAAAGTTCGTTACTTAATGACTTTTAACAAAAATAGTAAAGTAATCCAGAGGAATCATTTAGATCTCTAAAATTATAATTTCAAAAATTCAAATAACACCGATATCATAAACTTAATATAAGAATTGAACATATTATAATGAATTTTATTGATTGATAATATATAATGTAATATATTATATAAAATTAGATACAAATTGTTATTTTAATTTGTTAATTAATTTTAAATTGTAATTTAAATGAAGATGTGAAAAATATAGTGAAGAAATTGAATATTCAATCCCAAATTATTGAAATAAAAAGAGACACAAGAGAACAAATACAATTTTATATTATAAAGTATAAACTTGTATAATTTTTACAATTCTCTAATAAAAAAACAAAACAAAAAGAAAAGTATAAACTATAAAATATATTATACCTATGATTAATATTTAAAACGTCCTATTGTATAGATGTGGTGATTATAATTTTTTATTATTTTATTTATTTGTTTTATTTTATTTTTTTTTATTGCATAAAGAACCAAACTAGATAATGCATACGAATTGATATTATGCACCTATAGGTACATAAATTATAAAAGATAATTGAAAATTTTGATATGGAATTTATTTCGAAATTAATACTGCGTTTGATAATAACATAAAAATAATTTTAAATCACATCAGTTAAAATAATATTACTCGTACATTGCTCGCATATCGCGTTATACGATTCATTATTAGTCATAACCATAAACGACGGATACAAATTGTTTCTTTTCCATTTCATTAGGACTATTTTTTAAACCGTCTCATACGTTTCATCCGTGATTATGCATCCGGTCGTTATAGTAAAATGAATATAATATAAATTATTATTAGGAAGACGCACGCATCTGACGCGTCACTCTACATGCATATGTTTATACGTTTCCTCGTTGAACGTGTATTTTTAAGCAACAATCCATAAACACTGTGTAATGTTATAATGTATAAGCATACGTGCAGTCACAAATAACAGACCCCACGTGACCACGGTTGAATATTATTTGTTCTTAGAAGAAAAAACGAATAATAACCAACGTTTCAAAATTTAAAAAATAATATAAAGTATTCTTTTGTGGCGTATTTTAACTGTGTATTAATATATGTATATATTGTATTTAAAATTTTCGTTTGTTCATAATTAATGAAATCGAAAATGGAAATAAATTGGCAATCCACGTTTTGCATCATAATATTGTTATTGTAATTTATTTCGAAAAAAATCAAGTATCGAATAATGTAATATATCGTATATTATATTATTATAGGTAAATAATTATAGGTAATGATAGACCGAAACTATAAATGTAATATTCTAATGTGCGTCTCTTATTTCAGTCGGTTACTAAGTTTATCGGCAGCACAATATACAACAATTATTAGTCCAGCATTCGTCGTTATAAATTATGATATATGTTATACAAAATAGTGTAACAACGTGTACCTACCACGTATGCAAGACATTGTTGAGTTATATAGTTGAACGATAAATAATTAATATACATTGTTGTTGTTAATTATGAGAATTGTTTCCGAGTACAAATACAATAATAGTTTATATCCTGTGTATAGGTTATATTATATTACAATATACCTAATATCGTAATTAAGATCATGTATACTTCTTCGAATACAAAAAGTTTGTTGTAATATAGCTATAATGTTATTAGAACTTTAATGAAATACAAAAATGCGTTTCTGATTGTTCTTATTTATCTTTTTTATGTAATATTTTTACTTTTTAAAGAATACTAAGTATAATAGAATACTATTATTTTATTTTTTTTATGATTAATCTACATAAATATATTTTTATATTCATATTTAAAAACAAAAGCACGTTTTTTAATTAACTTTGTGGAAAATTATGAGGATGTGAAAGAATAGCAGCCTCTCTTTAACACATAAACACATCGGCTTATGAATTAAAAATAATAAAATTGCAATCTACACCCGTAACTAAAAATCGATAAAGCATATTATAACATTGTCTGCATGCCTTCACGGTAAAAGATTGTCGCCTATAAATTATTATAGACACACGTTGATCGAACACGACATTGATAATAAAATATTGTACTCACACCGGTACAGGGGCGTCATTTGGGGGGGGCAGCCTGGGGCATTTGCCCCACCCTAAATTTTACGTAAGCCGTAAAAAATGTTTCATTTTTTACATTTTATACTCGTATAATTAAATTATAATTAGACCAATTAAATTTTGCCCCACCCTAATAAAAACTGAAATGACGCCCCTGCACCGGTATTAATAATAATATGATAATACGCGTAATAAAAATATTGTGATTTAAATAGAGACACTACCCACTACCCAGAACGATTTCATTTCGGTTAACGATCTCGCGATACAATAATAACATAACGTGTGTATTTATATCGAAAAATATGATACATAATAACAAAAGTAAACTGAATGGAATGGAAAAAAACTGCAAAATCACCGTCGTATATTATAATCTTTGATTCAAGGACGAGTCTCACGCGTGAATGACTACGGAATATTATAACATAGACAAATATATATTATGAGTCATATTATGCGCAAACTGCGAAGGATGAATATCATACACAATACGATTGTTCCAAAATGAGAATGCGGCGAAGACGACGACGACGCGACGTAGGTATGATAATAATATAATGTATAAGATGGCTGTTACCAACGTACTCAAACGCAAAATATACAAGAGTATAGACGAGTCGTTACGTGCGCCAACTGTTTGCGTTCGTCGAATACCCGTCGCGTTCACGAGTCCAATAATAGGAAAACGAATTTATGAACGTACAGTCGAAAATACCTCCGTGACTTTTAGGACGTTTAATAAAACGACAAAACTTCCACTCTGTATAATAATATCGTAAGACGTCGTATTAACTGACGATTTATTAATCGTGAATCGCAATTATCGCATTATAGATTTTAGCGAATGACGTATAATATTATAATAAACATATCATATACAGTCTCATCGGTGTATAATACCGTGAACGGATGTAAAAAACAAAAAAAAAAAAAACATTATATTCCTCTCGGGCGAAAATCTCTCGATATTGACACACGATATACGAGTACACTTGAAAATTTGTGAATAAAATCAAATCCAGAAACACGTTAGATAAACATCTGACTGTAATATCTGCGGTCATTTTAGACCACGAACCATAGGGATTACGGACGTATATGACTTGTTACGTAATACACTGATTAAATTTACATGTATTTTTTTTTAAACGAGTCGCTGAAAAGTGCGAAAAACAAAGTTTTGGTCTCGGAGCGAACTAATGTGAAAGAAATAATAACGATAAAATCACGCGTTCCCCTCGTGCGACAAAATCGAATTAATGAGTTATTATTTTATACCTGTACCACTACGAACTCATACACGTACGAGTATAATAAATTACAATATCATGATACCAACGTCTGTTGAATTATTATTTTCTCTTGGTTGCGTCTCTTCGAACAAAATATAAATAATGTAATATTAAATTACCATATTAGGTATACATATTTTGTCGAATTGTATACAATAAATTTAGACGGAATTATTCATTAGAAAAATTATGTAACGAACAAACACGACTGACGATCAATGCGACGATATTTTCAAGATCATATTGTCATTTAAAGGTCGCATAAGTATTCATAAAATAAAAAATTATATAAAGAAAATCAATCGAAACTCGCACTTGTACTTTTTTTATTGTCGCGTACGGCAAATTTTGATAAATTATATTTTCAAATCTTATTCTATAAAATAAAATTCTTCGTTGTTTGTCTTGGCGATGACACCACAATTAAAGTTTTAGCAACAAATTTCTACGAACATAAAAAATTCTTGATTACGTCATAAGTATACCTACGCGTGATAACATAATGATATGTGTATGATCGTGAGTCACAGTTGCGGACGACACTGCACTGCATAAAATTGCGATCTCTTTTCATGGGTGTTAATGTGAAAAATGTGAAAAATAGCGTTGTGTTTTAAATTGATTTTGTAAATATGACATCCATAATAAATCTAAAATTATACTCAAATTACTTAAACATATATTGTGATAATTTTAAATGTTATCGCGATAGGTAATTGTTCGTATTCGATAATATACATAAATTGTCTAATTTTTTTTTTTTAAATTTTTTATGACCTCTCTAATCTCGATAATAAATATTAATTTATGGCCGCTATAGATAAGTCCAATATTATCCTATCTCATAAACATATGCCGACAATGATATTTATATATTCTTTATAAAAAATGGCAACCGCAGACACGATTATATGACTAAGATCGATGCGTTCCGGAACGCAAAATAAATTTCATCGTGAGACGTTCCGTCGTTTTATAAATAGAAAACCATGCGTCGTAACGATCCTTAGCTCGTAGGCAACTACCACCATTTCTAAGACAGTAGTCTTGAGAATTATTATAAAAACTATTTGTAAAAACTAGTGAAAACAATATGACTTTTAACCGCAACTATAAGAGGGGGTAGGGTGAGAACTGAGAATGTAATATCCTCAAAAACTCCAATCAAAAGAAAATAATTCATAAATCTTATACACGAACACGATTCATAAGCTACAAAACATTTTAAATAATTATTATTTTATTAATTTTCAACCACTCATTGATTACGATACGATAAGCATTGGCCACGTCATGACGTATAGCGTAATTAAAACAGAATTGACAAAATAAAATCTCGTCGAAATTAATAAAATTATAATAAGTAATGAATATTAATATATTATTGACGTAATAAATGGTTTAGCGGTGAAAAAATAGGAATCCGACGTTGAACGTTGTAATAATAATACCACAGATATATACCTACATAATATATAAGATAATCAACTCCCTATAATACATTAAGAAAAAATTGTAGCAGCCATTTACAGGTCGAGTAACGATATTAAATCAATAATAATGTAGAGATTTATTTATCGAAAGTGATGTTTTTATATTACAAATTGTTTTTAAATACATTGCCGAAAAAGCTAATAATGCATAGATGAAACAAATACGCATAACACACGATACAGACATAATAAATCACACTGTCGTTTTATATAAAAACGATAATTACTGTTCACGATACATAACTATCGATATTTCACTATCATTCGAGCTCAACCTGTAAATGGCGGCCGACTTCAATAATAATTTACAAGTTAGCTATCTAGTTGTTACGTTTGTTACAATGTATCATATCTGTAAATAACACGTAATGTAACTGTAGTGCGAACGTTTGTCAACTGTCGAATGTTTGATAAGATACGATGAAGGGAAAAAGGTCACAGAACGAAACTTTTGACGGGCTTCGTCAAAATAAAAATTTGTTCGTTGCAAACAACCGAAAACGGTTCGTTTCATATATTATTATAGATGAAATAATTGAACCACAAAACTTCGCACTATACATACGGTTACCACGTTGTAGGTAACATATTATTATTATTTCACAACGGAAAGTTCCGTCGACGTAATTTGCAAATGACAATACAATATAATATTATGTGTATGAAATATTAGGTACTAAATAATTAATTAATAAATATTGCGCTTACCTGTCCGAAGAAGAAGTTCCACACGATCAGCAGGTACCGTTTGAGCACGTCGACCAACATGATTGTTCCGGTACGACGGTTCTCTGCGTTTTATTTTCCCGTGCGGGATGCCGTGTGTGAAATTGAGAACGACGCGGTGACGGTGGTGACGTTAAACTCGATCGCGGTATATAAAAAAAAAAGCTCGTCGAGCTCTTGTTACCAAGGTTGAATCGCGACGCTACGGCAGAAAACGAAAGCGCGTGCACACAGAACAGAACCGCGGTAGTTGGCGACACGATGACAATAATATGTATAATACGGGCCGACGGAGTGAAGGTTCGAACGTTTGCCCCGGCTACGACGATATTTATAAAATATTTCAACCGTGATATTATTAATATGGAAACGCACAATACGACGATATTACGTTCTAACCGTCGGAGAGATAAGGCAAACCGCACGCACGCAAAACCGCGTTTCGATAAATAATAATAATAATAATAATAATATTGTGTTAATAATAAAAATTATTATAACGATTAAAATGTTATAATATCGTGTTACGAAAACACCGACGGCGCGGGCGACACGTAACGACGCACTACAGCTGCTGCTGCGCTTGTCGTTCGCTGCGGACGGACGAAAATGCAACGGCGATTGTCACGCGTGGCGGGGAGAGGGCCGGCAAAGAAGATGAATCGCGTGCGACGAAGACGCGAGAGAAAAATAATAATAATAATAATAATAACTCGCAACGAATGGATGACGTCAAATCACAGTTCGTCGCTATTAATAAACAAACGTTGCGTATGGTACAAGTGTTCGTGTGCGGGTCCGTAAGACCAAAATTTATTCCTCCATAATATACGGTAGAGTTTTACCAGGAAAAAATTAAGATAAAACCGCGTCCTTATTTTCACGGTCAGACAGTATAATAATAATATTAATAAAAATAAAAGTAATAATAATAATAATAATAATAATAATAATAATAATAATAATAATACGGTCTTTGTAGGGGAGTCGAAAATATAAATTAATGCCGTTTCGATATTATTCGATAAATTATATTCGCCCGTATAATGTTGTTATGTATTACAAACGATTTTTACGAAAACTAATGAATCACACCTGTTTATTAGTTTATACATTTTATTATTATTATTATTATTATTATTATTATTATTATTATTATTATT
>JAIUCT010000008.1:6286012-6298500 GCA_021307375.1 Tetraneura akinire
ATTATTATTATTATTATTATTATTATTATTATTATTATTATTATTATACCTGACCTCGAGGGACGACGAGTGGCGACGTGGCGTATAACTCACAGCTGCATTGCAGTTGTACTTGTATTTTCCTCTTTTTGCACTCTGTGTAATACACAATATGTTGCGCTATTTTATAATATAGCGTGTGTACATTTTGTTGCATTGGTCTCGTCGTGTTGTTGTATCGACGACGATAGGAAACTACGCGCCACTACGTCGAATCGTTATTTCATTCCATATTATACATATATATTTTTTTTTTTTTTTTGTATTTCGATTTCAAAGAAGAAAATTATATATTTATACGTTAAACGACATTCGGATTACAGGATTACAAGCTCGAATTTGTGTTATTGTAATTGTAATATGTGCCCGTTGACTTGTGCTAGTTCGGCAATAGTCGATGACCGTCGTAAAGTGTGTCTTTTTAAAGAATATTTCATTTCTTATCATTATCATACTCGGCACGACGGCATTTGCGGTAAAAACCTAACTTAACTCACACATAAGAAAATAGATTCATACACATAATATATACAAATACAACTAGGGCCGGTGGTAATTTGGTAATTTGTCAAGGGACCTCTCTTTATCATCTTTCTTTCTATCTTTATCTCTTCCTCTCTCTCTCACTCGCTCTCTTTCTCTCTCTTTTTTTATTCGTCGTTCGTCCATATACACATCCCCGGTCTATCACTGTATATTATATACACTTACATGCATCGAATTTAATCAATTATAATATTGTGTACATTACATAAGACGAACTACTGCTTTTAACCTAATTGAATAATCGACTTTATACTGTCTGCGTTATGACATGTTATTATATTGTCGATATCTTAAATTGTAATATAATATTGTCAATATACGCGTTAGATTTCAATGAAACGTTCGTACTTAAATTACGCGTATTAGCGAAACAAAAAAAACAACTTTCAATTAAACAAATTAAAATGATTTTTTTCCTTTTATTTTTTTGCATCGTTTTGATTGTTACCGATTATACTATTCGCTACATTATCTTATTTGGTTCCAGGACAAAATATTTCCGCAAAAATTTCTCTCAAAAACTACAATAAAATTATAAAATGTAAATATTTTATTCATTTTCGTATATAGGTCACGCATGGTACCCTTAAAATAAGCTCTCGGTGCACAGTTTGGGAACCGCTGTATAATAACATATATAACATAATACACATTATAATGTCGAAGATATTACGACTGGAGATATTTTTGCAGAGGTATTTTCACCGGCCACCATAATGTTATTTACATTTAAATATTCCGATATAGCGATTTTAGCAATAATAATACCGATCTCGGATAAAAATTCGATACAATAAGTTCATTAGATCACATAGTTCATGAACCTCATTATCTAATAGCTTAATTCATATCGGATTCGGGAGCAATCATTAATCATTATTATACTCATTTGAGCACTTCAATATATTATAATTTACTTTCAAAACAGATAAAATATGGCAGACGTGACATAAATATTAAAAATGAAATAAAATAAATTTATAGTTTAAGTATTGACTTGTGGATAATATATTTAAATAAATATAAAGGAATAAGAGAAAACTATCTTTACTTATATATACATACATTATGATATATAAGCGAGTATAAAATAAACAAACAAATTTATAACTCCTGTCTTTATTTAAAACTTCAAAATATATTTTTTTTTCTTCCTGATGATATTCAAAATGTTTATTGTCTTTTCTAATAAGAATAATAAAACAAAGCTTTTAAAAAAAAATTGTATTTCAAAATTTACAACATTTAAATATAATTAAACTCGTTCAAATTCACAGTTTTCTAATATTACAACCAACATAATATTATATTATTGTGTATGAAATTGCATTATTTCGTGAGACATTTCGTGATAAATATTTACACAGACTAATATGGATGACGAATACGCGCACATAGCGAGGATTATATTTTTATTACATACGACAAAATACGTAGTTTCTGTGACCTATAATTCCGAATTAGTAATTACGCATTAATAACATTAATTACACTACTGTTAACGTAAAATATCGGGTAAATTGTAAATATTACACGAAAAGTTCAAAATTAATATTTAAAAACGATTTGCAGCCATATACGACGAATGCAATAATACTTTCATTATAAAATTTAAATCGTTGAAAATTCAAAATTGCAAATTTTTTTATAAAATTCAATGTATAATGTTAACAATAAATATGTAAATAATAATATTATATATTGACGATTTATTTTGTTTAAACTTGAAACAATCATAAAATAAATACAATGTATTCTATAAAATAAAAAGACTTTGAAATTATTTTACTTACCAAAATAACGAATAACGATTATTGAACGTTGTCATGTGTTTTAATATGTTTTAATTTTAATATTTGTTCTTTGTAATCTATTGTTTTCTAATCTGTAAAACTATGCATAGTTTGTACGTACTAAAAAATGTATTATTTCTTATTTTTTATTATATAACACAATAGAGCGTAAAAACGTACACAGAGATTGCTGTAAGTACCTATACTATACTTTTTACTGGTGGTTTTACTGGTGTAGGTAACAAGAAATTTTTATTAAATATAGAGAAAATTTTATATTTAAGAATCAATTTTAAAATACAATACATATATTTATTTTTTTTTTTATAGTTATAGTTATTAAAATTTTTTATCATTCTCACTGTTACGTCTGTCTACGCGATAAAATTACATAAATATTTTTATATTTTTGAAATTTTTCTAATAACGATAATCGTGTATATGATAATTTCTGTATAACACATCTGTAGTTTGTACATGGCACATGCTACCGTATTCGTTTTTTCAGAAGATAAAAACATTTTAACGAGTAATAAAATTCAAGTATTAAACAATTGTATTATACAAATAGAAACTAACGTTTAAATTACATAATATAAATACATACGAGTATATACCTACAGAAGTATAAAAAATACTAAAATTGATTTATTAATTAATAGAAGCCAATAAACTTGACACCACAAAAAAGAAAATTTTAAATTTGAACGTACCATACAATTTAATATCATTCGATTTGTGTACTACAGTACAATACTATGTATATTAATAAATTGTTCGCATTTTTTAAATTTAATCGTTTTAGAACTATATACGCTCTTCAAATAAATTATAATTACGTATAATTCAATTATATATCAATATTGAAATAACTTTATCTTTATTTTCATTAAATTTCAAGGAGGTCATTATAATAACAACTATACAGTGGTATAAATATTAATGTTGTCTTTTATGAATTATCAATAGTCCACATTTAAATAACTCATTAAAATTAATGACTTTAGCTAAAATTCTCGCAATATATAAAAATAAATGCATTAATCTTCTTAAAAAAGATTTATACACTCGTATGTACAGAAAATCTATTGTATAATTATAATTTCCGTAAAACGTTAGATATTATAATATTAATATTATATTTGTAAAGAAAAGGTTAGTTATTTCAAATTTTTTTTACATAATTCAAAATTACTGTTTACATTTTGTTCAAGCTACTTGAATAAATAATTTAAGTAAAAAAAAAAATAAATATATATATTTTACCTACGTATATACGTTAAAAATTAATTACCTAATATAAATTAATTTCAAATTTGTATTTCATTAGGTTGTTTTAATTTTTACTCTAAAAAAAATAAATAATAATTTTTAATGTGTATGTTATACTAAAACTTGCATAAATAGTTTTTACATTTGATTGCGTGTATGAAATCGTTATAATAATGATATTACTGTCGATGAAAACTGACACTCGTACACGAAGAGTAACATATGAAACCATAATAAGGGCGTATTTATGGCGGGGGGCTGAAGGAGTGAAGGGGCTCCGATCCCCTCCGAAATTTCAAGAATATTTTATATTAATGTAATACCTAATATTATGTTTAATAATAACATAACTTGTATTAATTCACATATAATAATATAATTTATATACTAATACTCGTATTATGAACTAGGTGTAGGTTTATCTAAAATTAACTTAATATTTACCATTTCGGAAATAATCAAAATTTAATCAATATTCAATAGCATACCATTATTTATCGTATACGAGTATATATAAATGAATAAATTATAGATTCTAAAAATAAATAGGAAAATAGGAGCTTATGTCAATAGAAAAAAAAAAATAGAGACGAAGAAAAAGTCCAATGTTACCAACTGAATGGACCCGGACTCAAAATTTCTTTTTCTAATTGACAATACCGGAAAATTTAACCGTAAATTTCAAATAAAATGGTTAGAAACTTTTAAACGGTTGGCGTATTCAAAGTAAAAAGAGAAGGGCTTTTTTGTACCTAAATACTGTGTATTATTTTTAAATTCTATTGAATTCGGTAAAGGTTCACTGTTCACATGAAAGTTTGGGTAAACTTATTTCAGAACCTTTAATAAATTTAATTAAAATATGTATTAAAAAAGTTTAGGAATCACGATAAAAATAATAATTATGATAAAAATGCATTATTTATTAGTAATAATATAATGGCGATTTTAGATATAAAAAAAAAAGATAATATTTTTTATACAATAATAGATAATAGACGAAAAGATGAAAATTTAAAAAAAAAACGCTTAAAACTTAAACCAATTATACAAAACAATGTGGTAGACAGAAAATTAGTTTAAGAGGAGGACATGAAAATTCTGGTCGAATTCTTTTGGACGAACCAAAAAAAAATTCGTTGTTTACTTAGATATCGTTCGTGAAGGTGAAATGATGGTAATATGTTATGGATTAATTTAGAAATGAGTGGTGGTAAATCGATGTATACAAGCTCCGTTATCCAAAATGAACTTTAAATATTTTCCATATTCATTCATAAGAAATATAGTTGAATTTTATAAAAATAATTTATTTGGACTGCATAACATCATCGAAGCAGAATTTTAACTTTGGTATGCTAAATGGAAATCCATCGATAAAAAGAAGATCTGATACTGCTATGGAAGGGATACAGGTCTAAAGAGAATAGTATTGAATTTCAATTAAAATTTGAATGCAATGATAAATCATTACATTCGAAAAACAATTCTGAGCGATGTTCGGACAATTTATAATATGTATTGATAATTTTTATTTTTTTTTTACATTCTTATTAAAAATAAAAACGCATAAATACTCATTTTACATTTAGATTTGAACGTAAGAGTTCCAAAATTTTATCACATATATTAAATATATGCATATATAAACATATAATAAAATTTTCAAGTCTCTAAGTTTAATATAAAAGCCTAAAAATACAATCCCTAAATGGGTCACCTAAATAAACTTGACAGAATTTCGTTCAAAATGGTTTTTCGAATGCGATGATTTATGATTGCATATCTCTCTACAGCTGTATCATCTCTTTTTTTATTTTATTATTATTATTATTATTATTATTATTATTATTATTGACTTAATAAAATAATATTATTCAATATTAATATATTTTATTTATCGACGAGATATAAATCTAAATTTGCCTGCAGTTATCGTCTGTAAAGTACACTCTTTACTCTTTACTAGACACAATATCGTATATAAGGACAATCTCACTTATTATCTCATTCAACGATATTAAATTCCATCAAAACTCGAAAAAGTTAATGAGAGACAAAACGAGATGAATTCTATTCTGGGAGCCAGGACTAGGTAAAGATCCTTCGATTATTATTGGCAACTCACTTAGTTAAGAAATAATAAATAAATAAACGGTGCCAGAAATTTCATTGTATGTTCAATTAGTTTTTGGAATGTATATTAATATAATATTATGTAAATATAACAATGATAAATATCTACTTGAAAATATACAAAAATTATAATTTTTATCATGTAAATTGTATATAATATTTAAGTACCAAAAAACATAATAACAATTTTTAAAGAGTATAAAAAATATAATAAAAACCATTATTTTAGTTTTAATATAAAAATAAATTAGAAAAATTATAAACTTAACCAGCCTCGAACAATAAAAACTCGTACCTAAAGTTTAAATTTTTTAATTTTTATAAACTTTGTATGAAAATAATCATCCAATATAAGATTTTTAACGTTAAAATAGAATAAATTAAAAAATTTCATACAAGCCACACTACGATTAAGCTATAATAATGTTTTGAAAACTAAAGTATAATAATATTATTCTTCGACTTGCCTTTGACTATTTTAACATAATTGTTAAATTTTATGTGAAAAAATAAGTTATTAACATAATAAATATAGTTTCGGCTGAAACCGGACGTGGTTTCAAACGGTCAATTTTTATGATATTTTGATAAAATTTAAACTACAGGTACGTAATAAAATTATAATATTAAATTATTATATTGTATAAACACAAAAAATACTTTTTACGCCGCGAGTATTAAATTTAAATTGTAATTATAATTGTAATCATATATCAAATATTCTTATCACCAACCAACGTATACCATAAATCGGTAATTAAATTAATACTCTGTTTATTTGTTAACGTTTTATTGTACGCGCGTAAAATATTTTATAATAATGTATTTAACTATTAATATTTAATATTTAGCTTAAAAAACAAAAATCGTATCGTTTTTTTTCTTTTTTTTTTTTTTTCATTATTACCTACTTACTCTTACTATATATAAATAAACGGAAGAAAATCAAAACTATATAAAACAAAGCTTAAAAAAAAGCACAACTACAAAAGCGACCGTTCGGCCATTTCACTGCAAAAACGCGTCACATAATCTAACCGTTTTACGTATTTTATACTTACGCTGCTGTAATAATAATAATAATAATATGGTACACTGCGACGACGGTCCAAGACCCACTGGTGGCAAAACGTGTGCGTCTTCGAGTACGTACTTAGGCGACAATAACTCGTGCGATTCCTAGTTTGTGCCGACTAAACATAACAATTTGCCCCGCGTCTCGATTCGCGTGGAATTACAGCGTATACGCTCGTTTGGAATGCCATCATTTTATTTGGATGTCGTTCGGTCGGGGGAGGGACACGAGATATAAACGGGCGTGACGCCAACACCGCGGAGCTGACCTGCTAAGAGCTTTATTTTGGTCTCATGACTATATCCCTTCGTCCACGATCATTGTTTTTGGGAACGCACAGTGTGTATAATTGGATGTATAAAGTATATTTTTGAAAAAATTCCTAGACTTGCATATATTAATAATATTGACGTCCATCAGCAGGATAATATAACCGTTTCTATATGCCACGATGACGTTGTTATGTAATAATAATTTATGCAATTTAATTATATTATTTTATGTTATACAGGTTGTTCCAAATGTCTACGTCAAACGCGTTCGTAGTTTATGTTATACAGGTTGTTCCAAATGTCTACGGCGTCAAACGCGTTCGTAGTTTGAAAATATCACATCATACAAAACTATACAAATATAGCTGGGGGCGATATATTACTGCAGTCATTCGCGTTATGAATATTGATCTCCATCATATTTCCCGAATTAAATAACAAGAAAATTATCATGATAAGCTATATCTTTTTATTTGATATATTAAGAAATAAAATCTATACTATTTTTAAACGCATTCCAGCTGCAGACTTAAATATCCTTAATCTTTAATCTCTTCACTGTAAAGTACAAATATATACACAGAAAAAAAAAAAAGAACGTTATAACGCCATTCATCGCTGTTATCTCATAAACCCAGTCTGATTAATTACTATTTACGTTAGCGACTGTTTTATCGTTTTTTATTATTATACGTTTACTCGATCGTTAGTTATAGTTATTTTTATCACACCGTTTATAATTATATATATATATATATATATATATATATATATATATTTATTAAATAACGTCTAGTGTTTTTGTATTCCGTTTTTCTGTTTTTCTGTTTTTCATATTGTTTCATTTTAATAAATGGTTAAATTAAGACGACTCATCGGCTATCGCTAACTACTATGATAAAGAAGTTGTCTGGGAAATTAACACCGAAGAAATTGGCATACAATTACGAGACACTACAGAAATAAAGTCGGAACCATTTTACTTATGGTTGCAGGTTCTGCGGTACTTCAGATGCGAACCGAATTGACGAAAGAATCAAGAACGTGGAATAGTCATGAAAGGGAAAGATTCGAGAAACCATCAAAGATCACCCTTATTATGATGGTTAATGATAGCCGAAGAGGTTAAGAAGAAACTGATAAAATCATGAATCGTCATTTATTATATTACAGTTTTACCTACACAGTATCATCGTATCGTTATGTATATGTTGCAAATTCATAGAAATCCTTTTTCGTAAACAAACGAGATTAATTTGGAATCATATTCTTGGACTTAAAATATTTATCCTATTCTATTTGTAATTAAATATGTAATATACTAATTACTAATATATATTACTCAAAATTAAATTCATTCGTCCAGACAAATTGATAATATTTAAAACTTATTATATATATTATATATTATATAGTATTCGCATTCTATATTATTTCGTTCACGACATGTTTGAATAATTTTAGCGCTGTTATACGGTTTCAAATCTTCTACATAATAATGAATTTTTCATTTCAATACCTCCATGAATATTATTAACTTATTCTAAATATTGTATTTATTCTATATTTTGGTATTTTATGTATTACACGTATGTGGTGTTGTTTCGTTTTCAGCGTTTAAAATGTCTGTGAAATTACTCGTATAAAAAAATTAATAAATGACACGTCATCATGTTTTTAGTTTTTTACCGTTTTTATTGTTATATAACTATGATAATTTAATGTAATATCCAAATTTAAATATAGTCAAAATACGTAATAATCTAATAAATACTTACATTACCTACAACATCAAGTCAGAAAATGTATACAAAGTTTAATACATATGACGTAATTGTTCATAAAATAATTATGAAGTCATTTATTTGCTTTCTATTTGTGCAAAATGTGTTATAAAATCTAATGACTAAGAAACGTTTACGGATTTTTAGAATATGGCTCAAAAAGATTATTTTAGTTGTCACGTTTAATCTTAAATTTCTATACCAACAGAAATCATGATGATAATATGTGCCAAAAATGTGTGCTCTGAGAAAAATGCAGAACAAAAATTAATGCATTACGTATAAACATACAAATAAAATATTTAAATATACGTGACGATACGATACCATATAATAATTTGAACAAATTTTAATATTTAACATTTAAAATTTTGTAATTTTAAATAATATTATATATTTTATAATATTTTATCGCACTCATTAAAGTGTGTAAATTCATTTTATTTATTTTTATTATGGACCGGGTAGCCCTCATTAGTATAATATAAATAAAAACAAATTTATACTTTTAATTTAAATTAAATTAATAAACCAAAATTAGTGCATAATGTAGAAAATGTTCTAATTATAATTCAATAATTTATGTATTGTAAAAAAAAAATCACAAGTATACGACCAATGGCCAACAACGAAAATAATTGTAATATAAAAAAAGTATTAATATAAATATCAAGATTTATTTTTTAAATAAAAACTATATATTATAATTCACATATTAATTTTAAATTTATAATTATATATACATCTAATTATAATTTATTAATAAGTTTATAAATATAGGTAGTAAATATACTGAAATATATTTTAACACTTTTAAAATCAAAAGTAATGATAACAATTATTTGTATCATTTTATGCATATAACCATTAACATTACTTTATTTTTTTATTTCTCATAATATAATTATGATATGATATGGGAAATAATTAATATTTCACATAATCTGAATTCTGAATACATAAACGAAATATAAATGTTATTTGTTTATTAGAATACCTTTTGATTAGGTAGTACATTATGATACGATTAAATTACATCAAATGATAAAAAAAAAATACAGTAATACTTTAATTTGAATTAATAAAATAAAAAAAACAAATAAAGATAACTTATATTACCTACTGTTATATAATGAGTGATGACATAATTTCTGTTAAATTTATCTAGATAAAAGGTTCACGGTTGGCCAACTGTTTTGGTCTTTCAGACAGTTAGTGACATATTATAAAAATTTTCTTTTTATACTTGTATAAAATATAACTATCCGTCGCTTTCTCAGGGTTATTTCAGAATAGTTAATTAAATTAAATAAAAATTGGTCCGTTTATATACTATGAGCATAATTTTTTTTTTTCAATAGTATGTTAAGCTTTAAACACTAGAATTAATTCTAATTAATTGCCTGTATAATTTTAAAAAATATGATAAATAGCTATAACTAAGCAAAGAATAAAATGTAAAACATTATTGTATGTCAATTATAGCAAGTAATGTATAAAGTATATGAAAATAAAAAAATTAATACTATGATTATATTAAAAGTATTACGATTAAATTTAAAAAACAATGAAAAATAAAATGCATATAAGAAATATATAAGTAATATAGTAATATTATATTGTATACTTTATTTTTGCATTAAATTTTCTTATGCGGAGCCTAACTTACAGTGATTTGTACTATTATGGAGAAATAGTTACTTAAGTAATTACCTGTAAGTTATACCTACTTAATTGTATCTAAATTTATTTAAACTTCATGAAATCATCATTATAAACTACCAAGTTACAATTAACAATTATTCGTGAACAGTGTTGCCAATTATGATTCTCATATTCCACTAGATGGCGTTGGATCCCCCACTAAAAATTACACTAAAAAATTGGCGCAAAAATACACCACATTACACAAAAAGTTATAAAAATCCACCAAATTTCCCACTAGATATTTTTTTTTAATAAAGTGTTAAAGTCTAATAAAATGAACTATCCATTCAAATTGTCAAGTATTTCAACGTCATATTTTATTTATATAATTTCATAAATCTCCAATATTAAAATTATAAATATAAATACTTAACAAGCATAGTATTAATTATTAAAAGGATAATACACTTTTTCTTTTCATGTATTACATTTAAACAGCAAGTTTGTAGAAAAAAACACATTAAATAATTTCTGAGGATATGGATTATTTCTACTCATTTTTCATCAGTTATATTAAATAAAACACACAAAATAGCATAAAACAACAGTTAAAAAAGTGTAAAGATTAATTAATTAACTGCGTAATGTCGTAACTAATGGCTACTATTGTGAAATGTTCGTAAACGTAACATATTGTACAAAAATAAGATTATACCAAATTAATAGATAAAAACATTAAACAATTAAAACATTTTGATAATAAATAGATGAGGGAAAAATCGTAGAACCTTATACACGAAGTTTGAATTCCAAAGAAACCTTTGTCATCTAAGATCTCATCTCTATGTTCTAATTATTTTTTGTATAACAGCCGAAGGATAAGCATTATATCAATTTATATAAGAGAAAATAAAATTATAACATTAATGAATTATAACTGATCTAACCAGTAGCTTTACCAGAAATATTATATGGGGGTTGGAGTCCATAAAATTACAAAATGTTTACCTAATTAAAAAAAGACAACACTGTGTAATATATTATAAAGATATTAATAACTTATAATTTTACGTGTCCTCTAAGGTATATAAATCTTTTAAGGTAATTCATAAATATGTTTAATTCGTGTTTTAACTGTACACTTGTATTTCAATTAACGTATAGATTAAAATATATAATTATATTTAATAAATGAATTACTTTGATATTTGAAAATGTTTGTATGTATAATTGAGTATGCAAACCTATTTAAAATTCAATTGTTATTAAATTGAAGAAATAAATTCGATTCATTGGGCGGCCCAGTCCCGGAGACCCCCCTGGTTGCGACACTGGATCAAGCGGCTTAACCTAAATAATAATGTAAAATTTTAAATTAATTTTAACCATATCATAATTCATTTCTGAAATCCGAAATGTTTGGTGGCATTTAAAAATCAAAAGTTTGTAAAAAATTAGGGTACACTAGAAAGGGATAAAGTTATAAAATTATTCAAATAAGACAGAATACGATAAAATTTTAAATAACCAAACATTTAAAGTTAAAAATGTTAATATTTTTGAGAAAATTAGTGTTTTACGTTTATTGTTGAATAAATCATCTATGTAGGTACTGTAGGTAGATATAAAGATTTTGCTCCATTATTAGTAAATTTTCTAACATTTTACTTTGTTGAACACCTTTATTATTATTATAATAAATATTAATTAATAGGTTACGTGAAATTGAGTGTCGTAAGTAATTATTATTGTTATTATTGTTGTTGTTGTTATTGTTATTGTTATTGTTGTTATTGTTGTTATTGTTGTTGTTGTTATTGTTATTGTTATTGTTGTTATTGTTGTTGTTGTTATTGTTGTTGTTATTGTTATTATTATTGTTATTGTTATTGTTATTGTTATTGTTATTGTTATTGTTATTATT
>JAIUCT010000008.1:6351756-6403695 GCA_021307375.1 Tetraneura akinire
CCAAAAACACCACCACCACCCCTACACATTACCTCCCACACCCACAGAATTTACTTCCCACCCTACCTTACCACCACACAACCACCCTCACACTTTAATCACACCCTAACCTAACACCCCCCAACCACACCTTACTCCACATACTAACACCATCCCACCTTACTATCACTCTACAACCACACACTTAATCCCATACCCTATTCCAACACCCCCATATCCACACCACCACACCCTATATAGTTTGTCCATGATATTAAGAGTAGTATAAAAAGTTGGTTACAATTATCTTTTAACAATACGTTATATGCTCAACATTAGTATAAAACTATAAATGAATCATTTCATCAAATAATATTATGTTATGAAATTCTTATATAAATTGTTGGTATTGTAAAAAAGATAAAATTAAGTAAATTTTTTATTTATATAAAATTCTGAAAATATAATGTAAAAACAAAATCCTATTATAATTATTAAAGAAATATATATCAAGAGCAGTATTTAATTTCTAACATTCACAAAACGTAATAATAATTATTATTATACCTATCAAAAATAATACTTTTATCCCGGTTGATCAACATAACTGTTACGTTATCAACGATACAAATATAAAAATAATATAATAAAATAAGGTACCTGGTACATACCATGTTAGACAAACTGATACAGCCCTCCTGGAGTCCTGGCTCTTGCACTTTGAACATTATATATTGCTGGATCCTGGATACTGGAACCTGGATACTGGAACCTGGATACTGGAACCTGGATACTGGAACCTGGATAGTGGACACTATCCACGATACAAATCTAATATATTGACTTACCTGTACCTATATAAATAAATTTGGTACCTAAGGTATATTTTATAAAGTTTTATTTTTCAATATTTAAAAGTATTGGTTGCAAGAAAGATATAAACAGAATTTAATATTTAATTATTATTTTCACAAAATTTATATTATTTTGAATTCTTTAATAAAAAAAATTTATTAGATACCTAACTAAATATTTAATGTAATGTGTAAATTATACATATTTTTAAAATAGAATTTATAAAACATTAAAACGTATACCTACTAGGTACCTACGTAGGGTATTGTATTTGATTTAATAATATCCTTAGGTACCAAGTTAATAATATTTTTTATGGATTCTTAATTTGATACTAAATTTAAATAATAACGTATAATAGGTATCAAAACTCTGAATTATGGTTATTTTAGGGTGACCATATTAAGAAAATAAAAAAACGGCACAGTTGTTGCTTCCCCCCACAAAATAAACCCTCATCCATATACATTCACTATTCACACATATGCACACAAATCTCGAGAGTAAAAGTCCAAATCTCTGTCATATCATAAGCAATTAGGATCTTGTTTTTACTTTACCCCTTTTAGTAAAATAACCTAAATAATAAAATATTTTCTCTTAATTATTCATCAAACGACACACAATGTTGTATTTCATTTGCGTTTTATATTTTTTTCATATATAGATACTTTATTTACAAACATTAATACTCGTACATTATATAATAAATAATATTGAAAAAACGTGATTAAAACGGACAATCTTCTATAAACGGGATAAAAAGCATCTCATTTGAAATTGGTCGGGACAACGAGACGTCTGGTCACCCTAGGTTATTTTGTATATTATTACGAGTACGTAGGTACTAATAATAAATATAATATATTCCTATAATAATCTTGAATCGATATTGGTATAGTGTAAAATTATAAATAATAATAAGTGAAATTAAAAACTAACTTCAATAATCAAAACCACAGTTTAACAATTTTTCTAAATGCCTACAGTATGTCAATAACTGTATAATATATAATATATGTCATCCTATGAAATTTAATAGAAAAACAAAGCAATAAATTAAAGTAAAAGATGATAATTGTACAGTAATTATAATTATGTAATTCCACTTAAAGTTCAATATAAACAATTGTACCCGTGTAAAAGTATTAATTACCATATTATATATTTCCATAGTTTTTTAATTCATTATATTATGAATTTATGAATTCAAAATTACCATACAAACACAATTACTGCACAATATAAAAATTAATATTAATTGTTTAAAATTTAAAATATAAAATAATAAAAAAAAATAAAAAATACATAATAAATAAATTTACAGTTTGAATATTATTTAAAATTTTAAATAAGAACTTATTAAATACATATTAATTGAATCATACTGCAGGCATTAAAATGACATTATTTAATAATAATAAAATAAAATAACACAATACAACACAACACAAATTTTTATCTTTTATTTTAAATATATATGTTTAAAAATATTATTTATTGTAGGGTTTACTATATTTTTATAATATTTGACTAACCTTATTATAATGTCCAGCACAGAATTTGCTGTAATTACGTGGTTCTACTTTGACTCATTTTTGACTATTCACTTGATTGTATATTTGTAACTACATAATAAGAAATAAAACGTTAAAAATGTATAACAATAAAACGTTTATAAAGATAAGAAATTGAATAAAAAGGTTATACATTTTTTAAAATATAATAACTATATGATGTTTCATCTCAATAAAATATTGATATATAATGTAGATTAATGGCTAATTAGTAATTGGTTTCGTGATATAGAATTATTATATTATTGAAATGAATATTTAGAAATAATTAGAAAATATACAAATATTATAGATTATTAATTTTACTAATATATCAACTTTAAAAAATTATATAATAAATATCGAGAATGGAGATTTTTGTAATTTTTTGGAAAAACTTTAACCAATATACCATGGTTTCATAATATAACAACCAATATTTACTATTTAATATTATATTAAAAACTAATATTAAAATAAAATAAATACCTACCTAATAATTTTACAGGATTATTGAAAATTATTTATAATTTTAAATATGTGTATATTACGAATTTTATTCATATTGTCTTTAAAATTATTTTATTTATCAATTATAATAAAATATATTTTAATACACAACGAAATTATATTATCGTTTATATTAATTATTTAAAATATTATTTACTATTTTTTCATAATATTTCGCTTACCTTCATTGTGATGTCCAGTATGGAAAATCCATTTCCTTAGCTGCAGTCGACAGTTATTGAATTCACCAGTATTGTAATACGACTTTATTCTACTTTGGCTCATTTTCGACTAGGTATTCATTTAATTGACTACCTTGTATAACGACGTAAAAATAAATAAAATGTTAAAATATTATAACAATAAAACGTGTGTATAAACACATATAATAAAAAAACAAAAATAATAAAATAAAAACGTTTGAAATTTGTAAAAATATTACAATAGCTATATAATAGCCATCGCCATAGAATATAGATATAATATATAAACGTATAATGTATAGTTTCATAACAGCTGTTTGGTTTTAGGACATAGATTTATTGCACCGTTGAAATAAATACAGCTATAAAGAAAAATTGATACTGTATATTTTTGCAACTTTGTTTAATCGATAAGTGAGGATACTTCACTATAATTTTTAGAATTCCAACTACAAAATTAACAATTTTATTAAACATAATGTTAAAAATTTTAAGAATAATCTTAAATATCTAAGATCTAATATCTAGATAAAATTTAAAATGTTAAAAAATTACAAGAGTTCTATATTTTCACGAAAAGTTCATGTAACAATTAGACACCAATAATTACCCATTAAAATTTTCACGTCTCTACGTTCAATATTGCCCGATCATTAAATTATTGTAAAATATGGAATTATGTTATAATAAATTCAGAAAGTTTGTAAACTCTAAACGAACACAATATTAATTGCATAATATAATAATTAAAAATTAATACCTATTACCTATGTAAAATTTAAAATTTTATTAAAAACTACAAAAATTAAATAAATAAATTTACAGATTGAATATTATATTTAGTTTTATATTTCATTCATATTTTCTTTAAAATTATTATATTTAACAAATGCAATAAATATAGTAATACACAGGGAAATTATTATCTAATATTTAAAATATTATTAATACTATCTTTGTATAATTTCTTCACTTACCTTTATTATAATGTCCAGCACGGAATTTGCATTTCCTTAGCAGTTGACGATTGTTTAATTGACGTGTACTTTCATACGTGATTGAATTATATTTTGACTCATTTTCGACTATTCATTTATTTATAAACTTGCAACTACGTTAAAATAAATAAAATGTTAAATAAAATAAGTATAACAAAAAATTATTTACACGAGTATATATAAAAATAATATAATAATAATAAAATAAAATATAAGCGTCGCAAATTTTTAAGAAATATTATAATAATCATATGATGTCCATCGCCATAGAGTATAAATGTAAAATACTATAATGTAGCTAACCGGTTGATGTGTTTGATGTCATGGAATAATAATAATTATTGTTTTATTGAAATAAATAATAATAATAATCCATAGAACATACATTATCAATTTTAAATATCGATAAAAAAAATTGAGACTGGAGATTTTCGTAACTTTTTTAAATTACGTTAATAAGCAATATGTTATTATGCTTCAATAAAATTTTCAGACATTAAAACCCAAAATTGCCAATTTTATTAAACATATGGTAAACAAATTGAGAAATTAAAAGAAGCCATACAAAATATAGGTTTTCGATTACATTTTACATTGTAAATTATATTGTATATTAAGTATATTTACATATTATTACTTAACATCATATCAAAATATTAGAGAAATACCTAGTCTCAATTTTTTTTATAGCTGTTTAAAGTTGATATTTTTAGTTTAAACGAAAACCTTAAAATCCTTACGAGTATTATTCTTATTATTTCTCAATACTTTTACCATAAAAATTGATAGAAAAGCCAAAAAATTTGGGAAATGTTTGAAGTAAAATTGTTCTATCAATTTTTCTAAATATGTAAATAATTGTGAAATGTGTTATCCAATGCAATTTAATAGAACAATAAAACAATAAATTAAGGGTAAAGATAATAATTATATAATACATAGTAACTGTAATGATTGAAGATTGAACACACTTTAAGTGCATATAAACAATTTTACTTGTCTAAAAGCATTAATAAGTCTATCATATCATATGAAGTCCGTACATTTAAAATGATTATATTACGTATAATAAATTCAGAAAGTCTAAACGAACACATTATTTTATTACATAATGATGTAAGAATTAAAAATTAATATTACCTAACCATGTAAAATTTAAAATTATAAACTACAAAAATTAAATAGATCAATTTACAAATTGAATATTATATTTAGTTTTATATTTGTAGGTACATATTATTTTATTCGCATTATCTTTCAAATTATTATATTTAACAATTATAATACCTATTACCTATAATATAATAAATACATACCTACCTAAGTACCTACTAGTGTACAGCGAAATTATTATCTTTTATTTAAAATATATCCGTCTTATTAAAAATATTATTATTAATACTGTCTTTGTATAATTTCTTCCCTTACCTTTATTGGGATGTCCATCACGGAATTTTCATTTCCTCAGCAGTTGACGATTGTTCAATTGACGAGTATTGTAATAAATTAATTACATTTTGGCTCATTTTCAAATATTTATAAACTTGCAACTACGTTAAAATAAAACTAAAATGTAAAAAATGTATAACAATAAAATGTTTACAAGTGTATACTCGTATATATATAAAAAAAATATTGATATAAAATGTAAGCCTTGAAAATTTTTAAAAAATATTATAACAATTTTATAATGTTCCATCGACATAGAGTATAATAGATGTAAAATACTATAACGTAGCTAAACAGCTGATTGATCTGGTGACATGGAATATAATGGTATTATTGAAATAAATAAAAATAATAAGATTCCATACATACGAGTATATTATTATAGAAAATAGATTATCGATTGCACCGATGTAATCGATGAGAACTGGCGAATTATCATCTGATGAGCCAACAATTGACAATATTCAAAATTTCAAAATTAACACTTATTTTACAATTATTGATACTGTATTAACGCAAATATCAGAACGGTTTAATGATCATTCTCTACCATTATTTAAGGATTTGGCACTGTTTTCTCATTAGAAACTTAAAGAGGTAGCCAAAATAGCTTGTATCTCAGACGATGCATTTAATGGATTTTGTGATGTTTATGGTCAATTTGTTGAGTTGAATTCATTAAGAAAAGAATATATTCAATTTTCTAGTTATTATTCTCAATTTGATAAAATAAAAATTATCCCACAAAAACTACATGATAATGATACATTTTTAAGTAAGTCTGAAGAAGAAATCGAAGAAAGTGATGAAGAGCATATAGTGTCCTCCATGAAAATAAAAAAAAAGAAAATTGTGGGTCGATAGAAGATATTTTTAATATATGTCGTTCATTTGGGTTGAAAGAAATTTTTCCTTATTTGTATACTGCTTTAAGTATAGCTGTGACCTTACCGGTATCCAGCGCATCTCCAGAACTCGCTTTTTCAAAGCTTAAACTGATTAAAACATAACGATCGACTATGAACGAAGAAAGACTTGAAGCTTTGATGATAAGAGCTTGTGAGTTAAATGTGTCCATGGATTTTGAAACAATTACTAATAAGTTTGCATCTAATAGTTCTGTACTTACAAAATTACTTATAAAATTATATTATAATAATTATTTATTAATTTTAATGAAATTATTAAATTTATTATTATTTTCTATTGTTTTTTTCATTGTAACTAGTAATTATTTATAAAGTAATCTCCTATATTATATAGGTAATAATCTGTATTTATATAATTAAACTGCAGTGGCGGAACTACAATCTTTGACGCCCGCGGGTAAAATTTTTATTAGCCCTAATGAATAGTTGTATAATACTAATATTGGAAATTTTAAAAAAGGATATTAATGTATTAAGTAAACAAGAAGTCAATAAATATAATATACAAATTTATTTTACAAATTAAATAAAAATAATTGTTTCTGCTACGATCTTGTGCAAATGACTTTATCAATGCTGACACGTTCAACTTTTTGGCGCGTTCATTTTCAATTGATATCATTGCGAGACCACTCAAACGTGTTTGAGACATAGTATTTCTAAGGTAGCTTTTAATTAATTTGAGCTTTGAAAATGACCTTTCTGCACTGGCTACTGTTACTGGTATTTGGTAATGTAAGAAATGTTGTTAATACTGTCAATAGGTCTGGAAAACTCGTAATTAGATTATAATTCTCTAACTTTATATATTAAGTTATAGGACATTAAATTGTACAGTAATTAATACGTATTATAGTAAATTTGTACTATTAACTTATGATAAGTATGATAAAATAATAAATAAATAAGAAAAATCTATAAATACATACCTAACACGAGGTAATTGAACTATAAAAATATACAACTATAAACATCCTATTTTTTTAGTTTTTAGATGATAGAAAAATATACCTATTTGTAAAATGGATTTTTAAACCAATTTCATAATCTGTTTACGAATAAATATGGAAAACAACAACAAAAACAAAACTTAATAATTTCCATAGAATGTACATAATTTCCATAGAATTTACATAATTTCCATAGAATGTACATAATTTCCATAGAATGTACATAATTTCCATAGATTGTACATAATTTCCATAGAATGTACATAATTTCCATAGATTGTACATAATTACCATAGATTGTACATAATTTCCATAGAATGTACATAATTACCATAGACTGTACATAATTTCCATAGATTGTACATAATTTCCATAGATTGTAAATAATTTCCATAGAATGTACATAATTACCATAGATTGTACATAATTTCCATAGATTGTACATAATTTCCATAGAATGTACATAATTTCCATAGAATGTACATAATTTCCATAGATTGTACATAATTTCCATAGATTGTACATACTTTCCATAGAATGTACATAATTACCATAGATTGTACATAATTTCCATAGATTGTACATAATTTCCATAGAATGTACATAATTACCATAGATTGTACATAATTTCCATAGAATGTACATAATTTCCATAGAATGTACATAATTTCCATAGGATGTACATAATTTCCATAGATTGTATATAATTTCCATAGAATGTACATAATTTCCATAGATTGTACATAATTTTCATAAGATAATGTAGTCTGTAATTACCATATTTATAGTAAATCGTGATAAGTGATAATTTTATGTGGCAAGATCAAACGAAGCCCACGGAGCCTAATCTAAACCACGGATATATCTATATTATACAAAGCTTACGGAGCCTAATCTAACCCACGAATATTTATCATACATATATGTATATCTATTATCTAAACAGCTGATGCTCTGAGCTGCATTTTGTTCATTATTATATTTCTCATGATTATCTATGATTCTTCTTTTTCTTGATGCAAAATGCGATAACGTAAACCTTTTTTTTAGACATAAATATTATAATAGTGTTATTACCTTATTAAGTATTAAGTACAATATGTATAAGAAACGAAAAGTTCTTAATACACCCAAATAATATTATTTTATTATTATACTATAAATTTTATAATTTCAATAATAACCATTCAGTGCAAAAACAATACTTTCTTTTTACAAATATACGGCGAGGCCCCTTCTACGACGAGGCCCGCGGAAAAACCCGCCTTTGTATATATGTAGTTCCGCCTCTGAATAGTTTTAATATTAGTAGTAATAAGTTTGTATATTTTCAAGGAATAAGTTAAAATGATAATTATTGTTATTACTATAACTATAGTTGATAGTTCAAACTTCTAGAGTATAAAATTTAAATTATTGGGGTAGGTGGGTGGGTCAAAAATAATTTAATTTTGCTCCACAAAAATGTATTAAACTCGGCGCCACTGATTGTGTCCGAGCTAACACCATGAATGATTCAATTAAAAGCGACCTATCTCGCATTTCGCATATTTTATGATGACACAATATTAATATTTTATGAAATGTCAAAATCGTTACTTCTGAAAAGTCGTCTCTTTGCATAATATGACATTATAATCACGATGAATACAGTTACATAATATATTATACAGTTTATATATAGTTCAACTTGTCACGTACATCAAAATTTGAATATTATTTTAATCGATTGTAATATTACTATATTAGGTAGGTATATTATACATTTACGAGTATACAGCGTTTTGTTCGTGAAAACAATGACTCGTACTGTATATTTTTCTCACCAATTCTGTGTCGTGAAATTATCCTGTAAAAAATATTGTTATTTATTATATAGGGTGTATTAATTCTATGATATAAAACAAAAAAATAAAAATATTATTACGCGATCCTAAATGTTTAATAGTTTCTTCTATAACTAATAGAACACTTGATGTAGGTACATCATAACATTATAAAATAATATATTAATAAATTCAACTTGTGTTCGTTTATGTACTATACTTTATAACAGCTCAAACGAGCATTTATAACTTATATTTACATTATATGAGTTTATAAAACAATAAAATATTATCATTGTTTATACGTTGAAATAAAACCATATAATATATTATACATTATAATAATAATGGCGTTTGTGAAAAATAAGCTGAAATCATACAGGACGATTAAATTATACAATAATATATAATACAAAAATAATGTAAATGTCACTGAATACACGTACCTGTGTAATTTTCTTTAATCATCGCTCTGTACAGTTATCAGATAAAATACAACTCGTCTGATATTATTTATGATAATATAATATATTATAATACCACGACAGGTGAGTTCAGTTACTGGCGAAGAATATTTATAATGATTTTATTTGGACAATTCATTGAAACATTTCTATATGTTTTATTTATTTATTAGCTTCTAAACGAAATGAAGAATACATTAATTATACAAATTATGCACGTTTCTTTATATAAATATATATTATACAATACTTTTTTGGACAAAAATAATGGTCCGATTATAACAGAAATATACTCGTATACCTGTAATGATTATTATACATTCATACAATAAATATAAGTATCTAATGTTATTTTTACATTAATATTAAATTTCTGTTATTATTGTTATACCGATTTTCCATTGTTACCGCTTTATCCTCCATTGAACACGATCGATGAAAATCCTGTCATCGACGGACTTTATTGACTCGGTGACATCGATTCTTCGTTCAAAATTCATACGGAATATAAAATTTGATTTCGCCAATAAACTACGCTCAAGACTCAAGAGAACTGTAATAATATAAATTTTTTATTCTCAATCTTATACGTTGTACAAGTTTGAATATTACAAAATCATAAAATTAATTAATACGTTATGTGAAATACGATCGATTGAAAACGTACAGTATGGTATAAAAATGCGTATACGTTATACAGTTATACAATACACAGTATATGTCACGTCATGATCTAAGATATTTTATTTCTAAGTCATTACTATCATCTATGATATTTATATGCGACAATGAAACCTATCAGAATGTCGATTAATTTTGTAACACTATTATTTTATTTCGCTATAAATAATTTAACTACTTTTTGTGTTAATTTATAATGGATAAATATAATACAGTGTGTCAAAAAAGAAAATATATATATATAAACTGCACATGGAAATTATGAGTATAAGTATACAATCACTAAACGATAGAAAATAAAATTGATTATTATTTTGTTTTTAAATCAAAAAGGAAATAGTTGTTTTTCTATGACATTTAAATTATTTAATAATATAATTATTAATTATTATTAATTGGAATTATTGTACAGGTACAGTAACAAAATAATATAAAATAAACAGCAAAGTATAAACGACATTTACTCGATTACGGTTTTTTATAGGGTGACGCAGGGTGCCCTATCTCAATTGTGTAATTTAATCATTTTTGGGGTTATTGTGACCAACCATGATGAATTATTTAAAAAAAAAAAAAATTATTAGGATATCACAGCAACAGGTTTTACCGACTTCGGTACATATATAGATTATGTATACTCATGGTATGATAATGACGTATGATACACCATACATGTGTTTTATTCACTCTTTGATAAGAACTATTTTTATTTTCATTATACTCGTACACGTCTGATATCCGACAAACTAGTATATAATATAATAAACTCCCCTCTAATGTTATCTTATCTACTTTAACTGACTCATTGCGTCCGTGAAAAAAATATAACCACGTTTACACCGATACCGTGTTTTTAACGTTTTCATTACAATTTTGTATATTACCATGTTTTACATGTAGGTATGGTTTTTTTACTCGTTCGCACGATTGTTTTTGATTGACGACTCTACAGATACGACAGAGAAAAAATCGCACAAAATTTAACAATAAAATAATAAATATAAAATTAGAGTAGGTCATCGTTAAAATGATAATTTAAATCCACTAGCTTGCGATGGTATATGAAATGTTTTATAAAGATGAAAAACTATGATAAATCTTATTCTTAACAAAATATTCATCTTTTCTCAAATAATAATTCCACTATTGTTACCCAAAATAGGTACATAAAATAAAGTATTGGATTAAATAATTTTCCGTCACGTAATCTAATCGATTAAACGTCAATATATTTCTAAATATTTTGCAGGGTAAAGTTATAATGTAACGGTATAAATAATCATAATTCAACATATAAAATCATTTTAATATATTCATAAATGTGAAATGACTGCTGTACAATAAATATTATTATTTATTATTACTAATGTAATATTTGATTTTAAACGAAACGGCGTTATGGTTATGCAATTTAACTGCATTCGTGACGTGAGAATTTTACCGTCGTTTATTATATTATTATTATTAAATATTATATTTATTCGTATTAATGATATTATACGCGATAAATAAATATTTTAAACTTTATTTAAATAAAAGAAATCTAATATAATAATAGTTAAATCCATAATGTTATTATATTATCGTTAAAATATAATTCATACAATAAATATCGGATAAATAAGTAAAATTTCACTACCGATTTTTAAAATAATACAATAATGTAACATAATCAACGTATACCTTAGATAAATTAATAAAATATAAACAATAAATTTATTTTATACAAAATATCTAAATTTAATTAATATTTATTAATTTGAACAGTTTTTTTGATATTAGATTCCGCGAACGAATGTATTGAGTTACAATCAAAGTGATCCAATTAACATCTTATATCATACAAGAAATTTTATTTATAGTTGGTACTCTAAAATGACTTAATTCTTAAGTCATTTTTCGATCGATCAATAGTTATTTATTTTATGATGGGAAAATCGTTTAAATAATAGCAAAAAGTGAAGAAAAAAAATTGTTAAATTCAATAAAATTATAATTTTTGCAAACTTTGGTATGATATTTTAAAATACGAGTATATTTATAACAACTTAGTTCGGAATCGTTTCTTTTTCACCGTTTAATTTCAATATAATCAATCGTGACGAATAAAAAACTTAAACAGCACGCGTATTACACTCGTATACTCACTGGACACTGATGAATTGGAGATGTCTGCAGAGGTCGGAGTGCCGATCGTATGGCTGTCGGCCATCCGAAGCCGTTCATTTGGACGCGGCATCGCCGAAACCGAATTGAATATTTTACATTATATAGAAATTCGTAAATGAACGTCGCAGTCGTGTTTCGAACAACACGCACTATTTTAAACTTGCGCACAACGACGGCGCAATTCGTCGATAATAATATTTACGTATTATTTCGTAAACGGACGGAAATTCTCTCATCCGTCTGCAGATAAAATAACTGAAAATGGCAAATAAATTATCGGTTAAATTATAATTATTATTATTATTATTATTATAATTATTATTATTGTGTTGCATAAATAATAAATTACTGTATAGTATAGTTTTCGGTCCGTGAACCAATAAAACAGTTGTATATTACGTAATATTATTATTATTTCATATAGGGGACTACGCGATAACGGCAACGACACGCCGAGTGATTAGAATACTATCGTTAATATAATTTTATATAATTATAATAAAAAAATGTACAAAATGTACGTGGATGCCCGCATGTGACCATTACACATTTACACACGGTTAACCGACATCGCGGTACGACGACGTTGTAAACGCGGTCATTACACCGTAGCTTACATTTGCATATTTAACCTAACCTATTGTTACCGCGGCGTGACGTGGTAACCGCGCGTAGGTTGATTTATACCGACCGACATAAGTACTATTATATTATAATATTATTATTCTATTACACGGTATAGTTGCTAGGAGTGCACCAAACCGTTGTGGTGGTGGTGAAAAAACGAGTAAACGCTTCCATTATTGTATAGTGTAAGAGTGTGCATGCGCGCGTCTACCATAAAGAGAGGACATGTGCCACGTGCTGCTGCTGTTCATGGGCAACGTGATTTCGGGTCGCAAAACGACCGAACAGCCTGGCAGTGGCACGACCGACCCGAACGCCGTCGCCATGGACGAGCTGACCAAAGACGTGGAGCGTCTTAAAGCGGCCATGGAAGAAAACGACCGGACCATCTACCGACTCGACCGAACCGTAGAGGAAATCCGCGTGAGTTTACCCCCTACACCCTACTTGCCTAAACATAATAAATATTATGTACCTACGTTCATTGTGTATAATAATAATATTATTATTACAATATTTCTGTCATAACTCGTAATATTATTATAATGAGGCATATAATTTCGCGACTGAAAGAAGAATTTTTATATTTTAGGACACGTGTGAATCATTCATATTCATTCGCAACATTTCACCCCCTATTATTTAGCGTATCAAAATACATCAATAATATTATGTACCTATCGTGTGCAATATAATCGTATTATTATTCAAGACAATATATTGTGGGGCGATATTTATTTAGTAAATAAACGTGACAGAACGATATTTAGCTTTGCTAACTTTGGTCTCCGAACAGTCCGAACCACGATTAAATTGTCGCGCGACGTTCCCATTCACACTTTTGATTGCGGTCATAACTACCTGTCTACCTACCTATAGAATACATAGTATACATTCATTTCATATATCCAACCGCAATCGTTCTTCCTGCAGGCTTTATTGTAAGGATTTTTCCAGATGCACAAGTGTAACCGTACAAACGTCTTATGCTTATACTATAATATACTTAAATTTATAACATATACGACTTATTATTATGTCTTATATTTAGTAATACCTATTGAATATTAAAATAATAGCAATGGCATAACACATCAATAGTGTTTTAATGAAGCTAATATTATCGAAGGTAAGATGTCATTTGAAATATGCAATTAATAAAATAAGATTATTATTCATGTTTGTAGTTTCATTGTTGATCAACAAAAAATCACACTTTAACAACAAAGATTTTAATAAGAACCTATGTTTCTACGAATTCTGTTATGTTATTCAAAATTATTGTCTTAAATTATAATTGACTATTGAATCATTTATTTTCTATAACTATATAATATTTTTATTTATTTCAAATGCGCATTTTATTCCTTATTTTTCAATTGCACCTTAAAACCTTTTTAGCCTGCTCCTTTTATTGAAAAACACTGATGTGCGATATACTTTGAGTCTTTGACATAAGAAAAATTGTCTATTATATTCCATTATATACGACAATAATTATTATTTTAATATATTTTTATACCAAGGTCAAATATTGTACCATTATTATGGCATTTAAACATAATATATATAGACTATACCTATATAATTTAGTCCCAGTGGGTCGGTCAAGTATAATTATAATTATATATTGTAATAATATTATAATAACGAATAAATAAGACCGTAGAAAAAATCGATCGACCCGCACGCGGTTTTTATATTCATAAAAATAAAAAACACCTAAAACAAGTTAAAAAAATCCACTCTTCGGCATGTTAAACTTTTGATTATATTTTCTTAATGTATTTTAATTTTAAACAATGAACTAACTCTTGTCCCTTTTCTCGAAATTTAATTTAAGTATTATGTATAATTTAATTATAAATGTTTTATTTCCTTCATCGTTCACTTCTAACTAGGTTGCTTTAATTTCAATCTCGTCATATTTTATAATTTAATTTTTAAAGGACCCGTTGCCGATGCGGGTTTTATATACAAAAACATACCTTACAGGGAAAACTCTCCACGCTTTATAAAATGGTTAGATTTAGATTGTTTGTTTGTTTTTTTTTATTTAAAAGAGAAAAACCTTTTATAGGACTTGAATCCTAGTTTCTTTTTTTAATAGGTTAAAATAATACCTTAAATATCCTAAAATTTTAAATAATTAATATGTTTATTAACGGTATTATAATTTAAATGTTGAAAATCAGACTTCAATCTTGTGTTATCTCTCTTAAATAAAAAATCGAAATTTAACCATTTTATAAGATACGCGAGTTTTCCCCAAGTTTTATTTTTTATGTTTTTGTATAAAACCCGCTTCGGCACCGGGCCCCTTAAAGGAGTAACCATTTCAACTCGTTATAATAATATACCAGTACTTATAAATTACAGAGTTTTAGTGAAAATAAAACTATGGTTTATGATTATGAATACCAAGATTATCAAATAATTATAAAACAAAACTGATAGTATAATATTTTATCTCGCTAATAACCAAATCAACAATATGTTGTAACTATATGATGCACTCTACTACAACTTTAGTATAATGTATAACTATAATATGGACAGATGAATGGACACACCGAAATTTATGTTTAAAAATCCTAAAACGTATACACACTAAATATGAATATTATTTTTATTTTCGTCATAAATAGCGAAGACATTTTAAATATTCATTTGGAACACACGTACCTACACACAAAAATGTTCGTAGAATTATTAAGTACGAATACAAAATAATATGGTCAATTTTGTAACAATGTAAAATCTCATGTTGTGATCGATTGTTTGTTGAATAAACTTAACAGATTTTGTTTATACTATATATAGAACCGCCTAACAAAATACATAATATGTAATATTATATAGGTTTAATATATTCGAAAATTTTCTTTTTTTTTTTTTTTCATTTATAATGTTCGGACACTCGTAGCGAGTAAATCGAAAGTGCTGGTATAACAAATCGGTATAAAATACCTTTGCAAACAGAATATTGTTTAGTCTGTAAAGTCAAAGTAAATCCCGTTTCCTTTTTCCATTCAGCGTGCAAACGCGTGTGTAAATAAATTTTTATGGATAATGTTATTATAATATTTTCTATCCGAACCAAACCTAGTAAAAATAGAAATACCGCGTCCGAAGACTCGGGGATTATGTTTCAAAACATCCACGTTTACGATAATAATTGACGTGCATTCTTTCTGTTTTATTTTTATCTTTGTTGCCGTTGGTCGGTCACACATTCAGCCAGAAATCACGCCGTCAAGTGACACGTCGCGCGCGCAGCACACAAGGACGCATATCCTGTGCGTAGGTTTATCACATATTCGCATTATCAGACGCGGCGATGCATTATGCAAATTTATGTTGACCCATTTGAGTAGGAAACTTTGATAACACAATGTAATATATAGATTATATTATATAATGGTAATACCGACACGTGACCGGATTTCGGGCGATAACTATTATTTTTATATTATGTATACTGAATATAAATATAAATAATTATTTACATATTCTGCGGTCAGTACAGTAATATTATCACGGCGATGCACGTCGCACGATAATGACATTTGTATTTCAAATAAAATCGAATAATAGGCGAACCGTATGCCAAAATACTATCAGTATTATTATTATTTAATTATACGAAATTGGTGACTCCAAACTATAAAGGACGAATAACCACGAAGACTAGAGATATCTCTAGAAGAACATTAATTGAACGTAAAATAATAATATAATCCGTATATTACCCATGTTCAAATAAATTATATTTTATATATTATTATTATAATGAAATAACGTAATTTTCCTATAAATTTTCGTGTACGCCCGTATTGTAAAACATATACCTATTATTTTATACCTAACAGTTAAAAAAAAAAAAAAAACGAATTAATAAGTTCGGTACGTTGAAAATTTAAAACTGCATAAAATGAAAAGACCCGTACAGAGTTAAATTATTATGAAAATCGTATATTATTAGGTATAGATAGATACTAAACATAAACACGCGTAGCATATGTAGACAAACATAATCGAGTCAAACAAAATCAAAACGTCTAATCCCTGAAAACGTCGCTATTTATATATTTATATATACACTAGGGGGTGGTCTATAAAACTATTCTCTTTGATCATTTTTCATCCCTCTAACGACACGGGAAGGAGATAAGTCATCATTACGAAATTTACCAAAAATTATTTACTCATAACACTTAAAAAAATGGGAGGGTCCTGCATCAAAATTTTTAAGTTTAAAAAATAAGGACCACCCTAATACACACATTATATATTACATTACATTAAAATATATTGTATTCGATTATTTCGATTGCGGATTGCAGAATATGATAGAGGACGCAATTATGAATCAAAGTCTCTTGTCGCCATCACCGCAATCACCACAACATCGGATCGACAAAAAGAAAGGGGTGTCAGGTGAATGTTCGACTACTCCGACAGATGCAACACCATTGACGTTCCCCAAACAGTCGAAGCCCATCAGGTATCCGTCCGATCATCTTTCTGTATAGGGAAAACTCATTGCACAATACGTTTTTGCTTTTGTGGCTTTGTGCTCAAAATTTGAATCAATGAAAAACTTAAAAGATAGGCCATAGGATACTACGATTACTATATGATTTACAACCTTCATTCGATCTCACCACAATATTATTTTACGGGATCGTCTGATCTTGATCACTAACAGTTTAAATAAAACACAAAACAAAATATTGCAATATTACCTCCTAACAATAATGTTTTATAAAATAAATAGTTTTGATCGTCCTTTCTAGTTAAAAAATTATTTTTATTTCCTATTAAATTATTATCCCGAAACATTATCAACACGAGAATAATTACCTACTATTTTTCATCTCGAAAACCTTTATATTTCTTAATATATTTAATATTGTCAAAGTTTCAACAAATCGTCATGATTTTCAATCTTCAATTAAATATACAGCCACTCGGATGTATTTTTTTTTTTTTTATATTGACAAGCGGATTTCAGGACCAAACACCTAATCAAACAGGCGTTGTGCAAAAATCCATTCCTGAAGAATCTGAACACTTCGCAGATTTCCGAGATAGTGGATGTAATGTATCCAAAAGACTTCGAAGCCGGCGCATATGTAATTAGAAAAGGCGATCCGGGTAAGTACTGTTCGTGTTCAACTATACCTACGAGTACAACATAAATAAATCGACCAGACTTGCAGCTGGGTCAAAATAAAGATCAGCTAAAAGCTGAAACCGATTTAAATCATATTATAATGTAACTGAAAGTAGACTGAAATCATAATATATAACAATTTCGCAATATACTTCGAACTAATAAAACATATTTGGTATAATTTGAATACTTATTATTAAATACAAACAATTTTCGTTAAAGAAAATATAATATATATACAAGTAGGTATATATACTCGTATATTACACATGTACTATTTATATTTAATATTTTTTTACGAGATGGATATATTGTTTAATAATAATTTAGGTACCTACCTAACAAAATTAAATTTATAAAATTATGTTTACTTTTATATATTATAATTTTAATAATATGTTAACTTCCGAAAATTTATATTATTATTATTATTATTATTATTATTATTATACGCAGGATGTTGTCTGTACGTATCAGACGAAGGTAAATTCGACGTAATCCAAAGCGGTCGAGTTGTCGATTCCATCGGACCAGGAGAAGTGTTTGGCGAGATGGCCATACTTTACAACTGTCCACGGACCGCGTCAGTAAAAGGTAAAATAATTGTTGGGTACCTAGTTAAAATTCGGAAAAATTCGCGATATTTATTTATCTTAATATTTTTCTTACTGACACCGTTTTTCTTTTTTTCGATTTTCCTAGCGGTTGAAGACGTCAGGGTATGGACGTTGGAACGAGTAGCATATCAACAAATTATGAAAACTTCAGCAATGAGAAGGTTCGATGAACGAGTGGGATTTTTGAAAAGCGTACCACTAATGAAAGATTTGAACGAGGAGTTTATATCGAAAATCGCAGATGTATTAAAAGAGGTAGGTACCTAATACCTATAACCGTACATAAGTAACATCAGAGTACTTAAAAGGGAAAGTTATATTTTAGCCCTTCTCTCCACACCTACAATATTTAAATGTATAAAAAAACGTTGCCCCCTATAATAATTGTTTAGATTTTCAAACTTATACAAATTTAATTATATTAAGATAAAAATAAAGTAATAATAATCATCCTTCACTCTTATAATGAAATCCTGGATCCACCATTAATGGCGACAACTTTTAATCTCTGGACTTTATCGTATGAACTCTAAATTTATAATAAACATTTATAGTAACACGCCGCGTAAAATATTTGACTAATCATAAATTATTAATTAACAACTTAAGTAAAGTTATCTTCTAAAGTCAAGAATCTTTTCAGGAATTTTATCCGGAAGGACACTACATTATAAAACAAAACACTTTGGGCGACAAGTTCTATATACTAAGTGAAGGACAAGTAAAAGTCACGAAAACCAATGAAGGTAAAATCACTGCAGGATAGGAATATGTATGTTCAGAATATAATTTTAACTAGGGACTAAAGAGTTTGTACAATAAAATAATTTATTATTTATAATTATTAATTACAACTAGGTACGAATACATTATTAATTATTATTATGTAATAACAAAATGCAAAAACACAAGGCTATAAACTATAAACTATTTAAATTTTTATAATTTCTTTAAATTTAAAATTTAATAATTGCTTTCGATACCTCATAATTCAATGCAGTATAATAGTTAAATCAATATTAATATTTTTAGATTTTGAGCGAAATAAAGAATGTCTTTACAATATCATTGTGTTAAAATGTTTAACATTATAAAATGTGAATTTTTTTTTAATTATAAGTTTTTGGTTGAAGCCTTGAAGGACTTAATTTATTTATACTAGCTTTCATGATACCTGTAAACATAATATTATGTAAGCAGTACCTAAATATTTTTAATTTTACGGGCAAACTATTTTTAATAATTTCCAGGTGAAGACGAAGAAGAAGAATTCGGTGTATTGGAACAAGGAGAATTTTTTGGAGAAGTGGCGCTACTAAAAAAGGACAAGAGGACTGCCAACGTCATAGCCATGCACCCAGGAGCAGAATGTTTGACGCTAGACAGAGAGTATAAAAAATAACATTTGTTTTTACTAGATATTTCAATAAAAATGTACAGCGATACAATTCTATCTACATTTCTAATACCTATAATTTATTTTGACATTAATAATATAATCTTATCATAATATTATTATGATATATTATTATTAACTCAAATCTTTAACTGATCATCGTATGGATGATAATTTATAATATTATAAATAACTATAATTAGATTGCAATATTTATATAAATGTACAGTTATGTTTATAATACAATATAAATTAGTGTATTGTTCACAATCGATTTTCAAAAAATACATTTTTCTATTATAATTATTAAAAATTATGTTAAATGTGTGTATAGTATAGATATGCAATATATTTCGAACGTTACGAAAATATATTTTTACAGGCCATTCGTGCACTTTATCGGTAACCTGGACGAATTAAAAAACAAAAAATACACAGAAATACCGCGAAAACCATCAGCTCAAGCACCAGTAGAAAGTAAGAATAAATTGTAATATTAATAAAAAGGGTCAAACACGTGTGCAGAGTAATTGTTTAATCTAGAATTCTAAAACTGAAAAAGGTGGTTGATACAAAAATCTCGCGTCTATATATATATATATATATAGGTATATATAAACACAGGACGTGAATGGCGTATGAAAAATGACAGATGAAGTCTTGAGACCAAAATTAATTTCTATCCCCATTTGAACAGCAAGCAATTTTATTCGTATTTGAAAGAAAAAAAAAAGGATATAAAAGGTATACGATAATTATACATTATCAGCTCCTCATCCTATGTACTATTAAAGCACGACTATAAAAGAATGATTATGTAGGAATTTAGGAAGAACACTATTTAATAAAATGTACATAGGTAAATATTATTTTTTCGTGTTTTTTTTTCCGCACTCTGTTAAAATCGCTGTTCAATAACTTTAATCGCCATGACTATAATTAGACATATGATTAAAGAGAAAATTGTACATGTATGATCAGAATTATTCGCGTGTTTGACGAAACGTACCTATAGGCGTAGATGAAAAAATAAGGGCATATGGATGTTACCCCGCCACAATATCAAAATAATATATTAATTTCAAATACGCGCGCACGTTGTGTATTTAGAAATATTTCATCCGGAACTATTCCGTGTGGAGCTGACAGATTTCGAGAGGGTGGCCACCATAGGAGTGGGAGGTTTCGGCCGGGTCGACCTGGTATGTCTGAAGCTCGATAAAAACCGATCGTACGCGATGAAAAAACTGAAAAAACAACACGTCGTGGACATGCAACAACAGGAACACGTATATAACGAGAAGACAATATTAGAATCGTGTACGAGTCCGTTTGTCGGCAAGTGAGTCATATCATGTAATATGGACAATAATAATAAAATATTGCATAATATCGAATTTCACGAAGCCTTATTTATTATTTCAAATCTATATAATGCACGTAATATGTCAGAAAAAATGATCATCGTTTTTTGCCCCCAAACAATTCCATCATACGAGTATTATAAACGAATAATCAAAATGCATATTAATTTCATTTAACCATAAATAATTAAAATATTTAATTTATTATTGGTACAAAATCGCACATAATCTAAAACTGGTCAATTTTTATTTTTTAATATAGAAACTTATATTTATCATAAAATCTTTGTTCTTTATTTAAAATAAATATCTTTCACTCTGATTCTATCCTATGTTATTCTACAATCCTACATACGAGTTATATATAGAATATGATATAGACATGTGTAGGTATACATATTGCGGATTAGCGGCTATAGCTATAGATATTATGAGGCGCGGATTCAGGAGGGATATGAGATGCTCAAGTACCCTCTGTCGTTTGACCTACCAATAAAATTTATTTGTTTATAAAAATAATTTTATAATTATTGTAATTTGTAATGTTAATGAAAAGTAATATTTATTAAATTTTGAAAAACTTTTTTTACATAAATTTTTAAAATGATCTTACAGACTTTACCGCACTTACAAAGACGAAAAATACGTTTACATGCTCATGGAGGCGTGTTTGGGTGGCGAAGTATGGACTCTACTTCGGGATCGGAGGTGTTTTGACGATAATGCTGCGTGTTTCGTGGCGGCATGTGTCGTGGAAGCGCTGGACTATTTACATGGCATTGACGTAGTCTACAGAGACCTAAAACCCGAAAACCTATTGCTTGACCAACAGGGTTTTGTGAAACTGGTAGACCACTCGTGTATAATTTTTATATACTTGTCATAAAATTTCCAATAAAAATAAAAACGTAGCCCAAGAATAATAAAGAAATCATATAAGTTCATATTCAGTTTCCAATTAAATATGAATTAAATTTCAGTTGCCTACACAAAGAAAATTCATCATTTTATTGCGAGCGAAAGTAGTTATGAATAAAAAAAAAAAACTATTAATATTTTAAAAAATTCTCGTAATTTGTGGAACTCAGTGGCGTATCCAGGGGGGGTGTTTGGGGGTTATAACTCCCCCCCCCGAAATTTGTTAAATATTTAAATAATATTAAAATCTCGTATAGATAATAAAATATAATTTTTTTTTGTTTGTTTTTAAGTATGAAGACACTTTTACTATCCGAAATAGCATATTTTTCTGGTTGGAAAGTGGAAGTATTTGTTACTTTATTTAGGTCATTTTTCGAATTTCTCATAATTGATTTTTCAAGAAAACTGAGATTTTGACAAATTCGATTTCAATATTTCACGATAACTCGGGCAATTTTTAAGTTAGGGACAATTATTTTTTTTAAATAAATGTATAACTCGTTCAAGAAATAATACTTTAATTATTTTAATATAATATAATATTATTAAATCTTCATAAAGAATAACACAATATAACAATGTATTCAATAAATACAAATTAAAACGGCATTGAACAAATTCAAATTAAATGATTTTAATGTTTTCGCCTTATTAAAATGCTACAAACTACAATTATAAATGAAAATAATTTTATATTATTAATAATTATATTATATTTCTCGCCAAAAGTTAATCATGTTATATTATGCTATTCGCAGGTGGACTTTGGATTTGCCAAAAGACTACAACCACGGGGCAAGAAGACATGGACATTCTGTGGAACGCCGGAATATGTGGCACCGGAAATTGTTCTAAACAAGGGTCACGATCGGGCTGTGGATTTCTGGGCTCTAGGAATACTCGTCTACGAACTACTAGCTGGAATGTAAGTACGTGTCAATAATCTAAGGTGTATTTAAAATGGATTCAAACCTTAAAGCTCTAAATTCAATATAAAAATTGGATGTAAATATTTAAATTCTATTCTTTATAGGTACTCATAAAGAAGATATAGAAATACTGATCCATTTCAAACTTAAAAGCATTGAAAAAATAAAAAATGTACCATTAACCACATCCAAATTATCTTACAATTATATATTTGTATACTGTTTTTTATTCATTAATATGGGTGTTATAACATTAACAATCATGTTTCCTATTTACTTCTATATGAATATAATCAACAAAAACTAAAAAAAAAAAAAAAAAAACATAAAAAATTCAAACTATAGAAAAATAATATTTTTTTATACATACAAATGATAAATATGAATTAATAGTAAACATAATTGCACTTAAATATATTTTTAGTGAATATTTAAAAATTAGTAACATAGTACTAATAGTACCATATAAAAAGAAAAAAAAGTAGTAACTACAAATAATTTTTTTTTTAAATAATATCGTAAACATCTTTAATTATTGGCAATAATTTTAAATTAATTCTTTAGTTTTAGTTGAAATACTAATGCAATTTATTAAATAATATATGTATATATAATTTGAAAATATTTTTACAATTGTGTTATAAGACCACCATTTAGCGGGAAAGAACCAATGGATATCTATAACTCAATATTAAAAGGTATCGATTCTGTAAACTTTCCAAGGCAAATGAACAAAATGACTCAGGGTCTCGTGAAACAACTTTGTCGCAGCGACCCAACAGAAAGAATAGGCTACCAAAAAGGAGGAATTCAAGATATTAAACGACACGAGTAATAATATTTTAGTGTTAAAACCCCTTTCTTAAAATTATAAAGTTATTATTAATTTATTTTATTTTTTACAGGTGGTTCAAGGGTTTCGACTGGACAGGTCTGAAGAACAGATCCATAATTCCACCAATTATTCCACATGTAAAGACTTATCATATAACTTACACGATTAAAATAATATTATAAGAATAAACAAATGATAGATAATTAGCTATTTTATGTTTTTTCCATAAATAGATCAACAACCCATTGGATTATTCAAATTTTGATAATTATCCTGAAGATGGTGACTTACCTCCTGATGAATCATCTGGTTGGGATTTGGAATTTTGACACATTAAATGTCCAATCAATAGCATATGCAAAGAATTACAACATAATTAATAAGCAAAATCAATTGTTTGGCAACGAATATTGTTTAATAACAGTTTTTTTTTTTTTAGTAAATAACCAATTGTATTTTTTGACATCAAAATTTCAGTATTTATTTTTAATTTTTGATAAATACTTTTTTGTCTAAGATAATTTATATGATGTCTTCCAAACAGTTCTTAATCAACAAAATAATCACGTGCACTCTATATAATAATTTACAATATTTTTCTTCCTAATGTATAAATATAAATATATATAATATATTTATATATATATATATATAATGTAATATATAATTTAGAATCTCATTATGCACAAATAAATAAATAAATAAATAAATAAATAAATAAATGAATCAAATATTTAAAATATATGAATGAAAAATGAACATGAAAAAAATATGAATAAATTCTTAAGCATAAATAATAACAAAAATTACACATGTTAAATATAGTCACGAACCAATTGAACAATTTAAACAATTCAAATACAATATTTAAATACATATAAATATTATTTAAAAAAGAAAAACAAAGGAATACTTAATTATTTCATAAATTAAGTTGACACTGGATATAAACATAAAATAATTAATTAAGCAGTTATTTGATTAGTATTTCTATTATAATTAGCTTTCAGAAAAAAAGAGAAAGAAACCAATATTATTAATTTAATATAAACATTTTTGTGCATTATCAAATAATTATCAAACAAAATTAAATTTGATATTAGTTTTGTTTTTTTTTTTTTTTTTTTATGGTTAAAACATCCTAAAAAAATTATAAATTACCTAATCATTTGATAGTCTATAAATTGTATCAGTGTTCTTGTCAACTTCTTCTGACATATCATTATCACAATTAGAAACAATCTTGACTAATAATAAAAATAATAATAATGTAATATTAATATAATTAGTTTTTTAAATAGTTCTTACTCTTATCAGATTTATCCTTGTGTTCAGATGAACTTGGGGGAGGAATATCTACTCTATCTGTAATACCATTGGAAGTCTTTGTATCATACTCTTTAACCTCAGCAGCATATTTATTATCTGTGAAATATTGAAATTTATAATGTATGAAAAATAAAAGTAATTCAAGTATCATTTAATCTGAAATAAAATAATAGTTATCAATTATTATAATCATCACAGATATATCCTAAACATGAAAACTACTTTAAATAATATTGTGTTTTTGATTAAACACACTTTTTCACTTGATACACACTGAGTGCAAAATCATATTTAATGTGATCAATACTCAATATAATAGTGGAAAATCGCTTTTTTCAGCAAATAGTTAGCGAACATTACATTTTAATCGTTTCGTGGAGATTCCGCTTTCAATTAATTATTATATTAAAATATGACATTATCATTTATCAATTAAAATATAATTACAATAAACGTAGATTGATACACCTTCATTATAACATTATGTTTGTTTTGAAACAGATATGAAACACTGTAGTTTACATGGAATATTAATTGATTATAAAATAATGAAATTACTCGCACTAAAAATTAATGACTAAGTAAATACTTTATAGAAATTAATAATTCAATTATTAAAATTTGTAGAAAAATAAAATCTATTATTAAATTTATTAATTTTAATAAATATGGAAAACAAAAATTTAATTTTTTTATCTTTGGTTTTAATTACTCAACAAAAAAAAAAAAAAATTATAATTATATTTAATAGATAAAAAGTTATTGATAACAAATCTGGTGAGACATGTGTAAAAATATATAATTAAAATACACTATTAGAGTTTTTTATAAGAAAATTTCTTTAATGCACTATATGACTTTATTTAACTAATTATAACAAAATAATAAAATAAGTTAATAATGCTTAATCAACTTACCAACAACTTTTGGTTTAATATCGATCTTATCAACTACTATTTGTTTATTTATATCATTTAACGTGTCTTCATCTGCATTTGGTAATTTACTGACATTATCTAATTCAACATTTTTAACTTTCTAAAAACAAAATATTAATTTTAAATATATTATTATGTAATTTACATTAAAAACTAGAACCTTATGATTAGAAAGTGAAGTTTTTCGCCCAAGAGAACCATCTCTAGATGGTCCTAATTCCTCTTTTAAAGAATCAAATCCAGACTGATCTAATTGTACATTTGCTACAGCTTTTTCTATATCATCAGTTACGATCTCAATATTGTGTATACATTCATTCACTATATCTTCGCGATCAATTGCTCTCAATGCCTTTTCTAAAGAATTTCCAGTAGCTTGTTGTCCAAAAGTCTGTAACCATAATCTAAGCATGACCATAGCCTGTCTTTGGGCATTACCAGGATACTCCGATTGTATAATACTGATATCTGATTGATGAATTTCTAATTCAGTTGCTAATAAAGGCCAATTATCACCCAGCATATTAGAAATATCTGACAGACGAATATCTGCTCTACGTATTGTATTAGATTGCTCTATAAAATAATAAATTACTAATTAATTATATATTATTATAAATTACGATTAAGTTAAAAATATATATTTTACCAAAACCATTCTCATAAAAATTATAGCTTCGATCTGGACTTAATAATAAATCAGATTCTGACTTAAATGTTTCATTAACAATATCTTCAGGAATTGTCACATTCAAAACACATACAGGTGTTTGAACAGGATCACCTCGATTTACTTTTGGTTCACGCATAAAAAGAATACGTGCAACGTTATTATCATCCAGATCACGTATACGGACAGTGAATGGCAAACGATTTTCACGAAATGCAGTAAAATTCAATTCCAGTTGTTCTCCAGATTTAAATATAGGCAACAAATTCCCAACAAATTCCACAAATATATTTTTGTTTTGTAATACTTCAACATCTCTGCTTTTGGATACTTCAACAAAATGCTCTTGGTTTTCTAATGTTTTTTCTTCTTTATCATCTGTCATACAAAATACCCTAAGGCGAGCTTCCATAACATCTGTTCTTTTAGCAAATACAACAAACCTAAAATATAATAATATAAGATGTATTAATATTATGAAATTAAATAAATTTGAATTATTATTACTTTGCCATAAATGGTACATAATTAGCTTCAACAAATAGTTGTGTAGCTATATTTTTAACTTGACTAACATTTCTACAGTCTATTAACCAAAACCTTGCAGATAATGTAGTAGTGAATGTAACACAGTCTTTAACAAAAGTCAATGGCGTTCCTCCAGTAACATCATCCCACTGAGCTTTAGATTGACCACCTATATAATACATATAATATAAGAAGTTGATTTAAAATTCAGTAAAATAAATATCTACTAACCTGACATACTACAAAGTAATCGCAATGTAGGGGCATCACCGGAATATTGGTTGATCATTCCTTTAGTAGTCCCTTGTGGTAAAGGAATAGTTAATGTAATAGCTTTGTGAAATTTCCTTCTTCGAGGCTCAATGGTAACAACAGGAGATACAGCCACGCGATTTCCAAACAATTTTGCAACCAATTCAACAGGGATTGGTTGAGCCTAATTAATTAGACATAAAAAAATGAATTGACCAACACAATTTCATACAATTTATTCATTTACCTGTAAACCAACTTTAATACGTTTTGTTAATGCATTAGGTGGAAATAATGCTTGCACTTGTGGTACAACTGTAGAAGACATAACTCCACCTTCTGGTCCAATTGGATGAATTTCTTGCCGTAATCTTGAAACTATAGCAAAGTACTGAGGAAAGTCTAATGTCAATATTCGTTCAATACGACTTGTCCTAAGATCTTCAATCTGTTTAAGTTCTTCTCCTTCAAAACTATCATTAAGTACTTCTTGTACTGCTTCTTCATTAGCTTCTAAAGTATGCTCTTTCCATGTTGTGCCATTTTCAGATCTTAACACTACTAATTCTCTTTCTCTTCCCCGCAATGAAGCAAAGTGTGGTACCTCAATAATCACAGGTCTATAAATATAAAAATAAAATGAAACATTAACAAATACACTTTAATCATTTTTATCTAGAATATACCCAAGAAATTTTGCTCCAGATGGTCCAAGTTCAAGTATTCTACTTGCTAATGCTTCTCCTTCCATCAAAGGAGGTGGATTAACCATTTTATCTTTTCGTAAATATCGACATGTAACACGCATTGGACTAGGCGCTTTTCGAGGAGGAATAATTACTCGTACACCAGATTGTCTGCAACCACGCATTGCTCCTCCACGAGCATCAACCAAGAAACTTACTAGGAAACTAAAAAAAACAATTTGAGCCATTTAATATTATCTTTAGAAAATAAAGATAAACAAAACAGTGCAACAAAAAACTAAAAGATAGAAGTGCTAATTAAAGTCAATACGATTAGGTGTATTTTTTTAAAGTCAATTCATGCCCTAAATGATTCAATAAATGGTAAAATTATGTCAGTAATTATTAAAGGAAATATGTATTGTATAGAATTGCATATTTCTATTGATTTTACTTTAATACACACAAACTCTATTTATAGAATATCTACTATAGGTAATTCTGTGCTTTATTGAAAACTTACTTTTTCCAACGACTTTTTCTGTACAAATGTCAATGCCAATCAAATATTAATTTAAAAATATAAAAAAATTTATTAGTGCTTTTATGTACAATTTTATAATACATTAGTTTCAATATGATTTTAATTCAAATAATTATTCATATATACAGTAAACCGTATCATATCATATTTATTATTATTATACAGTTATATTAAGGTAAGTATTTAGTAAATATGATTACCATATCAATATTAAAATTCCTAAATATATATTTATATAATTAATACACATTTTATAATAAATATAAGACTTATATTGGGAACACTGGAAAAATTACTACACTTTAATTAAAATACAGTCTACTCATGCAATGTGTTAGAGTAGTACTATTAAAACCAACAAAAAATTACAGTACTATGTAAGTTTTCTTTTTATCCTAACCATTAAGTGAAATATAATAATTTATGATAAAAATATAAATGTGAAAACAAATGTGAATATAAGTTTGTTAATAAAAATTAATTTATACAATACTATTAAAGAGCAAAAAATCTAATGTAATTAAATTATCATAGCACGCACACCTATTGTATGGCATTCAGAGCACAGCAGTTAGGTATAAATTTAAACAAAACTAGAGTATTAATATAAAATAAACAAATATGAAAAGAGTACAAATATGTTTTAAGTTAGTGTGTTTTGTGTTTCATTCAAAAACATTCACTCAGTCTACCTTTCGCGCCACATTCCAGTAGTTTTTCCACAAGGACCGAGCATTGCCAAAGATTTCTCTAGTCTATCCAACCTGTCGGTATAAAATGCAATCGATATGTGTTTAATGGGTTTTTTCCAACGCACAAAATGCAAATAAATAAAAATGCATTCTCATACAAATTTAATAAATAATTATTTTTACAATTTACTTAACTAATTATTTAGATAATACTTATAATAACTAACTACTTCCAACAATTTATCATGCTTTAAAAACTAAATATATTTTATTATATTTAAATACAAGTGATATTTTAGTATTATACTAATGTTATAATTTTATTTAAACTTCTTTTTAGTTTTTATAATTAATAAAAGCCGGTAATTTATAAATATACCAAAAAATAAATAAATAAATAAAATAAAACCACCAAGCTCATAAAATGTATCTTCGATATAACATATTTATTCTATTTTTTCTTTTTAATTTTTCAATAAATTTAACCAAATTTAAGCTTAAAGATAGTAATTATTAAAAATATATTATCTTTGTAATTAAATATATAAAATGTAAATTATATATAAGTAATATATATATATATATGTATATAAATTATTTAACTACAATGTATGTATATAATGAGTCCTTAAACAAATTATTTATAAGTTTTATATTTATATTTATACATTCATTAATTTAAAAAAATGTAGATTTTCATTCTTTAAGTAAATAATGTAAACTATCATCACTGTCTTATCTATAACATTAATAACATGCAATAAATACCAACAGCTGTCATAAGAACAGTTAAGTAAGTACACAATAAATAACCTTATATAATAAAAAAAATATATTTATCTAAAATTTAACTTTTCTTATTTAACACTTATATTATATTTTGTGCTCAGTGCTCAAATAATGCCGTACAACTAACCACGGGTATAAAATTCAGTAAATAAATTTTATAAATTTTAAATAAAATTAAAATTATAAACATATAAAGCATGTTTTCCTAATTATACATAAAAATTTATGATTACAAATTACAATAATCAATTATATAATGTACAAGATATCCCAGCAACTACATTGCAAAGTTTATAAGGTAAACATAAAATATGTTGACAGTGTTAAGTCTAGGAACCTTAATATTATAGTCTAATGAAGTTTAATTTCACATAATGAAATAATTCTCCCCCCCCCCCCACCATTCAAATTGTATATATTTAACACAACATAACGGCAGCACCTATTTTTTGACAAGATTCAAATACAATTTTTATTTAAGTAAATTTAATTTTGAAACTTTTATTATATCAAAAAAATTGACTGAAATAAAGAAATGTAAATTATATTGTGATGTTCAAATTACACGTATTAAAAATTAAAATTATTTGAAAAAAAAATAGTTTTATTTTAATCTTGCATAAAAAATAGGCATAGGCATAGGCATTTAACTTTCAAAAGTTACATTATGAATGCAGAATTTAGATTGAGACAGTTTGTATTACACTAAAAAAACTTAGATTACATAATAATTTCCAGGTTTAAAACCATCAAAATATTTTTGTTTTAACCTTATACAACCCTGTAATATAGTTTTATATATGTGAATGTATGTGTTAAACCTTAAACATATTAAGCCTTATTATAACAATAATATATTTAATTTTAAAAGCCTAAAACTTACCCAATATTTACAGGAGAACGACAAATATCAATGTTGTCAGATAATATACTACCTCCAGAAGGATTGGGTGAATATTGTGGTGAAATGTAATGTGAATTACTTACATACTCATTAGTAACTGTTGATAAAATAATATATATATATATATAACATTAATAGACAATCAAATTAAAAAATAAAGTATAAACATTATTTTATAATTAATTAAGATATATTACTGCAATTAATTAAAAATTACAAAAATAAATAGGATTTTGACTCATTTTGCTCATTAGTATGAACAATTATTTTTATTATAAAATTAAAAACAATCAAATTTAAAATTAATTCACCCACTTAAATAGTTGACTACTTAGTAAATAATCTACACAAAAGATTATTTAAAGATTAACCAAATTGATAAATCATAAAAAAATTAATCTTTAGAACAATAGTGTCTTTTAAATACCAAAATAACTAAAATTTGAATGCTTACCAATCGAATCACAAACTGGATCTACCTTTTCATCTCTTGTAACATCAATTTTCAATGAATCATCACCTAACGATTTCATATCATCTACAGTCATATAACGGTATTGATGTGGATCATTCAACATTGGATCTTCATCTATTACAAATCATTATTAATATAAAATAATATAGCAATTAAGTATTATTTATCATTTGAAAATATAAATACATATTCTATAGTTATTAAATGTAAAACAGTTGACAAAAAATTAATTAAACAAAAAGAAACAATTAATCATAAATAAAAATTCAAACATTCTAAATATATACAAAATACAATTATGTAATAAAATAATTTAAATTTCATACACATTACAAACTGAAATAAACCAATACCACATGGTTCATATTTTTTTTTTTTTTTTTTTCATATATTAGAAAATATATTTACATATTATATTTAAGATTCTAAATGATTTATATATATATATTTTTAATTTGTATGAAAACATTTATTGGAATAGAAATAAGTCATATTACCATAAAAATGACATGCTTTCCATAAAGAATTGTATTTCTTGATACTTCATTCAACTAATTTTTTAATTTCCAAATATGTACTAATAATACTATTATAAAATCATTAAAAATTAACAAAATTGGTTTTAACTATAATTTTGATAGTCCTGATTTTAATTATATTATAATAACTAAGGGACTATAAGTCATAGAGCCAATAAAATTTTATTAAGCACTCACAATTTATATAGATTTTATACATATGTAATAAAATTTTGAAATTGCTCATATGATTTTATATTTTGAGCAAAGCGAAGAATGTATTGGTTTTACAATGATGTGCGTCTTTTTTTTATTTTAAAGACAATTTTACTACCTGAAATAATTCTCTGATTATCACAAATAGCATATGATTCCGGTTGAAAAGTGGATGTAGTTGATACTTTATTTAGATCATTTTTCGAATTTCTCAAAATTGACCATAAATGGTAGAAAAACGACGAAAAATGAAAAAGAAACAACATTTTTCAAGAAAACTGAAATTTCGAAGAATTCGATTCAATATTTCAGATAACACAGGCAATTTTAAAGTTAGAAACTTGAAAATTTTATCGGTGTTCACATAAGTACTATATAATATATTTGGTAAAATTTTGGAACCGTTTGGTTAATTTTCTAATTATATCATATTTTCTAATATTATCTAACTGAATTTTGCTCAGAATCGTTTTTTTCGAATGCAATGGTTTACATTGCATTCAAATTCTAATTAAAATTAAACACTATGATTTGCATGGTTATATCCCTGCGGCAGGAGTATCAGCTCTTCTTTTTAAATCTAAATGTTACATTTTATTAAATGTATCAAAATTGTAATCAATTATTTATTATTATTATATCTGATTAACCTTCATTCAGAATAATTTATTCATAAGCAGTGATTTATTACTGATTTCTAATCTTAATTATAGTTTAATTCAATTCTTTCTTTAATATTATCCTTTCTACAATTGTAGCCAGCATTAGATTCTGAGCAAAAAAATATATTATTTTGGTTTCACAATAGTGTGGTGTGTATCTTGTTTTTTTTATGTCTGTAGAGTAGACACTTTTTTGACCAAAATTAATGCTCTGATTTTCATGAATATTATGTTTCTAATAGGAGAGTGGATGTAGTTGGTATTTTATTTAGGCCATTTTTCAAATTTATCAAAATTGAACCTATACAATAGAAAAAACTACAAAAAAATAGACAAAAATTTTTCACAAAAATTAAAATTTTGACAAAATTAAATAAAATATTTTATAACTCACGCAAAACTAACTAACTTAGAGACTTGAAAATTTTATCAGATGTTTACATAAGACTTATGTACAATATATACGTGATAAAATTTTGATACCATTATGTTAATTTTTCTACAAAATATAGAACTATGAATATTTCCTAAATTTCTCATTCATATCTTAAGGTTTGATAAAATTGGCAATTTTGAGTTTTAAAGCCTGAAAAATTTATTGTAAGATCGGAAGATCCTCACATATTGCTAAATGTGTTACCAAAATATTAAAAAAATCCAAATAACAATTTTTTTTTTTATTGCTGTTGAAAATTTATATTTTTAGTGTAATTGAAATTTATATGGATTTTTAACATTATAACTCAATATTTTAAAAATAATGTTTAATAATAATGAAAAAAATTTTGAAAATTTTATTGAAGCTTAAATTATATTATTTAACTCAGTTCCAAATTACAATTACTTTTTTTTTCTTTTTTTTCTTTTTTAAATATAACTATTTTAAGTATAGAAAGATCTGATACTGCTGTGGAATAAATACAAGGTGTAAAGAGAATAGTGTTTATGATTTAAATTTTAATTCTTGCATTCGATAAAACAATTTTGACTGAAGATTTGTTAGATATGGGCATTTAAGGATTTATTTAGAGATTTTATGAGCATTTATATTAAACTTAGAGACTTGAAAATTTTATTGGGTGTTCATATAATGTGCATTAATGTATATGATACAATTTTGAAATTCTTACGTTAAAATCTAAATGTAAATGAGTACATTATGTACTTTATGCAATTAAAATGTTTAATAAAAATGTAAAATGTTTAATAAATACCTATATTTGACTGAACTTTGCTCAGATAGTTTTTTTTAGAATGAAATTATTTCAAATATTAATCAAAATTCAACACTATCCTCTTTAAACCTGTATCCCTTCCACAGCAGTATCAGCTCCTTTTTTTTTACTTGAATATTAACACTATACTTTAAAAAAAATATATATTTATATCTTGTCAGCCAATTATTATAATTTAATTATTAAGTATATTAATACTACATTAATATCATGTTTCCATTTAGTTAAAATTTAACGTATTAATTGGATTAATGTTAAATATATATTATTAAATAATATAATATTAATATATATATATATATATATATATATTTTATTTAATAGATAAATTATTTATTTTAAATTAATAAAAAAATAAATTGTAAATATTAGGTAAACATTTTTACTTCATTAAAGTCTAAAACGTTAATACATTTTTTTATTATTGAATATTTTAGTATAGCAAATGAACATCACAATAATAAAATTAAAAATAATAGGAATTATTCTGTTATAACATAGTACCTTAACAAACATTTTTTCATTTTTTAATAATAATACCTCATTAATAATTAAATTTTTTAAATACTAAATAGCAATATTTTAACGTGCAAGCATATAATAATTAAAATGTTTTAGAGTCATGGTAAAGTTATTGTATGTAAATAAAACCTAATTATTATCTAAACTCACAATATCATTAAAAGTTGTTATATTAATATATTATATATATATATAATATTACCATATAGTTAATTGCAATATTATACAAAATGTTTAAACTAGTTTTTAATATAATATATTAATTTATATATATAATTTATATTTATATTTATATATATATGTTAATTTATGTTATTATTACATATAAATAAACTTTTTAATAATTTAAGTCTTAAAGTAAGTAAATATATGTACTACAGGTGTACAAGATTTTAATATTGCATAAAATAAATTAAAGTAAATAATTGGCATTACCATTTTATTTTATTAATTGAAAATATTAATATTATAAATTATAAATATTGTTGAATTTTAATATTATCATATCTATTAAACATTAAACGATATCTTTAATCATGACTCTTACATTAAAACTATAAAAAATTAAAGCTTTTGTATACAAACACCTAAACAATGCAAAGTTAAAATTTAAAGCAAATCAAAAATGCAAATGCTTTTTTCCTGTCATTCATTTTTCTTTTCTTTTTATTTTAACTTACATAGTACGTTTCGACCTTGATAGTATGGAAGATAAATATGTTGCGCATGTGCTGGTTTGCCGTAATCATTCATGATCACAGACAAGACATCATCACCACCTGTCTCAAATAAGTATCCCAAAAAAATAATAATAATAAACAGGTCAAGAAAAGAAATGCTACCACCAAAGAAACGCTACAATATATTCCAAATCTACCCACCATTTTATATAAACAATGCAATTAATAACAATATAATTTTATATATACTTTTTTGTTAGTTCAAAGCTTAAACTTTTGTATTAAATATAAAATGTTATTACCTCCTTCATCTTCAGAATCAGACATAAATGTTTCTTGCATTGATTCAGGAGCTACGACTTTATATTTTTCTTCTATTGTACTAGTTGTTGTAGTTGTTATTGTAGTTTCTGTAACCACTTTTAGTGTTTCCACAACACTAACATATCCTAATTTGTGAGCTATGTTTAAAGGTGTTTGGCCTTGCTACATAAAGAAATTTAAACTTTTGAATTGTTTTAAATTACAAATTATTCATCTAAATTTTAAATATTTTACCAAATTTTGAATATCAGGAGAAGCTTTACTCTGAAGCAAAAGTGTAATGACCACTGTATGACCTTGTTGTGCTGCATGATGAAGAGCTGTATAACCAGATGATGTTTGAATATCCACATTAGCACCTTTTTCTAAAAGATATCTCACCATGTTTAGTTGGCCGTAATGACATGCTATGTGTAAAGGTGTAAATCCCGTCTAAATAAAATAAAGAATTATTAGCTTTAATTATTATCAATGAAACATTATATTTAATATATATTTACTTACCTTAGTAGTTGCATTTATATTTGCATTATTTTCAACTAATAAATTTGCTACATTTACTTTGTCTTCCTGAGCACAAAGATGTAATGGTGTCAATCCATTCTACAAGGGCAAATACAAAATAATAAATGTATAAAGAAAAATATTGATTATATAATCATAATCATAATCTCATCAGTGATCTGTTATATGATACCTTTGACTGATGATTGATGTTTGACTTATGTTCCATTAATAGTTTTGACATTTGCACGTGACCTTCCTGTGCACTCAGGTGTAACGGACTAAAGCCAGTTTTAGACTCAGCATTCGCATCTGACTGATTCACTAATAGTGTAGAAGCAACATCCAACTGGAACACAAGTATATTATACAGATGTGCTTCAAAACACTATACTATTATAACACAATATTTACCTGATTCTTCTTAGCAGCTATATGCAACGGTGTGTGACCATTCTTAGCAGCCATATGTGGTGATGCTCCATTATCGAGTAATAAGAATACTGTATCTTGGTGGTTATAGTGACTAGCCAGATGTAACGGCGTAACACCATTCTAATTTACAAACCAAGTATATATTAACTACTAGACCAATATTCAATTTATTACTATTTCATTTTTTTTAACTTAATAATTATGAATAATATTTTTATGAAATTTCAATAAAATATTAAATTAAAATACTACTCTTCTTTACAAGATTTAATTAATTAGGAATTAAATAACTGAACTCCATAAATAAAATCCTAAATACAACTAAAATGTAATTGACAAATTACTTTTGAAGAAAATTTGAAACTTCTTTTTAAAAAAGTTATTAAAGATAATAGAAACAGGGGGGGTTGTTACCTGTAAACTATGAAAAATGTCACTTAACACCTTTTTTCATGGAGCCATCAACACATGTACGAGGGGCAATCAAAAAGTAAGTTGCATTTTGCCATATTTTTTATCCTAGTGAATATTTTTTGTTGAAACTTTGGGGTAACACTCTACACATTATACTTTAAACATATTAATTCCTAAATTGATAGTTAGTTGTTAAGCTTATCAGTAACAAGTTGACAATCATGGCTACTGCTACAATTACGTCGTCCAAAATTGAAATTGGTGCAGTTATTACATTTTTATGGTTAAAAAATTATAAACCAGTACAAATACATGAGGAGGTGTGTGAAGTCTATGGTGATAAAACAATTTTGAGATATGCAGTTGAAAAGTGGTGCAATATGTTTAAAAATGGCCGAATGGATATCGACAATGAATACCGTGCTGGGAGATCGCCCACAGCACGGTAATCATCATTGATATCCGTTCGGCCATTTTTAAACATATTGCACCACTTTTCAACTGCGAAATTGTTTTATCACCATAAACTTCACACACCTCCGACCTCCCCATGTATTTGTACTGGTTTATAATTTTTTAACCATAAAAATCTAATAACTGCACGAATTTCAATTTTGGACGACGTAATAGTAGCAGTAGCTATGATTGTCAACTTGTTACTGATAAGCTTAACAACTATCAATTTAGGAATTAATACGTTTAAAGTATAATGTGTAGAGTGTTACCCCAAAGTTTCAACAAAAAATATTCACCAGGACAAAAAATATGGCAAAATGCAACTTACTTTTTGATTGCCCCTCGTACATAAATTATTACAATAATTAATCAATTTAAAATCCTCTCCAAATTTAAGAGTTCAATAAAAAAAAATGTATAATTAACTTTAACTTATTAACAAAATAATTTTTTTTTTTTTTATCTCTAATAAATTAAAACATATTTTTCACTTACATAATAAAATTGTTTGAATAAAATATTTGTTCGAAAATTAAATCTAACTTACTTTGCCTTGAGAATCAATATAAGCTCCTTTTTCCAAAAGCATTCTAGAAATTGTGATATTTCCATATTTAGCAGATAAATGAAGAGGTGTAAAGCCTTTTTTTGTAGTAGACACTAAAGAACTTCCACTTTCCAATAAAGCAGATGCTACTTCATCATATCCTTCCTTAGCAGCAATATGTAAAGGAGTGTATAAATCTGTAGTTGTGGCATCTACTGAAGCACCATGTTGAAGAAGTAAAGTAGCAATTTGAGTATGACCAAGTCGACATGCAACATGAAGAGGTGTTTGTCCATGTCTGGCTTTAGAATCTACTGTTGCTCCAGAACGTACCAATACTCTCACTAGATCAGACTGATTTGCTCTAGCAGCTAAATGCAAGGGACTTTCTCCGCGAACTGTACTAGCATCTGGATAAGCACCATGACTGACTAAAACAAGAGCTATATTCATACAGCCCATAAAACTGGCAACATGTAATGGTGTTAAGCCAGACTGGAATTCAAGCAAAATTAATATTATAGTTAAATAAATAAATATTAACAACATTTTAATTTATTATTTAATATTTAGTAATATTAATTTACCTCTGTTGTGGCTTCAATAGATGCTCCATATTTAAGCAAAAGTTCTACAACTTTAAGTCGATTCTTTTTACATGCAATATGAAGAGGAGTAAAACCATTCAAAGCTCTGGAATCAGGATCAGCATGATAATCTAATAGAGTTCTTGCTACCTTAACATGACCACAATGCGCTGCTACATGTAAACTTGTAAGATAATCTACCGTAACATCATCAACAGGTGCGTTATATGTTAAAAGTACTTTAGCTGCATCAACATGATCTCCTTGAGCTGCCATATGTAAAGGAGCCAATCCATTCTAAAATAATTAATAAAAAAAGTTATTTAGTGAAACATAATTATTTAAATGATTGAACAAAATATACCTTTGTTTTTAATGTTCTAGGAGCATTGCTTTGTAATAAACGTTCAATAACATGATCATGCCCAGACCTTGCTGCACAATGTAATGGTGTAAGTCCATCTCGAGTTTTAGCTTCGATATTAGCACCCAATTGTATTAATGAATCAACCATATTTAATTTCCCCCATTTAGCAGCAACATGTAATGGTGTTATATTATGCTATTTAAAAAAATGTAACTTAAAATTTTTAAATTTAAGTAAGTAATTAATCACATACTTTGGCAGTGAAATTAACATCTGCTCCTTTTTGAACCAATAAAGATGCAACATTATTATTTCCATAGTGTGCAGCTATATGCAATGGTGTAAAGCCACTTTTAGATGTAACATCAGGATTATGAGCATTCTAAAATATATATACAGAATTGTTAATATTTATTAAATAAAAATATTGCAATTTAATTAAAAAAATTATTTGATTTCAACTGAACTAAAATTTTGGAATTTGTATAATCTATCATAATATAAATAAATATATTATATATTATAATCTATAAATCATACATTATTTTTATTTTATTTGTTTGATAATTATAATTTATTACATAATAATTATTAATATAATTATTCTAAAATAACAAAAATAAACTAAATTTATTTACATTTTGTATATAAAAACTAACAAAAAAACATAATATTATAATTAGTTTAAAAAACCTGAAGTAATAAGTTAGTAGCCTTGGTGTCATCTTTTTTGGCAGCTATATGAAGAGCAGGTAATCTAACTTTTCCTTTAGTATCATTTTCCAATAATATAGCAACAACTTTATCATGACCTTGTTGCATGGCTACTGCTAATGGTGAAAATCCATCCTAAAACAAATTTAATTACAATTAAATTTACAGATTTTTCACAGAAAAACAATGTTTTAAAATATATATGTTAAAATTGATTTTATCAAGATTTTAGTAACTCATAATATTATTGAATGAATACTTTCTCATTTCATCTAATTATTACTTAATTATAAGTACTAAAAAATAAAAATATTAAAATAAATTAGATATTATAAAATATTATATATTATATTATAATTAACAATATTTGTTAAATTAAGGTAAATTTAAAAAAAAAAAAGGAAATAATATAAAATAAAATAAATCTATTACATATCTATTATATTAAATATAAAACACAACTTAGTGAACAAAATTACTTTTTAAAGTTGTTAAATTTTAGTTATTTCGTTAAAATAATAATAAATTGTAATAACATTGGATAAAAACAAAAATAAATATATTTATATTTAACATGTGATAGAAGTAATTATGAAACACAACTTTTGAGGGTCCATTTACTAACAAATCCAATTAAGAATATTTAGTTTATATTTTCTGCATAACCATATGCCATTTATTTAACACCAACATGAGTAAACTATTAAATGGGCTCAATTGTTAACGGAAACCTTGAATTTAATCAACCTAATTCTACCTACTATTCATTTATAAATACCATTTATTTTTGTTTAAAACAAATCTATTATTAATATTATAATATACATATTAATTATATAATACCTCAGTGACTAAGAGTTGATTAGCACCATTTTGTAGTAGTAGTTCAACAATTTTACAATGATTTTCTTGTGCAGCCATATAGAGTGGTGTAAAACCACTGTGGGATTGTATATTTATTGAAGCATTATTATCCACTAACACCTTTACTATTTCTTCTTGTCCAGCTAATAAATAGCATATTCATGTTAATAAAATTAAAAAGTTTAATAAATAGCATAAACTTACCTAATGATGCAATATGAAGAGCAGAATTTCCTTTTTTAGTTACTGAATTTACAGAACATCCTCTTTTTAATAAACATTTCACTATATCTATATGGCCATCTTTTGCAGCTAAATGAAGTGCATTAAGTCCATTCTATTTTTAAATCATACAATAAATAATACATAAATAATAATCTTGAAAAAAATATATATATACTAACTGTATTAGAAGTATTCACATCGATACCAGTACTTTCGAGTAATTGCAAAACTTTATCTATATTTCCTGATCTCGCAGCTCTTAAATATGAAGTTGCTGGATCCACCTTAACAAATAAATATTAGTAATTTAAATATATATTGTATTACCTATACTTTATATTTATATTAAAATAAACATTTTTTTAATTTTATTATCAGTAATCTACCTGTATAATACTTTATTCTATTAAATACTATATGAAAAATATACACTATTTTTTTTTTTAATTTTACAAAATCTTACGTGATTTAATGAAAACAGTTATTAAAATTCATAGCAAAAGCTAGTCATAACAATACTTTTAATTGGTACCTAAATATATATATATATATATACTCGTATATTAGAATTGTAAAATATTTATAACTTTAGTCTGAATATAAAATTTTTAAATATTATAAATTATTTCCCAATTAATATTTATTCAAATTTATAAATTTTATTTTTAAAATCTGAAAATATAACATAAGATATAATTCCGCTAATTATTAGGTACATCATTTAAATATAAACCGTTAAAAAAATTGTACATCACAATTTATATAATGATTAATTACAAATTAATAGTACATAAGTAAATAGCATAATATAATAAAATTATCCGTTTAACAATGTTAAAACTATGAAAATAATAAACTAAAAAACACTAATAATTTATTTAGATCATTATTAATTATCTAACATTTTCTATATATTATAAAAAAAAAATATATAAATTATGTATATTAAAAAATAATTAATTGACTTAAATATATATGTCTTGAAAGTAGTTGAGTAACATTTCTGTTTTCCTGCCATACATTTATACTCTAATTTAGTAATGTATAAGCTCATATATATTCAGTTGTATTCTTCTTAATGAAATAAAATAATGAATAAAAAAAAAAATACTAGTAATATCTGGGAAGAACTAGAGTGCCCATATTTATTTATAATCTGTAGTACGGATGTACTTAACAAGGAACATTTAAAATTTGATTTTGGTTTTACTTATATCTATTAAATTGGATTTTATTTTGAAATTTATTATCAATTATATTAATCAATTTAATTAGACTAAACATAAATTAGAATTAAAATAAATAAATTTACAAAATTCTTTAAATAAATTTTTTCTTACTTTTATTAACTAATAAGTAATTTAATAATTACAACGTAATTATAAATTTTAAACATTAATATAATTAATTACTTATATAAAAATATTTTGATTTTATGTAAATATTAATTAATATAGTATTTTAAATTTTAATATACCTACAATAAAGGACTATTTTTTGAATTTGAATATCGTTAAAACGGCAAAAAAATTAAATGCACAAAAATAGTAATATTTATAGTTTTATATAAATCAACAATTAATTACCCATTCAATATAATATGAATTTCAACACAATTTCCCTTATATCTAATTTCTTAATATTTAATTAATTTAATTAATTTCTGTTTATTATTTAGTTGTAATTTAATCTATAATTATATTTACTTCATTTCTAATTTGGGCTATCACCCATTCAATCATAAATAAATATAAAATAAAAAAATATATGCTAGGTATTTAAATTTATACTTGTTATTATTATAATCAAAAAATAATAATAATGGCACTACAACCATACAGTAATTATAATAGTATTGGTATTACTATTGAGTATAGATAGTACAATATTATACTATAATATATATTCAATGTTAACACCAATACCTATGTACCAAAAATGTATTGATATGCGACTTTTTTTAGGTATAAATGCAGTTTAGTTCCCAGTCGCTTTTTTCAATTTTTTTTTTTTTTTTTTTTTTTTTAATATATGTACTTTCTTACACTAAAAACGATGGTTAAGTCAGTTAAGTGGTGGTCGGACTTACTTTTGAAGTTAGAAACAAAAACTTAATTTACTTCATTTTTTAAAAAATGCAATAACATCGTGAATTTTAACTTTTATTGACATTTAAAAAAAAAAAAATACGTATATTTGTTTGCATAAAATAATAGTGCAACCATAAATTGAATATCATACTTACTTTTCAAGCTACAAGCAATAACTTCATTTTCGATTTCTTTTTTCAAAAACATAAATTTTTAAAAAACCAAAATTTTTTTCCATTGTAGGTATTTGTTGTTAAATTTTGTAGTTTTTGATATAATCAGAATTATCCTACCGTTATTTTTTTTTTTGAGTTATTCGTAAAAAACTTAAAGGCGATTTTTGCGTGTGCACGACACTAACGGTGACGGCCGACGCGAAGACGTCCCTTACCATTCCACTTTTTTTACACAATTTGCTCTTATGGTACAATTAGGTACTATCCGCACCAGTATCAAAGATAGATTAGGTTTGATAAATTTATTTGGCGATAAGTGCCGCAAAAATTTAAAAAATTTGATTTTTTAAAAAAAAAAATCGAAAATTAAATTATTGCTTATGACTTGAAAAGTAGGTAAGTATGATATTCAATTTTGGGTTGCACCATACTTTTATGCAAACAAATATATGTATTTTTTTTTAAAAAAAATGTCGATAAAAGTTAAAATTCACAAAGTTATTGCATTTAAAAAAAAATGAAGTAAATGAAGTTAGGCTAACTTCAAAAGTAAGTCTAACCCCCAAAATCTGACGTTACCATCGTTTTTAGCGTAAGAAAGTACATATATTAAAAAAAAAAAAATTTGAAAAAAGCGACTGACAACTAAACTGCATTTATTCCCTTCTTTATTGCTTATTAAAAGTTCAAATTTCAAGTGAAATTATTTATTTTTCATAATATTAAAACTGATTTAAAATAAACTTCAATACAAGTAGTTTTATTATTTTACAAAAGACCATATTAAATAAACCTCGAAATAAACAGTATTTTTAAACTTCAAAATTATTCTTTTTAATACCTACTAGGTACTCTACTAGGTATTTCGTTATTTGTATACATTCAATATTTATAACATATCTTTGTTTGTGTGAATAAAACACAATATTCTTCAAATTAAAATCTGATAAAAGAAAAACGATTATTATATCATGTACATTACACTCGACACGATTACAGACACGCAGGGAATTATTGTCAACATTTTATCACATGGGTGAAAAAATATTGAGCTGGTTGCATCTAGTGACCTAAATAATAAACTGGGATTATTTTTTTATTTCTTTACCGACAGTAATATACATATTAGAAAAAAATTCCCTTTTAAAATTAAAAACATTGTATAATGTTTGAAATAAACTATCTGTGTAATATTTTAAACAGATCATGAGTTAAAATATTAATAAATAACAATTTTAATACAACAAAAAGAATATTTTATACCTTAAGGTGGTAAAGCTATGCCATTATGCCAATAAATATAAGTGAACCTATGATTACAATAACATAATTATAAAAGTATAACTATTATTAAAATTATATTTTATTTATTTTATATTTTTGTTTATCAATTAACGACATTGTTATCAGTTTATCAATTATAAAAAGAAAATTTTTTTAATAAAATATTATTATAATTTACAAACATGAACGTTAAGGCCAATGCACATAACCACGATTGTGGTAATAGATAGAATGCAACTAAAACCGCGGTAACGCTGAATACATAAAAAAAAATGTATAATAAATGAGGTAATTACGTCATCAACGAGTATTATAACCGTTTATAAGGATTATACCAAATGTATCTACTGTTCAAATAGTAGGTATAGGTATTTACTTTTCTTATAGGTATTGAATATTAATTAAATAAATGTTATTTAAACATTTATAAATATACAATTAATTTTTTTACGATTAGAGTAACTAGCTACAATTTATTTTATTTTATTTGAGAGTGGACTATTTTTAAGTAAAAATGCACTTATATCTATTATAGCCTAAAAGTTTTAACACTATTTTGTAAAGCTGAATCGAGAGTTAAGGGCGGTGAGGAACTTACTTAGGGCTAAGGCCCTCACTAGCAACTTCATTTAACACGTTGTTTACGCATATAGTATTAATTTGTTTTAATTGCCATTCCTTATTTGACAATTATTAAACACGTTTTTATACTATCATAGTGTCATAATATTAATTTATCTAACCACTATTAAACGAATGAATAATCTTTATTGTATAAAAAATAATATCTATTATAATAAATAATTACTATAGATACACGAAGTTACACATTAATCATCATAATCAATGGAAAATAACATTATATTATGTTTTTTTATTCACAATTTAAATAATTGTCTAATATATGGTAATCTATGTAAACATTTTATATATTATGTTAAATGATTAAACACTTACAATTTAATAAAATAATTTTATTATGACAAACGTATGTTCATAATTTATAAATATAATTAGTAATTGCATCAGTAAATGTATCTATTCAATAAATATAGAATAATATAATAAATTATACCAATTTCAAAATACATATAATAAACAATGGGTCAGGAAATAAAATATATTAAATAAATATAACTAGTATAACACAATAAAATGATTGGCCATCAAGGTATTTGTTTCATAATTAATATTATAATTATAAATTTATAATTAGTTTTTTTAATATTAATATAATTCATTTACTTTAATGAAACTCTTTAATAATGAGGTATACAAAATTCGTAAAGTTTAATAATAAATAATAAATAAAGTTAAATAATATATTATAATATTTTATTTAAAAAAATAATTAAAATAATTAGGAAATAAATAATTTAAATGAGGACATACGAATATTAGTGTTGTAAAATATAATATAATTTTAATGCAATGATAAATATCTGCATGAAATCTCAATAAAATGTTCAAGTCCTTACACTTAATATTTCGTTCCCGAAATTTTACCGTTTTCCGCAATTGTTTAGTAGTTTATCTTATCATAAATTCATAATATGAGAAAACAATTAATAAAAAATAAAAAATAAATAACGTAAATAAAGTATCAACTAAATTAATTTCTTTACTGTGAATGTATACCATCTTGTAGTAATCAAACAACTGGTCGAACTACTAATAAAGTCTAATAATATTTAATTAATACAATAATCATATAATTTTTTAAACTTTAAAGGCATGTAAAAAAAACAATATTTAGTGATTTCCATAATGTACAATGTGAAATTTCCATTTGTATAGTAAACTAATGCACCAAAAATTTCGCTGAAACATACTGTTTACTGTTTATTGATTCAGTACCATAATTAAAAATAATAACCTCGCCAAAACACGCTTATTATTGATAAATGATAACAAATCTACAATTTTCAAAGTTCTAAATTCAGATTCTAAGTCAAAGTAATAATTGCAAAATTATATCACTTTCACTTTATCATAAATAATATATATTAATATGAATATAAGTACTCAATAAAATTTTCAAGTCCCTAAATTTTTTTAGATATAATAAATTAATTAAAATTAAAATCGTCAAAATTATAATTTCTGCAAACCTTACTGCCGTTTCTTTGTAGTTTTCCATTTTCCCTAAAGTATAAGAAAAATATTTAAGAATATTTTAATAAAAACGACCTAGAGAAAATACCAACTAAATGAAATTCTTTACCAAATTCATAACCCACTTGAAGCAATACTTCTATCCAAAAGTATTTTCATACTAACTAAATCATAAACACCGAAAAATTAAAAAATTAAAATAAATAAATAATATTTCAATCTTCTTTTAGCTGTTACTGTTCATATACTCGTATTTAACAAAATAATAAATATGAATTTATCAAAATTTAATTACTCATTGAAAAATTATCTATTTTATTTCTTTATATTTTTTTGTTAAAATTTTTATTAAACAATAAACAGTCAAATATTTTTAAAAATTATATTATCTTAATAAAAAATAGTTTTGAATTTCAAATACCCCTATATATAGTTAATAGACTAATACAAATAATTTTCAATTTAAATAATAGAAACAAATAAATAATTAAAATAGTGTAATTGATAGTTGGTATGACATATGAAAATATTATTTATTATTACGATAATTTTATTAAAATTCTAATTATAAAATAAAGTGATTCATTATTTATAATATTGTTGTAGTTATAATATAACTACAGAATCAAGATTAGTGATAAATTACTTTTTATAAAATTATAATATTTTATCTATAATATATGTTTGTGATTATATTATAATATAAATAGAATAAACAAAAATATTTCATGTATTTTAGAATTTTATAAAAAATTACTCTGTAAGTTCCGATTTTGACCAACCAGCATCATTTTATTTGTCATTGGTTAATTCACACTGGACTGTCATGGAACGTACCGACACGGATAGACAAGACAGGACCGAAAAAACATTCTCTGAAAGATTGTAAAGTCCATTCCGTGTCGTGACGGTGCAGTGCGGGCAGTATCAATGTGAATTACCTCATTACATTTACGTAGTATAATATTTTAACGTGTTGTGCTGTGTCATGATGGTGTAGTGTGAATTGAGCATTACAGTCTTTATCTTATTTAGTTATTTATAACAATTAATAACAAAAAAAAAATTTGGTGTCCCTGAAATATTGCCACTAGGAACTAAGACTCCATTCACCCCTCCCCCTCCCCAAATGGCATGGCACTGAGTTTAAGTACATTATACGATAATCACATATATTATATATATTAAAAAAAAAAAAGAAAATATTTTATAAAAATAATATATTCCTCGATTCACTCAGTATCTAAAATTAAAAATTTGAAAAAAATTATTTATAAAGATCTTGCGATGTAGATTTAAGAAATAATTTTAAGAATATTTAAGATTCAGGATTTTATATTTTAATTAAGTAATAGTAATTTATGGGCTGGGAGTAAGTACCAATGCGTACTTGAACTTTAAATTTCATCTTTTGACTAAGTTCCTCAGTAAATAATTTTTTTAATTAGTGACCACTGACCAACGTCCATCAACCATTAACATAATGGGTGTATTATATTATGAACATATTATTATACAAAGGGGTGTGTCCAAATGTACACGGCACACCTGTACACTATACCTATATATAAATGATGTAATATTATTTAGTTAACAAAAAATTGGGTAAAAAATATAGATTTATAAAACTTTATACGACTAATAATATAATATTAAATATATTATAGGTACTATAATATATTATATAAAACATATGCACCGATGATATTCCATAAACATCAATATATTAAAAAATATTCAATTATCTATAAAAATATAAATGCATTGTTTTTTTTATATGTATAGTACCTATATTATATCATATATTATAATAACTATTCAGCACATTCATTTTAAAGAAACGTGACAAAAATTAGAATTAATGACTAAAGATTAAAACCTACAACCAAATCGTACAATAGATCTAAATAAATACAAATATTAATATGCATTGAAATAAAATAACCATATTAATGGCTAAACATTAATAAAATAATAATAAAAACCGATTCACACGTCTAACACAACACGACACCGACGACAAAACATTCTATCAATATAATTGAATACGGTAATTCACACCGACCCGGCAAGCTCCGTAACGACACGACAAGACATTCTAGCAAAGAATGTTTTGTCGGTCTGTCGTTGCTTGTCGGAATCAATTTAGTTGAAATATACATATTTGTATGTACCCATAATTAATTATATAACTCATATATTTTTAATAATTAAGTATAATAATGCAGTATGTATTTTGTTTGGAAATATAATTTTCAATTTTTAAGAGTAAAACATTAAATTGGTACTTCGACATTCGAAAATATTTAAAAAAATTGTCTTCGTGGTCTTCCAACATTTTACACAAATTTGCATGTTCTCCATCAATTTTTTTTTTTTTTTTAAATATCATGAACCCATATAAACCTTGTTTTGACTACCGCACGGGCAATATTTTTCTCCTCGTTGGCGTCGAGCAATAACACCAATACTGCCAAATCTTCAAACTTTAAATTTCGAAACATGTTGGGAACAATTTCCGACACGAAAATTGGAATCAACTGAGTGCGTGTCCGTCGTTCTTTGTTGGCCGTGTGTGAATTGAACATTATTTTGTCTGTTGTATCGTGTCGTTCGAATGTGAATCGATTTTTTTTTTTAATTGAAATTATTAATACCGAATAATCTAAACCTAAAGTGATACGCTATTGGGGGGTATTTACTATTTGCCAATGAGTAGTTAAATATTTTGGGTATTTATTTGGTATTTACCCATGAATTAATTTACTAAGATGTCTAAAATTTTGTTATTTATTATGTAATTAATTATTTAATTACTTATTTATTATGTAAAATTAAGTGTAATGAACTTTTAAATCTTATGATTAAATAAAATTGAGCACGTGATTATTTTTAATAAATTATTGTAGTACCAACCTACACCTACGTGTTATTTTTTTAAATTTAATTATAAATATTTTATTTATTAATTATTATAATAATTTTTTTTTTCTTTAAATTTTCGTGCAAATAATTTTATCAAACTGATATCCCTAATTAAATACGAGTTAATATATTTATTTATTTATTTTTTTTTTTTTAAACAAATTATTTTTCAAATTAATTTAATTTATCGGGTATTTATTAAATAAGCAAATATTTACCCTAAAAATTTATTTACCAAGTATTTGCAAACAACTGTCTATACTTATTAGATATTACAATAATTTTTATATATTATACATATTTATTTAAATGTTTACTAAAATATTATCAAATATAATATGAATACAGAATATTACATATTTATTTAATAATTATTTAGTTAGTAATAAAATAATAATACACAAAATATCCTCGTAATAATTATGTTACTTATAGGCTTATGGGTTATGGGTATCCGTAGTTGCATAGGACACGTTTTGAAAAAATTCGAATTCAGCAACAAGTTTACTTGACATCGGTTAGGCGATTTTTTTTTCAATTTATTTGTTTATAAAAATATATGTGAAAAAAAGAAAATTATTAAAATTTCAAAAAACAAAAAAATTATTTATGTCTAATTATGAATGAAATTTCAAAATGTGGCCTGTCCGATTTCAAGTAGACTTCATACTGATTTCAAATTAATTTTCAAAATTCTTATCATTTCATAAATTCAATTGAACTGATGAAAGAAAAATAGGTAGTTTTAGGTAAAAAATCGACCAGTATCCAATGGCCTTAATTTACATTTACTTCTAAGCTTTGTAAAGTTTGTTATATTTAAAAATACTTAAAACAAGCGAGAATAATAAACATAATTGAACTATTATAAGGAATAAGGATACTATGATTGTTAATTTGTTATAATACCTACATACGTTTAAATTGTACGTTATACAAATTTCACGTTATTTTGATTTGTATTATCCTAGATGTTTTTTAGATTCTGAGCGAAGCGAAGAATGTATTGGTTTTACAATGATGTGTGATTATTTTTTGTTTTTTTTTTTTTTTTTTTTTTTTATGTCTGTGTATAAATGTCAATATTTTAAAAAATACCTACATTATAATCTGACTGAACTTCGCTCAGAATCGTTTTTACGAATGCAATGGTTTATCATTGCATTCAAATTCTAATTAAAATTAAACGCTATGATTCGCACACCTGTATCCTGTGCGGCAGGAGTATCAGCTCTTTTTGTTATATTGTTATTTTGATATTTTTATTATTTTATTATTAATCAATATATAGATATCAGTTTTTTCAAAAAATAATGTATATTTCATTTAATTGGATATTTAGAATTTATCTATTAGATTTTGAGCGAAGCGAAGAATGTATTGGTTTTACAATGATGTGTGATTATTTTTTGTTTTTTTTTTTTTTTTTTATGTCTGTGTACAAAAATACTACCTGAAAAAATGCTCCGATTTTCACGAATAGGGTATGTTTCCGGTAGCAAAGTGGATGTAGTTGGTACTTTACTTAGGTCATTTTTTGAATTTCTCAAAATTGACACTATGCGGTAGAAAAAACGGCGAAAAAATGACGAAAAAACTGCATTTTTCGCGAAAAATGAAATTTCGACGAATTCGATTTCTATATTTCACGATAACTCAGGCAATTTTTAAGATAGAGACCTGAAATTTTTTTTGGATGTTCACATAGCTACTATATATAAGTGGTATAATTTTGGAACCGTTACATTAATTTTTCTCCAAAATATAGGACTTTGAATATTTCGTAAAATTCACGTTTTTACGTATATAATGTGTGATAAAATTGTCAATTTTGG
>JAIUCT010000008.1:6404095-6461966 GCA_021307375.1 Tetraneura akinire
ACTATATATATGTGGTATAATTTTGGAACCGTTACATTCATTTTTCTCCAAAATATAGGACTTTGAATATTTCGTTAAATTCACGTTTTTACGTATATAATGTGTGATAAAATTGTCAATTTTGGGTATTTTAGTCTGAAAATTTTACTGAAGTATACTTACATATTACTTAACATCATACTAAAATATTAGAAAAATCCATTGTCAAAATTTTTTTTATAGCCGTTTTAAGTTGATATTTTTAGGAAAACGAACATCTTAGAATCCATACGTATAAATATTCTGAAAACACTTTCACTACCCGAAATAACCCTTCCATTTTCACCAATAGCTAGTTTCAGATGTAAAAGTGGATGTAGATGGTACTTTATTTGCAAGCCCGTATCCAGGGGGGGTTTAGGGTTTCAACCCCCCCCCCCCCAAAATTGATCCTGAATACGTGCTTGTTTATTTGGGTCATTTTTCGAATTTCTCAAAATTGACTATAGGCGGTAGAAAAAACGAAATTTTGACGAATTCAATTTCTATATTTCACGATAACTCGGGCAATTTTTAAGTTAGAGACTTGAAAATTTTTTTGGGTGTTCACATAGCTATTATATATATGTGGTAAAATTTTGGAACCGTTTTTAAATTTTTTTTCTAAATATAGGACTTATACCTTTTTTAAGTTGATATTTTTAGTTCAAACGAAAATTATAATCTGACTGAACTTCGCTCAGAATCGTTTTTTCGAATGCAATGGTTTATCATTGCATTCAAATTCTAAGAAAAATTAAACGCTATGATCCGCACACCTGTATCCTGTGCGGCAGGAGTATCAGCTCTTTTTTTTTTTTTTTTTTTTATAAAGAGTACATAAATATTTTATAAATAATTAATTCATAATAAAGCGGGTAATAAAATTATGTTATTTATATATACTATAATTATAATTGTAGATATATTATTATAACTAGACATTGTACTCCTTTCTTTCTTTTTCTATAAAATAATTAAAACTTAAAAAAGATGAATGTTAATTAAATAATTTTAAAGCAAGGTTTACACGTATTAATTAAATATTAAGTTTAATAAATATTTTCACTACAATAACAGTAGACTTACAATGCGTCAGAATTAATTTTAAAATACTTGTGGGTAGATAATACAATATACATTTCACAACAAACGTTAGTTACAAGTTACAGGATGGTGTATGTCTTACCTACGCTTTATTTATAACCGGTTTATAAATTTATATACATTGGAATAAATTTTTAATAGATTTTATTTTTCCATTGATTTCCTCTTTATTACAAAATGTCTATAATTTGGAATTACTCATCTCATAGTTAGTTATTTTATTTTTTATGATTATATTAAAAACTAATCAAGGTTTTTGCAAATTATTTACTTTCGCCATCAAATTGAATGATAACCTTCATTTAAGTATTAACTATATAATAAAAATGTTCATAATTCATATCATATTAACTATGAATTACACGAATTAGTTAGTTAGCGTCAATAACGCATTATAATATATTGAACTGATTTTTTCTTATACCAATAATTTAGAAAAAAAATTTAAATTAACTTGTAAGCAGATTAACTATAAATAAAAAAACTATTATTCTACACTCGATCATCTCATAACATCATAAAACAGATAAAGTAAGTAAATAATATTAATTTTTACTTATTAACTATTTTAATAAATAATTATTTCTATATATTATATTAATTAAATAATATATAATAAAAACTATTAATATTGGCAATGAAATATTTGATTAGTTGTTTAGCCAAAAATAAGTCAAGAACTTAAATAGAGAACACAAAATAATATAATATAGGAAGTCAATGTTTTATTGTCAACCAAGAGAATTGTAATAGCTGGAAACTAATTTACGCAGAAGTTTATTGTTATTACTTAATGGTACATTGTAGAATTGACGATCTTTGAATGAAGTACGAATATAAGTCTGTCAGACTTCATGCACAATCAAAAATATCATTTAATAAATATTTATACATTTTCTCGTTAAAATTAAAAACTTTAAAATATTATTCTTTAGAAAATATGACGGTTACTTGTGATCATACGAACTAAAAAAATATATTATATTATGTTAAAATATTTTGAATATTTTATTACTCCAAAAAGATCTAAGTATCTACTCGTATTTAGGATGATTATTATGTCATGGTCCAGTGAAAATGTCAAAAAACTAACGACCTTGCAATAAAAAAAACATACCATTGTTTCCATAATAACCTGAACAATTTTTGTTACCAAATGATGTAGTTCCAATGCACGTGGAAGTACTTTATGAAACTATAATAGGCCCGCACAAATATAATAATTTATTTAAATACAAAATATAATATTATTATATTAATGTTTAAATTAATTTAAATCTAAAATTTAATGCCAAAATTATAAATAAACAAAGAAGAAGACATACCGTAGAACGTTGTACAATAAAAATTATTAAATTATATTAATTTCACTTAAAATTTAAAATTGATTAATTATTAATGGGTCATTCAAAACCTTGTGCAAAAATCAATAATTGTGAACCGTTTAGTTTAGTAGTTTAGATATTAATTATTTTAAATCATTTTAGATTTTACAATGATGTGATGTGTAGACACTATTTTTACCCGAAATAATGCTCAAATTTTCACGAATAGGATATATTTCCGGTAGAAAAGTGGATGTAGTTGGTATTTTATTTAGGTTATTTTTCCATAAATTTAATTTTTAAATTTAATTTCCAATAATTACATTTACGATTTTTTATAGCTTTTTAAAGTATAAAAAAGAAGAGCTGACACTCCTGCCGCAATGATACAAGTGTGCAAATCATAGTGTTTAATTTTAATTAGAATTTGAATGAAATGACAAACCATAGCATTCGAAAAAAGTATTTTGATCGAAGTTCAGTCAGATATGGACATTTAGGTGACAAGGGATTTTATGAGCACTTCTCTCGAATGACTTAAAGTCTTGAAAATTTTATAGGGTGTTTATTTATGTACTCATATGGTCTCTATATGTGTGATATAATTTTGCGTTTTAAATATTTAATAAAAAAATGTCAAAATGTTAATCAATACCTACATTATTTGACTGAACTTCGCTCAGAATCGTTTATTCAAATGCAGTGGTTTATTATTGCAATCGAATTCTAATTAAAATTAAACACTATGATTTGCACTTCTCTGTATCCCTGCGGCAGGAGTATCAGCTCTTTTTTTTTTTATTATTTTCTTTTGATTTTCTTTTTAATTTATATAATAATAAATTAATAAAACAAGTACAACTTGATATTCAAATTCTTCCACATTTTCTAATTGGGCGTACTTAATTATTATAAGATACAAGGATGCAAGCGCCATTGCGCATTCAATACTTTAATAAAAATAAAAATTTTACGATTTAATGTATAAATTTTACAATCATCCGAAATATAATTTGTAGTATTTTTTACTAGCACATTGTAGGTGTATACGTTAGTATAGTTGTAGTCAATTCTTCCATACTATTATCAATATTTATTAATATACCTACTCGTATACCTATATATCAGTATAATTTATCGTTTTCATAATCATAATAGTAAAAGTCTATTGTTCACCCAAAAATTAAATTTTGATTTTTCAATAACAACATGAAAGTATCTATTAAAAATTGTTTTTTTTTTTTTTTTTTTTTTGTTCTATCCCTCAATAAATTGTTCACTTATACAGCGCTGGCCACATTTACGTAATTAAATATTAAAAGTAGTAGATATAAGTATAAAACTACACAGTACACAAACACAATTGATATAAGTATAGCCAAACAAGAATAACTATTATTAGGTACATGCTTCTGAGTTACGTACTGTACATGAAATGACGATATACGAAACCAAATCGGCCAGAACACGAACACGTATGACTGAACGTACAGTGCATATACGGAACGTATACGGTGGTTCTTTTTTCTTTATCGGTTATTATTTATTAATTTATTAATTACACAACCGGTTATTATTTATTAAATACACTATACTTATATAAATTACTTACAATCCTATACATTTTCATTCAGGATTTTGTTTTTTTTATAAAATATCTAAAAAATGATGCTTAAGAACTTTATGCTCTTTTATTTAATTATTAATAGAAACTCTAGATTTATCTTAAACAAAACAATTTAAATTCTGCATGCCACGAATCCTTTAATCCTTCAATGAATCTACCAAGACTTACGATTCTCGAACTGTTTATAAAAAAATAACTCGTTAAAAACAGTGTATACAAGCCCAAATCAAAATCCAATAAACCCTATTGTATTTAATTAAAAAATAAGCATTATCAAATTCCCAAATCTGCTACATTCGAAAACATAATAACATGTATCGGTGGAATTGCGTCTACCTTTTTTTTCAATAGTCCGAATTGTGTTCTCCACAAATACGCACTACAATGCATGTAAATAATTTCAATTAAATCCCGATTAAATCATTAGTACCTTTGAAAATTCAAATAAATTTCAGAATTCAAAAAATTTTTAAAAATTTCAAAATTTAAATATAAATTTGAAAATTCAAATAAATTTCAGAAATCAAAAAATTTTGGAAATTTGAAAAAATTTCAGAAGTCATGAAAATTTCCAAAATTTCATAATTCAAAAAATTTCAAAATTCCAAGATTTTCCAAAATTTTTAAAAATTTAAAAATTCAAATATAAATTTAAAAATTCAAATAAATTTCAGAATTAAAAAAATTTCCAAAATTTTTAAAAATTTGAAAAAATTTATATTAGGCATATTTACATAGGCTATGTTTTGTACATTATATTTTTAAAAATATTAAAATATGTTCATGATTACAAAATCAAGCAGTTCAAATTTAACAAGCAAATAATATATCATAATAGACCAGGTAAAATATTATGTATCAGTTTGAAGTCAAATATTTTTAATGTTGACCATTGATTGCCTAAATTGATTTGCAAATGGATAGAACACATATCTGCCTAATTATTTATGTAATATTTTACTAATACAAAAAGTATATTATTTTAAATGCACTATTAACATAAAACATTCTGTCTAAAAAAAAAAAAAATGGATTTAAATTCGGAATTGAAACTAAATATATTGTATTTTTAAGAAAATTTTGAATAAAACCATTTTTAAGTAGTAAATAAAAATACATAGTAAATTATAACTTCATTATTGCAAGATCTAAAATACTCATATAATAAATTTAATAGCCAATATACTTATAATGAAATATGACATGTGTAACATGGTTATCGTTGCCACAATATAACCTTGGTGAATACTTATCAAAAAGGTGTCATTTTTTATTATATTTGAATAATTAAAATTTTATATATAGGTATACTTATACATGTAATATATCATTGGTGATTTTAGTATCAATCATAATAATATGTAACCTACTTAAACTGACTAGATTTAACAATGGCAATTTTAATAAATTATAACAATTCATAATAATAAACAAAAATAGTATTACTAATTAGTAATTATAGTACTACAATAAATTATTATAAATTACATAAATTATTACTAATATAAGTAATTTTTTTCATTCAAGATTATATTTAATTTTATACATTATTTGATATTATTATCCCGATAAATGAGAATGAAACAAAGAAACATTTAAATTTTATAGAGTTTTATTGCCTATAATCATCCTATATACAAACTACAAATTCAGAGACAACAGAAAATTAATTTGAATAAATTTCCAGGTTATTTAAAAAATCTGATATAATTATAGGCAAACATACTTGCTTTATTTAAAATATCAAGAATGACAAGACGATTAGGTACCTAGTAAGTTATTATTTGAAATCAGTTCTATTGATTAAGATAAATTTCTGTACAAATTTATCATATTTATGTAGATTAAATATAATATAACCATATAAATATAAAATTAACTCACTGAAACCATAAAAAAACAAGGATATAATTTACTATATTATATTCTATCCCTGTATGCAAAACTATAAATATATAATAGTATATAAAAATCTTAGCACAAATAGCAAGAAGGCTAAGAGGAGTTAAACTCCTTTGAATTCAAAATTGTCCACAATTTATGACAGCAGCCCTTCACATAATTGTTCCTACACATTTATTATAGTACCTTAAGCCACCCACTATTTCCAGACATTTTGTGCTAATGATAAAAATATATAATTGATAACTTATATATAAATATTCTTTTAACATATACCTAATTAATATTTATATATTTATTTATTTTTAACATATAATGATAATAATATTAAATTAAATTCATGAAATACAAGACTGAAGTATACTCTCATTATTTCTCTCGTCTATTTTTATTTTTCATCCTTGAATTTCAATAATTTAAAAAAATAGTGTTAAACTACACTATTACTAAACAAATCACCTACACTTTGTCTAATGAAATAAAAGATCATCTGTGACCAGAAATAAATGTTAATTTAATGAAGTAGTAGTTAATATATTGTTTTATAGATATTAAAACAAAACACAATTTTTTTAAAAAAAAACCCAGATGTTATGTATTGTGTTCATTCGTCTATAGTGAAAATTAAATATATTACACATTATAAAACATAAGGATAATCCATAGTTTATAAGTAAACAATAAAAAGATAACAGTAAAGATTAATAAAAATAAGTGATATTTAATTTATGATAAAAATAATTATTTAATCATACCTATTAGTTAAGTACTTAAACTATTTGCTTTATTAATTTGTTTCAAGTATATTATAAACATTCAAATTTTAAATAACAGATTAATAATTTATTATGTACCCAAATAGAAAGAAAAATGTTTATCTTCAAAAGTATTTATGATAATTACAAAAGAAACTATATTTTAAACAAATACATATATTTAATTAAAAATACACTTTATATTATAATAATAGTAACTTACTAAGCAAGGTTATAATTTATATTAATATTTTTAATTTAATATCTGTATGATTATAATACATAGGTAGATTTAATTTAAATAATCAAATCAAATCAAATCAAATCAAAATAAATTATTATTAATTCCATTAAGTATTATACACCAGACAGTGGAAATTATTTTGTTATTATTTCTTGTTTAAAATAAATATATGTAATAATATTTCAATTTAATAAAGTAACCTTATAAACCTTGAGTCTCTTTTTATGAAAACGTTGTTGAACCATATAAGGATATAGGCGTGAACAAAATTAGTTTTAAACATATTTTTAATATATATGGCAAATAACAAATTACCTGTTTGGTTTTGGGTAATGTCTCCATGCCATTAATTATTGGTGCTCGATCCATATCTTTCTCTACATGCAATAAACCATTTTCTACAGCCGGCATTTTTTAAATCTTAAATATAAATATTTTAGATTGATCGTAAAAATATTCATCCGAAATTAATCATTAAATTTTTAATCCTATAATGTCCATAAAACATTAAAATTCGGTTTCATTTTATTGTCACGCACAGTAAACATCAACAAATACACACACAAAATTATTAATTTTAAATTTAAATTTTTCAAGATATTATTTAAAATAGACAACAAAGACCTATCAAGACCAAGAAAATCAACAACACTAAATAATAAATATTAACTACTAACAGTCGACAGTGACACTGACCGCGGAAATTTTTGCTAAAAGTGATTGTAAAATATTTTGGTAAACAAATGGCTACAGTGTAGCCAATGTATTGCTGTAATTTTAATCTGATTATTTATATATTGTTACTATGTTCATATTGTTTTAGACCGCAACATGATGAAGTAAATAACAAAATTTCTTACCATACGTGATCCGTCTCGTCTCTTCTTTTAGGTACGTTTTCAGATGTAGTTTGTTTTTGTATCATTAATTTACGAGTTTTCTACAGTCAAAATGGTGAGTTTTTTGTTTTTATCCATTTCAATCTAAATACCTACACTTGTAAAAAGACTAAGTGTGAAATTATTTGTTTATTATAATTTTATAATATTTATTTTACAAGATATCTTCAATTCCCTACGAAACTGAATTCCCTTTATCGTATTTATATTATGATTTTTTGGACTATTCTAATCATATTCTAGATTCTCCATTTTATGTTACAAAATTAAATATATGAAAACGTATTTATGAATTATAATATTTGTAAATTAGTAATTATAGACTAGCAATACTAGCACAATAAAATATGATCATATAAACTAGAAAGTCTGTAATATAAATTTAAATTACTATCGGTTAATTCTTTGGATTAAATTGTATATAACAATCTAAAATATTATAAATATATTATACATTTTCATTTTTAGGTTGCTAATACGTCTACTGCAACAATTCGGACTCGCAAATTCATGACCAACCGTTTGTTATGCCGAAAACAAATGGTAAGTAAACAATACATTAATTAATATGTCATCAATAAGGCTTGGATTTTAAAGTACAAAAAAAAGTTATGTATGACATAAAAACTCAAAAAAATGATGTAAAAATTATTTTATTAAAACACCCTTTTAAAATTATATTAAATACTTGACAAGTAACAGCGGCTATCGGCCTAGTCCGGCGTATCAGTGATCAATGTAATAATACAATAAGAAAGTACCCAGATAAAATTGTATATATTCGACTAATCAATTTATATGATATTAAAATAAATTTTAAACTTTATTTACAATCCAGATTGTCTGGTATTTTATTATAAAAAAAATTTTAAGGAATAAGTACTTGAAAATGTGCCATAAAAAGTCAAAAATTGCCACAACAAAATTTTGTTTTTAGGATAGTGAGTTCTTAAAACATATTTATAACTTGGAAAGCATCGGATCAAGCACTTCAAAAAAAAAAAAAAAAAAAAAAACAGATGCAATTACATTAAAATCCGAGTCCTAGTGATGAGTTTAAAATTTATTTAATATCCTTTTGGTATTAATAACCTAAATAATATAATATAACCTTTATAGGTAATTTACATTTTAGATTAAAATTTAATATTCTATATACCTATCTGCAATCATTGCTTTTTCAATTCAAATAAATTAAATATTATATAAGGAAGGTTTTAATTTAATGAAAGTTCATCTACTTAGATGACTAGTATTCAATACATTATTTTATGTAATTTTAAATAATTAGTAATTGCTGTCTTTTAAATTAAATTTTTCTCAATATATATATATATCAGGTTAATAATTGGGTTAATTATTAAAATTTTATAAAAATTGTAGTTTAATTTTGATTTATTATTAATTTAGGTCGTTGATGTCATGCACCCTGGAAAGCCTTCTCCAAAGAAGACTGATATCCGTGAAAAATTAGCTAAAATGTTTAAAGTATTGCCAGATGTTGTATTTGTATTTGGTTTCCAAACATGTTTTGGAGGCGGAAAATCAACAGGCTTTGCCCTAATTTATGATACTTTAGATCATGCTAAGAAGTTTGAACCAAAATACAGACTGCAAAGGGTAATTTTACTCATAAATTTTCATGATTATTTATTGAATCTATAATTAAAATTTGAAGAATATTCAAATATTAAAACCAATACATTTTAAGCAGATATTTAACTAAATTATAAATATTAATAAATAATATTCACAAGAACTCTTCTTATAAAATTAAATTAGAAATATTTAATTATTAAATTTAACATATTAAACACTAAAAAGTCAGTTTATTTTTGTCCAAAAAATATTAAAATATATATTTATTAATGTTTACTGTTCCACTCAATTTAGTAATTATTTTAATAATACAAATCAATCCTGAACACATTATTAAACAAGTATCTTTATTAATATTATATTTATATCACATCTTATCAAGCAATCATGTTACTGGCCCATATTATTTTCTATTTTTAAGGTACATATTTCAAATATAATTATTAAATGTTCAATAAAATTTTAATTATAATAATTTGTATGAATGACCACAATATATTTTAACAATAGTCACATATATATATTTGCTGATGATGACAATGCAACGCTTAGGCTTAGTAGATTTTTATTTGTGGTATATTATTATGTACTATGGATTTTAGCACTGATCAGTACAGTATTAGTTACAGTATACAAATTTTGAAACCTATTAGTTATTGAAAAAATTTTCATGGGACATCTTATGTCAATAGCATGTTTTCATAATATATAGTATAATAATTTATTTTATAAACTACTTATTGTAATACATTATTTATATTTATAATGAACATTTTATTGAATTATAATCATTACTTATGATCAAGGCTCGGAACTTTAGGCATTTGCATATTTGTCTAGAAAGTGCATATTGAAATTTTGATTCGATACAAATTCGATTCGTATTATGTACATTTCAAATATAAAAATTTTTGTTGCATAATTTTGCATATTTTGTTATTTTTTTAAAAAAAAATAAAATATTAGATATATGACAACCAAAATTTTAAGTTTTATATCGTTTGACTCTCACAAAATAAATTAATTCATCAATGGCTATAATTGTATTGCTCCAGCTCGCACAATATACTGGACAATAATATCTCTGTAGTACTGAGAACTCGCCGACCGACCTGTATTTATTTTTATACAAATTTACCACTATATTAATATTTTTTACCATGATATAAAATATAAATAGTATAACCGTGGGTAATTTTTTTTCTCATGTACCTAACTTAAATTTTTAAATTTTGTATGTAAAATTTATGTTTTTCAATAAATTTCATAGTTTATTAGTTTGCATAATTATTTTCTAATTTTTTACTGCATATACCGCATATTCTGATGTTTTTTAACGCATATATATGTGCATATTTTAGTATTTTTTAGCGCATAAAGTTCCGAGCCTTGCTTATGATATAACATATGACCTATACATAGCTACTAAATTGTGAATTAACAAGAAGTAAATTATTAATTTTAAACATAAATTTTAAATTAATACTATGTATCTCTTTAATACCATACATTTTTTATAAATATTCATATTTGTTTAGCACGGATTATTTGAAAAGAAGACTCAAACTCGCAAACAAAGGAAAGAACGGAAAAATAGGATGAAGAAGGTGCGTGGTACTAAGAAAACTAAAATTGGTGCCACATCAGGAAAAAAAGTAATGAAATAGTTATTTTATTTAATATTTCAAAGTACTAATATCAATTTTTTTTTTTTTTCAGTAAATTGAATGTTAGAAGTGTATGAATGTACTTTGCCAAGCATTTATCTGCTAGCTTGTAAATGTAAATAAAACACTTCTTTGATTAAATTGTTGGACTTAATTCCATAACTACGAGTTAATTTATGTTCTGTTATCCTTTTCTACTGCCTCATTTACAAAATAATTATGTTTTTACACAAAAAAAGTAAACATAAATTTGACAGATAATGAGAAATAATTATTAAGTAATAAGTATTAAACACATTCTGAGTAATTGTTTGAGGAGTTTAAAATAATTTTCATTATATTGCTATTTCTCAAACTATACAAAAAAAATAACGGGAAAGTACAAACCCCTCCCCACAGTATAGTCATAATAAATAACAAATATGACTTATAAGAACAATTGCTCATTATTGTGTATTGACTCTTATTTTTTAATTATATTATAATTATGATTATATAAAATAAATTATTGTTAAGAATAATTCAATTTCATATGATAATTAACATCGTAATTTGTAATGTAAAATTATTTAATTTATAACATTATATACATATTGGTTTTTCTGCACTCATATAAACGTACTGTGATATTTAATAATGGTTTGTATCATTAGTATATAATGAATAATAATAAATTCTTATCATTTTTATATTAATATATTATATAAATGAAATATAACTATTCGTTAATTGTTATATTTTCAATTAATTAGTATACTCATATAATCTCAATTTTAAATAACTTTATAATGTTATATTTTATTTTCTCTTTTCATAAAGCCGATACAACTAAAAATGCATTTTTTAAATTTTTGAATAATTAATTTTGTAGTTATTGCCCCCATACGTCTGTTCAATATTAAACATAAAACTGAAAAACGAGCAAGTAGAAGAACTTTGCTATCTTGGAAGAATCATAACCAACAAGCACTTGAAAAAAAGAAAAGTCTCGCAAATAAACATCCAAGTATAAATTGAATTAAATCTTTTATTTGAAGTGTCCTGAATTTTAATCAAATGCGAAAAAAAGAAATTGGAGGTGAATGGTAGGTACAACTTGAACTAAAAGGAGAACTAATAAATTATTAGAAGAAGTAGAAGAAAAAAAGGGTCTTTAAAAACAATGAAGGAAAATTAAACTAAGGTCTGAAAGAAGATCAAAAACCTGCTTCTTCAAGGATATGTTGGAAGACTAGTCTTGAGAGTCATAAATAATAGAAAAGTTGCCTTTAGATTCTGATAATGATTTACAAATAATAAAATGCATAGATATATGTTATATTATACTTGATTTGGACAGTTCTTATTTTTACCAATGGTAAACAATATAATGATTTAGTATACTGTTTACAAAAAATTAACTACCCGAAACTTTTATAACAAAAAAAAATACCTAACCTTTTTTTTCGTTTTATGCTGTTAAAATATTTTATTTCCTTATAAAATTTAATATTTCGTGTAATAACTTCAAACCCTCACTAATTTATTTTTATATTAAATTTGAACGATATAGTGCTTACGTTTCATCTTTATTTAAAAAAAAAAAAGAAACGCGGCAAAATAAAATTGGATCTGTGGTTACACTGTGCGCCAAGAGTTCACTCAAACAATGCAATCGTCCCGCGCGCGCCGTGATTGGTCAGTGGCGTCAGAGTGATTGTGCGACTTGGTGGTTTACAGCGTCGTGTCGCCGCTTACGAATGTGCATACTACATACACACAATGGCGTCCGACAACGGTGACTTCGACACTGATCTAGCCGAAGCACCAGCAAAACGCATGCGATACTCGTTTGCCGACGAAATCGCCCAAAGTTCGCATTTCGAAGCTTTTGGTCAACGATTCACAGGGTTTCCGTCTGGAGATTGTTATGGTAAGTACAGCAAAAAGAACAGCGATTCGGGACTATCACCTGTCATCCCGCAAACATGGCGGATTTTTTCTCGTTTACGTACCGACATTTTACCGGTGATGACAGGGCGTGCCCCTCTCTGCCCTCCGACAGCTCATCATCCTACAACTATGACGTCATTACTTCACTTTCTTTTCCACGTTACCATTCATCAACTTTTCCAAGTTTCTGTTATTAATAATAATAATAAATAAAAATATACTTTATCATGCCACAACATTATTATCAGTATTATTGTAATTGTTATTGTTGGTGATACAATATTTTTGAATGATGAATATTTGATTTTGATGTATGGAAATTAAATAATGAGAATGAGTATAAACCGACAGAGTTGACGGATTCGTTGGTTCTCATTTAATTTTCTATAGTCATTTCATCAACAATTTATTTTATTTTGACTACTGATAAATTTAGTTTGTAGAAATTTAAGATTTCTACTTCAAATTATTATTGTACATACTAAATTGAATTGAATTTAGCTCCAGATAGAATTATTTATAAAATGGCGAGAATTTTACATTAATATTACTGAACATAAAATAACAAGGCCTGCCGTTGTATTTAATAAAATTTTAGATTTTAGAAAAATGAACGTAACGGTTCCAAAATTTTACCACATATATGTAATAGCTATGTGAACACCAAAAAAAATTTTCTAGTCTATCTTAAAAATCGAGAAATATAGAAATTGAATTCGTCAAAATTTCATTTTTCGTGAAAAATGCCATTTTTTCGAAGTTTTTTCTACGGCATAAGGTCAATTTTGAGAAATACGAAAAATGACCTAAATAAAGTACCAACTACATCCACTTTGCTACCGGAAACATACCCTATTCGTGAAAATCGGAGCATTATTTCGGGTAGTATTTTTGTACACAGACATAAAAAAAAAAAACCAATACATTTCGCTTCGCTCAGAATCTAAAAAATATTTCAGATATATGTGGCTTCCTCTTTTTCCCCTGATTTAGGTATGATACTAAATTACATCTATTATGGATTGCTATCCATTTTGGTCTTAATTTTTACTTTAGTAATGTTTGTTCTTTATTTAATTTAGTTTTTGTTGAAATTAATGCAATGAATATCTATTTAATTAAATATGATATTAAATACCTTCTTATTTATTATTCTTAATCCAATGCAACATATAAAAATATAATTAAATAATACTATTTTATAATACCTGTATTTATGTATATTGTAAATAATTTTTTTTTCTAGCTAATAATTTGTATCAGTCATCATATAAGTCTTTAAGTAATTTATCGCCAAATTATTTACAACCAAATTCACCAAAACCATTAACCATGTCTTCTAGTTTACCAGAATCTCCTGAAGATTCAAGGTAATAAATATTTATATATAGATCATAATAAATATTTATATATGCCTAATTATTAATTATTAATTTTGAAGTATATTTGATGAAAGTTCAGACACAAAAGATGAACCTGAAGATGATGACTCGTCTTCATCGTCCAGTTCTGATTCCAGTGCTGATAATGAAGATTCTGAAAAGGAAATACCTGGTAATTAAAATGTTATATAATTATTACTTTTTTATTTTACATAATTTCACTACATAATATCAATCTAGGTTCAATGAGTTGGGTACAAAGACAAATCATGGGTGGTATAAATCCACGGCGTTTATTGCATCAAGTGTTTGGAGCTTCTGTTCCATCTCAATTAGAAGATATAACATTATGGAGAGTAAGTAACTTTTATTTTTTTTATTTAATAAAGTGTATAAAATAATTAATATAATATAAAAATAATTTATTTGACAGATAATCATGAGTATGACTGATGACTCACCAATACGTAATCGATTACGCAGTGTTAGTTCACTTGATGATGTTGTCCGATTACTTAAAAGTAGTGCTCGTATAATGGTTCTTACTGGAGCCGGTGTAAGTTATTTTAAATATATATTTATAATTTAAAAAAAATGAATATATAAATATATGATATATAATTTTGTATATTAGGTCTCTGTTTCATGTGGAATACCAGATTTTCGAAGTCATAATGGAGTTTACGCTAGGTTGGCAACGGAATTTCCTGATTTGCCTGATCCTCAATCTATGTTTTGTATAGATTACTTTAGAAAAGATCCTAGGCCATTCTTTAAATTTGCTAGAGAGATCTATCCTGGACAGTTTAAACCATCACCATCTCATCAGTATGTTATAAAGCAAATATATTAAATCATTTTAATCTTTAATTTCGTCTAATAATTTTATATGTTCTTTCTTTTTAGATTTATTAAACTTCTAGAAAAGAAAGGTCGACTTTTACGTAATTATACTCAAAACATAGATACATTAGAACAAGTAGTTGGAATTAAAAATGTAATTGAATGTCACGGTAAGATAATTGATATTAAATTTTAAATTTATAATTATTTATGTTTATGAATTTCTTTAAAATATTAGGATCCTTTGCTACTGCATCTTGTACACAATGTGGACACAAAGTTTCAGCAGAAACAATAAAACCTGACGTATTTGAACAAAGAATACCACGTTGTCCAATATGTATTAATAGTACTGGTAATAATTATATAATATATATTATAATGAAATATTAATTATAATAAAATTTTATTTTAGGTATTATGAAACCAGACATTGTATTTTTTGGAGAAGGTCTTCCTGACAACTTTCATAAGGCAATAGAAGAAGACAAAAATAATTGTGATTTATTGATAGTAATTGGTTCATCCTTAAAAGTCCGGCCAGTAGCTCGCATACCCAGTAATTATAATTAAAAAAATTTTTAAAAAAATTATAATTATATAACATTTATTTTTCAAAGATATGTTAAATAAGCATGTTCCACAAATATTAATAAATCGTGAACGACTTCCACACATGAACTTTGATGTGGAGCTTCTTGGTGACAGTGATGTTATTGTGGATCACCTCTGTCGCATGTAAGTAGTTTATTAATTTAATATTTATTACATTTTATATTGAAACTATTGAAATATTCAGGCTTGGTTCAGATTGGACAGAACTGTGTTGGTGCAAAGAAGAATTGACTGAAACAAAAATTTTAAATACACCTGTGTCATCACCAAGGTACATATCATAATTATATGAAATAAATATTATATATTAATCATTGTTATTTATAGGTCTAATGTAACAACTGTAGAAAGTGAAATGTCCACTGATTCAACCAGGGATAGTGCTAACAGTATGTCACCGCCGCTTGATGATGATAGATTTGCTCCTGGTTCATCAGGTGAACAACGTCATTTATCTACTGATTCTACGAGGGATAGTGGTATTGATCCAGATGACCCTCAAAAGTCTAGTCTAGCTACTTATTTGCCATGTAATTACTATTATATTTCTCTACTTATTTTTTATAATGAATTTTTACAATAGAATTTTTTTTTATAATTTTAGCAAACAAGTATTTTATGTTAAAAAGAAGAAGTTATATGTTTTCTGGAGCAGAAGTGGATTTAAATGACATGAATGATGATAGTGAAACAGAATCAGATTCAAGTGATAAATCAGAAACTCCATTAAATTAATTAAATTTATATTTAGCTCAATTGTTACTTAATAACCCAAGCTATTAATATTATTTTTGCTTTAAATCATTTAATGTATATTTAAAACTTGATATCTGAAGTTACTTGTAATATCGTATTTTCCCCTTTTTATCTTATATTTATTTATTGTTTAATATTTATTTTTTTATCATTTGTAATCCCAAATATCTTTTGAATATAAATAATTTGTATATACTTCATAATAATATATAGTCCATTGAAGGATAACTGTCAATTATTCATTTTATAAAAGTTTGTTATTTTCTTTAATTTTATAAGTTTGAAATTTATATTTTTTACTTAATTTTTTTAATACAAATAATTGTTATGCTAAAAACTAATTTTAATAAAAAAAAAAAAAAAAACACTTGATAGACATAAATTATTAACATATTTTATAATAAATTGTTCATATGTAATTTTATAATAGATTTAATACTCCATTATTTTAATTAATATTGGTTAAAAACTAAAGAATGTATTAAAATTAAATTTTAATTGTTGAGTATTAATTTAATTTTAAATGTAAAAAATATTGTTATTTATTTATTTTTCAATATTAATACTATAGGCAAAAATCATTTACATTTCAATTTATAAAATTTAATTAATTGTAAAATAAAATGTATGGAAATTTTATTTATATGTATATTAGGTACTATTAGTAAAATAAGCCTTAACTAAAAACATTGTAAATTGTTATATTTTTGTTTATATATGCATTTAACTGTATTGGTTATAAAGAAGTCAGTAATAATTTCTTGTAATGTAAGGTGTATGTATAAGTTATATATCTAATCATTTGAAATAATTCTCATGTCAAATTTTATTATATCACTCATTTGGTTGTGCTATTATCATGTAACACAATTACCATTACAAAATGATAGGGAAAAAGTGATGTGTTCAACAAAACATATTTTGTTGCGTTCCTTTACAAGCATATTAGCAATACATTATTAATTAATAATTATTATATTAATTATGTTATTAGTTAATTTTTATGTTATAACACTATTTTTATTTTCAGAGTATAAGTATTAGTTATAGATTTGCAGTGTTTAAATTTTAGGTGGATTATTTTTTTTAATTATAATATTAGCATAATCTATAATATATTACAAATTTTAAATGTTGAATATTCTTTTATTTAATTTTAATTTGCTATTTATATAATAATATTACATAGCATCATTAAACCAAATCTATTTTTTTTTATAATGCTTTTTTCTTTTTAGTATTGTGATAAACATACATGAATTAAAAATATTTTTATTACGGATAGTATAGTATAGTAAACAATTTTTCAAAATTCACTCATTTTTAATGTAATAAGTGAATTTCATATAATAAAATCTATTTGCACTTAATCTGCTGATTTATTATATTTATAATTCTAAACAAACCTTAAATAACAATATTGTACTATTATTAAAATTATAATAAATAATTAACTAGGATTAAAAGGAAAATCATATAAACTAGTTTTAGATAATTTTTTTTTTCATAATATAATCTATAATGTTCCTAAAAAATGAAATTAATACAGTATTATATAAAAATATACTGTATAATGTATTTGTATATTCCTGTATATACATATATATATATAATAGATAGGTAATTGTTATAAAATGTCTTTAAAAAAATGTAATTAGGTATTAAAATTGGTACATTAATTTAAAGTAATACTTGAAATGTATGAACAAAAATCCTGAATTATTTTATAATAACTTTTAACTCTTTGAACTTCAAAATGAACACAGTACTAGAGTCAGAGTGGCTTGAAGATAGTGTTTTTAAGATGCCTGGGCGTATGGACAATACGTGACACTTGACAATCCCAATAACAATGTTTTCTCTTCTAAGTCCATTTTAATAATAAAAAAAAAGTGGCTAATCGACCACAACAGACGAATATCATTTTGTGGTCATGTTGTGCCAGTGTGGTTTTATATTAAGTATGTCTAAGTAAATTATACTAAGTAAAATATTTTTATTTTATTTAATTTAAACAAATCACAATTTTTTCGATAAATCACACGCTTTACCACTTAAATTTTAATGTTTCCATTATATAAAATAACAACTAATTTAGATTTCTTCTAAGAGAAATTCAAGAACTATTATATTTGCATATTAATTTCAATTAAAATTTTTATACATATCTGATTATAATTATATTATGTGATATTTTAACAAGTACAATGAATTGCCTATAATATACTCCTTATAAAATAACCCACAATTAAACTGATATGATAATTATTATTACTACAATATTAATAATATTATAAGATTATAACTATTAAACCATTGATTATAGAATAGACTATAGGTCTATTCTATAATCAATGCTATTACTTGCGAGCCCTGAAGTTCATGCACTAAAAATTGATTTTATATGTATGCATTAATACTCTAAAAAACGCTTAAATATGCAGTAAAAACGGTAGACCGTCAGTAAAAACATGTTTAATATGCTATTATTTATTTTATAATGTCGGTGGTATGTTGTCGATGGAAAATATATTTTCGGCAAATTAAATTAAAATTTTTTTTAAACGACTTGCCGAAGACGATTTTTCTTTTGGCATTGTATAATATTGAAATGACACGATATAAATAATATTTTAATAAATCGATTAAAGTAAAAAACCAAACGTCATCGAACGACACATCACACGGACCTCAACTACACGCGTAAACACCACAACACAACTAAATGAGAAATCGTTAGAGGAAAATAGGAAATTATTATTTTGACTATAGAATTTTAGATACTTCAATACATACATAAAAATATTGTATTATGTGTAAACTTAAATGCGGGCGTGCGGATCATGAATTAAACCGTGACAGCTAGCGATAAACAACTCACACATATTACACCATAATAAAAAATTTTCTGTTATAAATTCCCATATAATTATAGGTTTATAGGTACAGTCGGTGCCAGATGGCAGATATAAATAATATAAATTTGTATAATCTATATAAAAGAGATCGTTTTTCATAAAATTCTGGCGTTTAATGTTAATTAAATGATTATAATACGAACATATTACATTTTACATGTACGAGTATATTATATTAAAATTTAAAATAGGGTATAAATAATTTACTATTAAGATAGTATATAATACCCATGTAATATGTATACGAGTATCTTGTGTCCTCGTAAGTCGTAGTTCACTAGTTCGTATCTATAAATTATAGATTATTATAGTCTCATAAGTCATAGGAGTGTCGCGGGGAGTATACAATTACTAAAACAAAATAAGAGTTTTCATACAACGTAATCATAATAAAAAGATTTTTTGAACAACACATACATAAAATATAAGTGCTTTTTAAACAAAAAATTGTTGATTTGTCATAACACTTCTTATAACTTATAATATCATATTGCATAATTAATTATGTATTAGATTTATAAACAAAATGTCCTCGACAAACTCGGGACTATTATTGTAAACATATTTATTTATTTTTTGTGTAGCTAAATATTGTTACGTAAATAATATTTAAATGACAATATTTTAGGCAAATTACTCGTAAATAAGTAGGTATATAAATTTTTTATGTTCTATGCTCCTTAAAGGATAAGATATTAAGATCCGAATGATGATATAGAATTACTATAAATAAAGAATTGTGTACAATTATAGTTATTAGCCAGCTACTCATTAAGACAAATTACCTAAAAATAACATAAACAATAATATTATTATCTCCATGATAACGTTTAATTTAATAAAATAAATACCTTATTTGAATTAAATTAATATTTTGATATGGATTTTTCTATCGTTTAATTAAAAAAAATAATTAATTAACTATTATTTATAAAGCAGATAAGAACACAATTATTCCAATTTTAAAATTTGAACTTCGTGAAAAATCGTTATTTCGAATGCATCGATACACAATTATTTTTAAACCCTAATATAATGTAACACTTTATTATTCTATTAACACTATCTAGTCGAACCACCATTATTCTCATCTCTCATCGAGAATCTAAGGGATAATGAGAAACATCCACCACCAGTATTCGTTCGGATTTTTTTATACCTAGTCATATGAAGTATATATAATATTATATTCTATTTAGGTAATATATATACAACATAAAACTATTATAGAGGACGTTATTATTTAAACATTAAACATTTTTATATTTATGTATTAATAATAAGTCATGTTTTTTATTTTAATTTTATAGTTTTATAGATACCAATTATAAATTAAAAAAGATATAGATAGTATAATTAAAATTTATAATTATGTCTAAGCATTACACATAATTTATAATTATATGCATATATATATACATTTTTTACAATTAAATTTAATAAGTAGGTATACTGTAGTTACTCTATAAATTACAAACGATTCACTTAATTGTAATTTGACAATTGCATAATAAATTTGTTTTTAATATACATACACTATATACTAACCAATTCCAAGAAATAATTTATGTTTTTAAAATAAAATTCCAAGGTTAATTTTTTATATAGGTACCTATAATAAACACTATTTTACAGAGGAGATTACGAATTTATTTTATTTATTTAAAAAGCCGCGGAAATAGACGATTTTACGAACTTTTATAATTATTAATAAGTAAAATTATAAAATTATAATTTATATGGGATATTGCTATATTGGTAACGAGGAAATATGATTCCTTTTACCAATAATTACATAACTATATTACATTAAATTTTTCAATAATTAAAATACATCTTATTAATTATAACATCTAATATTAATTTATATTATTATTACTTGTGTTATATAAACGTATTTCATATGAATAAATGATGAAGGATAAACTAAAAATTAGTATATATTTTATTTGCTATAGCTAATTATTATATATTTATTTCTAATGTTTTATTTCGTTACGTTTTATAGTAATTTATTTGATATTTAAGAAGTATAATATGAATGAATAATAATAATTATTGCGGTGTGTTTATCCTTGATATTAAAATTTAGTCATATCTAATGTTTTGATGATAACTGTTATATATAATATATTATATATAAATATAAAATTATAGAATTTGCTAAATTTGATAGGTACTCATAGGTATGCATATTACAAACACGTCAATTAATTTAAGCATACTCGTATATCTAATTTATTTCAATATTAAATAACATTATTTAAATTATTTGATTTAACATCATCAATATTTATTAAAACTCAAATAATTTTTGATATTGTACGTACCTACTGCAGGTTTATCATACCATCATATTATTCTAACTCGCGAGTATAGTATATAGTGTACACACTACACATTATTACAATAGGTATTTATTACCGTTTCATTAACGAACAACTGAACAAAATATTTTTTGGTAATATGCTTCATAATAGTATTTATTGTAGATGAAAATTCTTAAATTAAGCTATGATAAAAATTAAAATTACATAATTAAATATAAATATTATAGCAGTACCTATTTAATAATATATTTATTATAAATTATATAATATAAATATATAATATAATTTATTATATAATATTAAATAATAATAATTATATTTAACTTATATAATATACCTATATTAGTATGTAGGTATACCTACGTTTATATCATATACTCCCAAGGTGAGATGATTAAAATTTCATGCTACAAAAATTATGATTATTGATTTAAGGCAACTAGGAAGTAGAAGTTATATGTTTTATGTTTTCAATGTTACCTCCAATATTTATTTTTTTTTTTTTGTGCAACATTATGTTCCGATCACTCTGTATAATGTTTAATATTATATATTTATATAGGTACTCTTATATTTATACTACCTACCTAATTACTATAATTAGTATGCATAGCATAGTTTTGACTATAACTTAGGTATAATTTTTAATAATTATTTTGTTTTAAAAGAATAATTATATATTTAAATATGGGTACTTTAAGAAAAAATGTATGAAATAAATAATGTATAATATAACATAAATTAAATGTATAAATAAATGTAACGTTGTAAATTGTAATTATAGAGATTTTAAATAGTGTATGACTTTTTTCAAGTATAATACATATAAGTATTTTAATAGCACTACGCACATGTGCTACATATACATACTATAACACACGTGCTATTGTGCTATTATATAATAATATGTACGAGAACAAAATTAAAAATCGTGTTGATTATTACTATTTAACTAACAAAAACAATGTGTCTATAGTTCTTGACGTACATACTCTATTCGGTAGAAATCAATAATATAACACAAAAGTCCTGGTGGGTGGGATGGTTTATATTATACACGTTCAGAGCATGCTCAGATTGTGAACTTGCGTTACCATTCTGTATTAGCCAGCTGGACGTTACTATAAGTAGTATAAGTTATCTGTAGGTATATTTGTATACCAATAGTCGGTACCATTCAAACATGTTTTATTGATAAATTATAATGAATAATAAACAAATCCAAATGTCCAGGTAAATATATTTTTTTTTTTTTTTTTTTAGTTTTATTTACAAATTACAATTTTAAACTGTATAGGTATAATTATAGACTATATACAGTATTAGTGTAATTTATACACATTATACTTACATAATTATTTTCCAGGTTAACGAAATCAATATGGGCCATATTATCGTTAGTAGTATTTGCCATTAGTGTAAATTCGTTCCAAGAAAAGCAGTTTAAATTTAAACACCATAACAATGAGGAAATGTACGATTCTCTATTGGAAATACAAGAGAAATGTCCAAATATTACAAGTATTTACCGGCTATCAGAAAATTCCGTGGAAGGCCGTCCACTTTTAGTGATCGTATTTTCACTTCATCCAACTGAACATAAGCCAAGTATGTAACATTAAACAAATTTTAAATACCTACGGGCTACAGCAAATACAAATTGCAAATATTATGTATATTTAGTAAACATTTTCTTGGAAAACAAAGAAATTACAAAATTTTATTAATTTTTCAGTGCATCCTGAATTTAAATATATAGCTAATATGCATGGTAATGAAGTCCTCGGAAGGGAGCTATTATTAAAATTGGCAGATTATTTTTGTGAAGAGTTCAAAAAAGGAAATAAGGAAATTGTAAAACTAATTTCCATAACTAGAATTCACTTGATGCCATCAATGAATCCTGATGGATGGCAAAGATCAACAGATGATGTAATGAAATATTTTATATTTAATGATTTTGAAATTAATATATTTGATATATGTATATTTATAGGGAGGAAGTAATTATTTAGTAGGAAGAGATAATGCTAATGGGGTGGATTTAAATAGAAATTTCCCAGATTTAGATAGAATTATATTTGACAATGAAGCATATTTTAAAGATGTCAACAACCATTTAATGCAAATGGTAGACCATTTGTCACAACCGGTAATTACAACTTTTTTAAACTTTATTCTATATAATTTATCAGTAAAAAAAATGATGAAATATTTTACATAAAATATATTATATATTATACATTTTATTAAAATTATAGACTTTCGCTGTTTAAATATAGGTAGGTATAATTCTACGTATTTATCGTACATCCACACATACAACATACAAGTTTCATTATCCAATGCTCTAATGAAATATATTTAATTATATTTGTCTAGTTAAATGTAATAATAGATTATATGAATATATTTTAAAACAAATGTTTTTTATACCTTAATGATGTCAAATATAATTAGTATGTATATAGTATGGTTAATTTATGTTTATATTTCTCGCCCGCATTAATAGATACAACCTGAAACAAAGGCTGTAATGCAAATGATTATGTCCATTCCGTTTGTAGCTTCTGCTAACCTTCATGGTGGGGATTTAGTAGCAAACTATCCATACGATGCTAGTCGATATGGCAATTTACAGGGCGAATATGCTACAAGTCCTGATGATAACACTTTTAAGTATGTTTCGTGATAAACAGTACCTAATATTAAACTAAGAAAAATATTATAAATTAACAATTATATTGTTAACTTATTTGTATATTTAATATTTAGATGGTTAGCTTTATCTTATGCAAATTATCATTCAGATATGGCTAATCCAAATAGAATGCCATGTAGAGGAGGAGATATAAATTTTGGCAAAGAAGGTGGTATCACAAATGGTGCTAAATGGTATAGTGTCAGGGGAGGTAAGACATAAATTAATATACATGTATTTATAGACACATAACGAACGTAAGCACGTGTTGTTAAAATAAAAAAAAATATTTTTCGCTTCTCTCAGAATCTAAAATATATTTACAGACATACAATGAATGTATGATTATAAATACGTGTAACAAATATGAATATATATATAATTATTTTAACTTTAAGTTTAACATTATAAATTTTAGGTACCTAATAATAATAATAATAAGGCCAAAATGTTTTAAAGTAATAGAGAGGTAATGAAATTGAAGAATAAACAAAATATTTTTTAATTTTAGATAATGTATATTTATTTTAATTTATAATTTTTACTTATTAAATTCGTTTTATTTTGATACCAGTTCCTAAATGAGTTTGAAATTCCTTATATTTTAAAATTTCTTGATAGTTTACATTAAACTTTGTTGTTCCAATCAACAGCGTTACTTGTAAATGTTCGTTACTTAAATTAGTTCTATACCAAAATTTGGCGTATTTAACTTTTGAAAGCATTTGTTTTTGTTCACATAAGTAGGTAATTGGAGATAAATATTGAAATCATTTTTCTTTTAGTAGAAAACACTATTTATAAATAAATAATATTATCAAAACATTAGTTAACACTGCGGGCCGGTATAAAAAGCTTGATAGGCTGAAACCGGCCGGCAGGCCGGAGGTTGGAGATCCCTTCGCTACATAATACTACATACGCGATGCGCTATAGTTACGCATATTAGATTTATTATATCGATTACATTATATTATAGTTTATAGTTACATAATTGTAGTTGATTATAGCGATTATAGTTGGCACAACTAATATTTTATTTCATAGCTTCCTAGTGATGGAGTATAGCTGTATATAGCGTATAGGTAATATAATAACTAAATTTATCTTAACTTATATAGTTGTCATTTAGTAAAATATTAGGTAGGTAATATAATTATTATGAAAAAAGTAGTAAGTAGCCAAGCAGGTACCATTATTATTAAGTACCCACCTTAGAGGTATATATATTTCCACTATTACAATTTATAATTTATTTAATTCATTTTTATATAATTTGACTTTTTAATGAGTCGAAATGTTGGCATATCAAAAATAATAATCAAATATATCCATGATTAAATTATAATACATATTATAATATGTAAATGTAATATGTTGTATTATTATTTATTGAAAAATAAATAAATAAATAATTATAATATTTATACTTGTATATAAATATTTATGCATCAGTAAATTTAAATTATTTAATTTATTAATTCTGTATTCTAAAAAAATATATTAATTATATAAAATAATTTTATAAAAAACTTGTGTTTAATTTTTTTATAATTTAAATAAATTATAAATATAAAATAAAACTAATAAAGTGATGATTAAAATTAAATATTCCGATTATTACATAATAATTATTTCTATAATAAATATTAAATATTTATTTTTCATTCCGATATAAATACAACCTTGTTCTAATTTATGAATTAATAGTAGAAAAAAAAGATGAGTTAATACTGCTGTTGAATGAATACAGGTAATCGGTGTAAAGGGGATAGGTAGTGTTTAATTTTGATTAAAAAATGATTTTGAGCCAAGTTCATCAGATAAAATATATAATATGTATATTGTATAATATATATATATATATATTAATTAAAATTTTTACATTCATAATTTTCACAGTTTTCACAGTCTTCATGTTAAATAATATTATATCATAAAACCCTTAAATGAGTCAACTAAATACCCAAATCTGACAGTACTTCGTTCAGAATCGTTTTTCGAATGTAATGATTTATCATCCCTTCCCTTGCTTTTTATACTTAAAACAGCTACAAAAAAAATTTATCATATATATATATATATATATACCCATTTGAACACCCAATAACATTTACATATGTCTCTAAGTTCAATATTTCAGTATTTGTAAAAAATATCGTATTTTTGTTATTTTTTGATCGTTTTTCTTATCACGTTGGGTCGTTGGGTCAATTTTGAGAAATTCGAAAAGTGACCTAAATAAAGTACCAACTATACATTCACTATCCTACTGGAAAGTTGTTCGTGAAAATTGGAGTATTATTTTGGGTAAAAAAGTGTCTACAAACCATAAAAAAAAGACACACATCATTGTAAAACCATTACATTTTTTTTATATAACAGTTGTACATATAGATAAACATGTCAATTTACAAATTATTTTGTACCTATAACCAGTGGTGTATTGGTAAAAATTGTCTTGGGTATACTCTTCATTTTAGAATTAAAGTGTACGAACCTAGAAAATAAGAGTATATTTCGTGGAGTATAAACTTATAGACATAGTCTCCCCTTTAACATTTAGCAACCGCAAATATTAAATTTAATTGAGATTTTATAATATAAAACTTAAAATAAACTTTTATTTTTATTGTGATTCAAATTAGAATAAACATATCAATAATCATACTCGATTTGCACGAATAGCATATGTTTCCGGTAGGAAAGTGGATGTAGTTGGTACTTTATTTAGGTCATTTTTCGAATTTCTCAAAATTGACCCTAAGCGGTAGAAAAAACGACCATACTCTACCATACAGTATACTGTATACACGCAATCGTTTTTCGTTTGAACGAATATAACGTGGTACATTGATATATTATTATAAATTAATAAACACTTCGCCCATTATGGAATACTCGTAGAACTTCTTAGTAATTATGACAAAATATTATTCTATTTTTATTCATTCAAGTCAAAAATATTATTATGAAATATAAACTACAATAATGAAGATAATATTATGGTTAAAAAACCTGATTATTAAGACAAATAATCTATTTTCCCTTGTTATACCTATATGGCTACATAATAAAATAAAAATAGTATTTATTATTTAGGTAGGAAGTAGGATATTATTATTAGTTATTAGTATAAATATGTTTATATGACACGTTCACGTGTGTAATTCTTATTTTATATAATATATTATCAATATGATTATCCATTAAATTAAAATGAATGTTTGTATCATAATATTCTATTATGATATATTGCTATTAATAAATAAAATATAATTTACACATTTTTATATTATAAGAAAATTATTGTAATAATTATTTATTTTTAATCATTCTTGTTTCTTGTAATATTCCAAGCGTATACCCATAAAATTATACTTTCTTTTAAATATACGCAAAAATCCGGAAATGTGCTTATGGGTATACGGCGTATACCCGCGTATACCTTCCAATACACCACTGCCTATAACCTTTATAAAAAATATGTGGTATGAATGTATAATATTTATAGTAGAAACTGTCAATTATGTCTGTCAATTTGTATAGGTAATCATTAATTAACCAAATAAGCATTTTAACTAGAAATAATACCGAATATCAACGTAATATAATATATATACCTACATTTGATTTTACCCTTTTAGGGATGCAAGACTTTAATTATTTGTCTTCCAATGATTTTGAAATTACCTTAGAACTTGGATGTGACAAATATACAAAAGAAAGTGAATTGGAAAATGAATGGAATAGAAACAAAAATGCACTCATCAACTTGATCTGGCAGGTATATGAATAAAACATTTTACATGTATACCTACCTATATATATAAAGGGTAGTGTGGTACCTATATATATATATATATTAATTTTTAATTATCAAATACTTATCATAAATTAATTATGAATTTATTATAATAATATTACCTAATAATTATTAATTAGTATAGGCACTTAAGCAGTGGCGCAACTAGGAGGGCGCAAGAGGGTCCTTAGCACCCCTGAGTTATAATTTAGCACCTCTTGTTTTCTTTAGGTCTAACTATAATAATTACATTAAAATACTGTCAATTTTAAGTTTTAAAGTTTTATTAGAACTATTTTGTTCAAATGTCTTATAATATTGTAATCTATGAATATAATAAATTGATAATACTGCATGAAACCTAGAAAAAATATAAAATGTAAATGTCTACTTATTAGGATAATAAAATATGTTTAATTTTAGAATTGTTATAGTGATTCATAAATAATTGGGAAATAGCATTTGGTGGTGTGGAGGCACGGTTTATTTTTTGTTACATAATTTTAGCACCCCCAATATTTAGGCTCTAGTTGCGCCTATGCACTTAAGTGTAAGTCATATAATTTTATATATAATCAATAACTATAATATTATATAATAATGGATAATATATATTTAAATATTAGGTATATAAGTAATAAATTAGATATTTAGAGTAGATTTTATTAATACCTATAGTGTTAAACTGTTAATCAGTAATCACAAAAGTAATCAACTAATGAACTAACGCCTAAAAAAATGATTCCTTATTAATTTATTTTTGTATTAATTTGTTTTTAAATTTAATATTATATACCTATAAACAACAACAATACACTACAAACATTCAATATATAAATGTAATTATACATTTTTCAGTCACACATTGGAATTAAAGGTTGGATTAAAAACGCAATCACATCACAACCAATAGCAAATGCATTTATTAAAGTGGTAAATGTAACTAACGGCATATCACCAATTTTACATGATGTTACATCAGGTAAAGTTTGAATAACTATAGGCAATAACTACAATATTTTAAAATTTTATATTTTAACATTATTTACTTTATTTAATTATTATAAATATACAAAATACCCATTGTATAGTCCAACATAATCTAAAACTAATATTTTTTGTAGGTATATATATTTAGTTAATTATTTAAATTTTTATTCAATTTTAGTACAAGACGGAGATTATTATAGACTTCTTACAGATGGTCATTACCATGTCACAGCTTCCATGGAAGGATTTTTACCCGTAACTAAATTAGTCACCGTAGTAAACAAACCTTATAATGAAGCACAAATTTTGAACTTCTCGTTAAATCCGGTAAAGTTTTATTTATCATTACATATTTACATCATATGCATATGTTACATTTCCATGCACATTTTTAAAAATATTTTTATTGTTTACTTACATAGTTACATTATATATAATTTTTATTTTCAGATAATATTACCTAGTAATTTTAATAATAAAAAAAAGCGATTTACAGTGTTGCGATCAAATTTAGTCACTGCTGCTAAGTTGCCGATGTTTTAATTCAAATCATATTCAACCAATCAACATTAAGAATGTACCTAATATAATAAAACTCTTAATAGTTCCTTTGATTTAAATTATATAATATCATATTATATTTCAATACTATAAAACCGACTATAATTTATATTTACTTATAACATATTATAATTGTTTTATTAGCAAATTTAAAATACTACACACTTGAATAAAATGACTATAAAATGTATATATAGGTTATCTAATATAAAAGTTAAATATCCGTGAAAAAATATATATTATACAAAATAAATATTAGATAAACTTATATTATCTGTTATATAGGGTTATATATATATATATATATATATTAAATAATAGGTACGAATATATTATATATTTTATAGTCGCAGATTACAGATAAGAAAACTATTATTAAATTTGAAAATACAATTGCAGTTATTATTTCTATCTAATATATGATATAAGATTTAACTATACATATAGACATATACAATAGTATACATAAATAAAATATAATGTGTGAATGACGAATATGCATTATAATTATTTATACGTCGTAAATTATCTTTATCTATAACTATTGAGATAAAAGATAATAATGTAAATACGGACAGGTACCTATACTCTGTTCCAAAAGAGAAGACACGAAGCGGTGACCAGTTTTCGTTCGGCGGCGCGCATTCCCCACCTACTCCGATAAATGCACGTATGCTCACCAGCGACCTCTGACACCCAGCTACATCGTTAAAAACCATTATACGGCGCGCTGGGATTGTTGACATCTATGACACTTGGCGAATATACGTATAACCTGTCACCTGATAACCGTGCAAGTGTACACGGCTATCGCTTGCCGCATTTTAATTACGGTGTATACATCGTCGGCAATGATCGGAAATGATCGGCCGTCATTCGATATGCGCAGAACCCGTGTCTTCTCTTTTGGAACAGTGTATAAGTAAGTACCAACGTCCAAATTGAATGGTGAATATCCTTTATAGCTATTATAAATTTATAATACTATTCATTGAAGAGCCTTAACCCACAATCGTTTTTTGTTGATAGTATAAATCTTTGTATACACACAAGAGACAAGAACAATTTGTATTTATTAAGTATATAAATATTATCAAATTGCATAGTAGAGTAGGTAAATAAAATATTTATAATATATTTTGAAATATAAGTGTAAAGTAATGAAATAAAAAAAATAGATTTCAGAAAACTTTCCGGTGAAATCTCCTTCGTGTGTTCACTTAAATTATTTTATACATTATACGTAGCTACTGACAAAGATCGTCCAGCGTTTTGATGTCTTGCTGACGATCTGATGTAAGATGTAACTCAGTAGTTTGGATTCAGACAGAAAAATGTGACAAAACCGTGAAATCTGCCGGACGATGAAAAAAAAAAAAAAAAACGTTATCGTGTGTTTACTAGATTTGAACTTTATAGTTATATCTCATATAATATATAACTATATAATATAGTTAATTTATAATTCTAGAGGTAAAAAATTATAGATAGTGGTATAGAACCGATAATGTTTTGTATTTTATTAATAATATACCTATATTTATATATGTTATAGCTTATAGTTATTATTAATAATAAATTTGGTTAGTACGCATATATAGGTAGTCCTACATCCTACTTACAAGTATATAAAAATAATTAATAACTGGTTATTATCTATATGTAATAATTAAAGGCTTTACATTAAAAACTAAATTATCTGATTAATTTGAAAAATTATTTAAGATTCTCTAAAGTTTGTTATACTTATAACAGACATACAGTTATACTAATTATTATTTTATATTTAATAATTATAATAGTCAACTAATCTGGTGAATATAATAATAATTTGTTCTATTTTTTTAAAAAAAAATTAATCATTTTTTATGATTGTCTTTGTGATTTAAAAGAATAAAAAGGACAAAGGACTATGTATTAAATAAAATTATTTAAAAAGTAATATTACTGAAGAAAATTACTTAACCTAGCCTAACCTTCAGAAAAATAATATGAAGAAAACAGAAGATAATAGATATAGTATGCGACTCCAAATATATTTTTAAGGATAAGGTAGACTTTTGAGGAATAAATCACGAGCGTCTAGAGACAGCACATTGGGAGCATCATTGTTACCAACTGTACAAATTAATTACATTTTGGAGTGTAACAGATAAGGATAATAATTTGTGATTTTGTGATTATAAAATAAATATAAATTATAAATTTATTTATATGTATTCTGTGGTATTATAAAGTAACAAAATAAAGTAATAAATGTAACAAATATTAAATATGTAAAGATTATAAAGTATAAAATAGTCATAGAACTTGAGCACGTTTGTAAATAAGTTTTAAAAAATATATTTTTTTACATTTATTTATATTAATGTTGTATTTTAAAAAAAAATGTCTTTTGAATGTGGATATTGCAATTTAAAACTTAATAAAAAATATAATTTGATTAGACATATAAAAAATATTCACCAAGATAAACTTCAAGGAAATAACAATTCTGAATTAGAAATAATTAATATTAATTTTCATTCAATGCAAGGTAAGGAATACATTTTCCTTATTTTTTTTTATTCTGAAAATTTATTTTAGAATTTGATAATTGGAAAGATAATGAGGAAGTTAATTCCTCTACACGTTATGTCCAACATAGAGGAATTAGATGGAATAACAATAAAAGTGTAGGATCTAAAACGTTTTATTGTCATCGTTCAGGAAGATTTGTAAGTAAAAGTACAGGAAAACGAGCATTAAAAATAACTGGGTCATATAAAATAGGTAAAAATTGAATTAACATCATTTATTCATAATGATATGTAAATGAGTAAATTATATTATATGATAATTTTAGAACAAAACTACATACTACTTGTACAGTTGGTAACAATGTTGCTCCCAATGTGCTGTCTCTAGACGCTCGTGAATAAATCCTGTTTGTGAATTGTGATTGGTACCAAAGAATAGAACGATTGATGCAAACATAATCAATTAAACGTTATTTTGTAAAGAAAAATTGTTATCTAAATACGTTGTACCTGATAATTGATATAAGAGTATCTTCGTAAAAATACCAGGAAATTTTCTATTTCAAGCAGCTAAGAAATTAGAATTTAAAATATGCAATTGTTTATAAAAATATCTTTCAAGAATGTGTATAAGAAAAATGAAATTTTATGTTATTTAAAATTTCATAACAGTTCATACATACCAAGTTTATCTATCTTAAACATTTTTTAAGTACCTACCTAATAAACTTATTAGATATATAAATACAATAATGACAAAACATTGTTTTAAAAATTATCTTTAGTATTATTTATGTATATATTAATTACAATAAACATAATATTAAAGTTGTTAAATAATACATAATAACCAATTAAAATTTTATTGCTAAAAATCTATTATAGTATTAATTAGGTAGGTATTAAAATTATCTAAAATAAATAATTAAAATACTAAAATGTTAGTAATTTTTTTTATACAAATAAGCTATTTTAGTTATATTTAAAATAACGAATTATTGTACATATTAACTAATTTATTGCTCAACTAGGTATTCATTATATACTAATAATATATTCAATATTCACAAAAACTCTTCTTGTAAAATAGGTAATCATTTCTTACCAAAAAAAATCTAACAAGTCTAACAATATCAGGGAAACAAGCATAAAAATAGCTGTCCATTATACTCTAATCCTAATGTTTTCTATATAGTATATACTCATTAATACACTTTATAAATTAAGTACCTACCTATATTATAAATATAATATATTAGTTTATATTTTTATATCAATTAAAAAATTTAAAATACCATGGAAATATGGAAGTACCAATATAGGTACCTGATTGAAAAATCTTAAATTTCCCTACATCACTAATAAGTTACTATATACCTGTAAATGCGATATAACAATAACTTAATGATTATTCATTTGCATGGTCGTACATCGTAATATAATATATTATGTTTAGTCAGGCCCTATTTTTGTATAAAGATTCGTATTTCGTACTACACATTTTTCAATATACAATGATATTATAATACAGACTTTAGATCGGTGGAGGAAAGGCCACACCCCCTCACTCCTTCTACCAAACTTTTATGATTATAGTATTATACTATTAAATAAAATGTCAACTTTTAAATTCTGAGCGAAGAGATTTTACAATGATGTGGTGTATTTTTTTTTTTTATGTTATGAAGACACTTACTACCCGAAATAATGCTCAGATTTTCACGAATAACATATGTTTCCGGTTGGTAAATGGATGTAGTTGGTACTTTATAAAGGTCATTTTTCGAATTTCTCAAAATTGACCCTAAACGATAGAAAAAACGACAAAAAAAACGGCATTTTTCAGGAAAAATGAAATTTCGACGAATTCGATTTCAATATTTGACGATAACTCGGGCAATTTCGAAGTAAGAGATTTGAAAATTTTATTGGGTAATCACTAATCATATTGGTATTATGTGTGGCAAAATTTTGGAACCGTCACGTTAATTTTTATACAAAATATAGAACTATGAATATTTTGTAAAAATCTCGTTTTTATGTATATAATGTTTGGTAAAATACTAAAATTGGCTATTTTTAGTATTAAGGTCTAAAAATTTTACTGAAGTATATTTACATATTACTTAACATCATATAAAATTATTAGAAAAATCCCTAGACTCAATTTTTTTTTATAGTTGTTTAAAGTTGATATTTTTTAGTTTAAATGAAAATCTTAGAATCCATACGAATATTCTTCTTATTATTATATCTCAATACTTTTACAATAAAAATTAAGAGAAAAGCTAAAAGAATTGGAGAAATTTTTGAAAAATTTATTGAAAACATACTGACATTTATTTTAACAAATTTCCAAAATTTTAGGAAAATCTCAAGACTCGATTTTTTTTTTATAGATATTTTAATTTGAAATGTCATTAAAATTATTTATATTTAACGTAGAGACTGATAAATGTAAAAAAAATAATCGATACATATATTATTTGATGAACTTCGCTTAGAATCGTTTTTCGAATGTAATAATTTTTCATTGCATTCAAATTGTAATTAAAATTCAACACTATCGTCTTTACACCTGTATCGCTTCTATACCACTATTCTTTCCCATTTTATTTTTACTTTTTAGAAATAATAATTATTTTTTAAATCAAAGTGTACATTATTATTAGGCAACTACCAATCTGTTATTAGGTAATAAATAAAATAATAATAGAATTATTGTGAACATTTCTTCTAAAAATAGTTAGGTAATATTTCAAAATTGAAAATACCAATCGTTTGTATAATATAATATACACTGGATGGACTATTACTATTACTAAGCGATAACCGATAACAAAACAACTTTTGACAATGTTATAATATAACGTGATAATTTCATTAATTTATTATTAAATTTAACGTGCCGGTTATGACTACTGTAATAACATTTATTTGTATAACAATATAAATTATTATTTATTCATTTATTAATATAATTTTTTTTATCAGCATTTTATGAGGTCATATTTTCTTATTGAGTCATTTTTTAGGTTTTTTATGTCATTTTTTTTAAGGTTTTTTAGGTAATTAAAATCCTAGCCCTACATATAAGTTATAAGTTATAATTTTATGTAAAATATATTTTACTGCAGGTAAAGTAGTAAATGTAAATTATACTGTAATAACTAAAAAAACACAGTATAATTCATTAATTACTAAAGAACACCATATAGGTATTATAAATTTATAACTAAAAATTTTATAATTATGAATAAACATAAAATTTAAAATTATATTTTAATTTGTTTACGTAAATACATGGCACATGACAAAAATTATATCAATCATATTTGAATATTGAATATATTAAAATATTAAAATAAAATTATATTAGGATGTACCTAATTATAAAAAATAAAATATGATATCTATTATATAATTATAAAATATGCCTATACTGATACCATTAAGTCATTTAATATATTATAAAGAAATTTAGATAAAATAAAACAAAGGGTAAAATCATATGACTACCTATATTTATTTATATTATTTATATTTATTACTAAAATACTAACATAAGAAAATGTTATACCTTTATATACAGTAAATTAATTAATGAACGGTTTTTTTAAAAAAAGAAAAAAGAAAAATATTATGTTAAGAAAGAAGAAACATTTCGTTTTGATCATTAATGTGTAATGAACTAATGACCAAAAATAAGAATCATACTCACACATAAATTATGTATATGTATAGCATATAATATGTTAACATTAAATGTGTTAGCATTAAATATGTTTTCTTAATAAAAATAAATATATTTCCGGATAGGTATTATTAAAATTAATGAGAATCAATTATTATTTACTCATTATGAAATTTTATTATAATAATACGAACAATATGTACCTACCTATATCAATGTATGAAGCTGGAACGATAAATAATGTACTCGTATAATTCAGAAATTTCAAACATCAAAGCCAATATTGCAATTCGATAATATATTTAATAAATAATTAAAGATATAAAAACAAAAAAAATAATTAAAATGACGAAAAAAATTGAAATGAATAATTTTAAAATAGTAAGAAACTTGTTACATTATAAATAAAAAGGCATGTAGAAATCTTTTATTTTATAATTTATTTTTAAAATTATCATTCTATAATATATTCTATAAATGACATCATCGAATTATTATTACCTAATACCTGGTAATTACTAATTGGTATGATTTAGTACCGGTTTTTATACTTCATTTTTCCTTAGGTTTTTTTTTTTACTAGGAATAGTCAGACGATAGTCATAAAAATTAGAAATCCTATCATCTTGAACTATAAATTTTACATACCATCATGAGGATTTTACAATCATGAGGATTATGAGGTATATACATATGAGCAGAAATTATAACTAAATATAAATTATTGTGAAAAATATTTAATATAATTAAAAAAAAAAAAATGTATAGGTAACTTAACCGTGGAGAGAGGACATTAATAACATCAACGTTATTAACTCAGCAATCCTAAATAGTTTAAAAATAATAGTTGTTAAAAAAAATAAAAAATAATAAATAGTTTATAAATAATAAATAATAAAAATAGTTATTTAAATAATTAGGTTTAATAATTTAAAACTAAGACACTTGTAATAATTTTTATGAGGTTTTTGAAATTTTATAAGACTTAAGATTAATGAAAAATTGTGAATTAATTATAATAATAATAGTAAAATAGTAAACGGTTAGGTTACATTTCTCATTAATTGTGTGTATATTGCGTTTAGTCATCTAATATATTATTATTAACTGCCCTTGAAACCTGTAGAGGAGTGTGTTGTGTTGTTTATTTAATTTTTCGTCCTTGTGCGGCGACATGAGTATGCAACAATGCAACACAAAGACGAGTGCAAAATAATAAATACCTATTATAATAATGTAAAGTAATTGAATGATGGACGGTTTTATGGTATTATATTTCTTCCCGTATGGTCGGCTACACTGGCCGTGTCACAGTGCTGCCACCAATTGAGATATATATATTTGTTAACACTTCTTAACACACATGATACACTTGCGTGCGTGCAACACCATTCAACGTGACGTGATTATATCTTCCATTTCCGTGTGTAATGTATTTTTGAAAATATCTCAACGTAAAAAAAAAAAAAAAAAAAAAAAAAAAAAACAAATTATCCCGCGGCGTGTACGACACACGCATATAGTCGCGCGGCGCAGTGTAAGAACATCATAGGCGACGTCGGAAGAATAACTGCGGACTTGATTCAACGAGGCGACTAAGTCCATCGGGGTAAGATTTATGTTAATTTGATTTTATCTAGATTTCCGCGGTAAACCCCGGACCCGGTGCCCAAAACACGAGCATGACGGTTGACTGGCCGATTTTCGCCGGCGTTCCGTGGTTTTAGACGCACGTCGTCGTCTTACGGCGACTACGAATTCTCGGGAGTCCTTTGCACGTCAAATCTCGGTTTACGAATTCACAGTATAATTTTATTTACCCAACTATATGATAAGTAAAACGTATTGTAGGTTATAAATTACAATCTAAGTACATTATTATCAAATGCAATACATAACATCATTATGTACAAAATATGTAGGCGAGCCACTTGATTAGTTGATTATGCAATTATCTCTGAATACATGTTGCGTTTTAAATGTACTTTGGAATTTACCTTTAATGATTTAATATTATGGTTGTAGTGAGTTTATCTCTGTTGTACTAAAACCTAGTCTATCTCAATAGGTACATTATTATTATTTAATTATTTCTAATTTATTTAGGTTTAGTACATTTTTAAATAAACACTGTTTCAGCATTTCGTTATTAGGCTGATGCTTTTATGTATTTAATTTATAATGATTACACTTTCTTCGACATAACTAGTTGTTTAAATGGTTTAAAATTTAAAACGCAGTAATCCGGTAATGTTATTTATTATACTACATAATATAAATCCCCAAGCAAATGTTGAATACTAAATACTTAAAATAATAATTTCTTGTAAATACCTATTTTTTTTTATGCATGTATAATTGTGTCGTCAATTTATTTTCTAATTGTTAAGAATTAATTACATTGCCTGGCATAATGCACAATTAGTTTATTGATATTGTTTTGTATGATAATTATGTATTTATGTATTAATTATAATCTAATATATATAATATATTGACATGGAATATATTTTTCACAGGTTTTATGATTGATATATAAACAAGACCAATTATAATAACAATTCAAGATGCCAAAATCTGTAAGTTAATTATCAAATTTCATTGTAGTTATGTAATTAGATTTATATTTGATATACATTGTGATAGATTTACTTATTTAATATTGATATAATTAATATAATTATGTTTATAAACCATTATTGCTGTTAATATATTCAATTAAAAATTTAAAATAGTATTATACTTGTACACATGAATAATTATATAAAGTCAATTTAAAACCTAACCACCTAACCATAGCTTATAAACTATTAATATACAATATTTCATAAAAATTATTAACTTTAATATTTTAAATTGATTTTGATTAATTTCAAACTTTGAGAATAAAAAAAAAAAAAAAAAATATACATTTATCTTAGTTAGATATATATATATATATTAGATATAGTTATATATGTTTTTATATACGTAGTTACTGTTATGTAGAAAAAAATTATCTAAAAAAAACCATTTAAGACCTCTTCTGTGTTGGCAAGAGATAATGTTTGAACCATCTGGTGAACTATAATTGTAACTAGTAAAGCATTTACTTTTTATGTAGTAACCAATCTTGTACTTTCACTAATTAAAATAATATTGACATTTGTAGAGTCAAATAATTAATAGTCGTTATTACTATTTTATTTAAATAAATAATTAAACAATATTTTTATTTTAACGAACATTTTCTACATTCTGACTTAATTTCTTCAAAATTTTTATACTTTAATTTATGATTTCTTTATTTGTTAAATGATGTAATACACCTACATATACCTATATTTTTATATAATTATATAAATTTAATTAATTTCAATTTCATATTTATACATTGATACTAATAATTTATTTATTGACAATTTTACAGACAAAGATATTTTAATTTTTCAATTTATATTAATATTACCTATTTATTACAAAATTATTCAGAATTTAATATTTAAAATTTAAGACTTGTTAAAACGGATAAAAATTACATTGAACTACAATTATAGAATGATAGAATAGTTATAGTATTTTAATTTTTGGATTTTAGGTATTCCCATTCATCACTGATCCAACTACCTTGGTATTCTATAATTGCATATTACATTTCTTAATTTAAATAGTTGAAATTAATCACATTTTAATAATTATTACTTCATTAATTACTCATTAGTCATTATTATATTGCCACATATTAATGCCAATCAAACAAAATATGATTAATTTATTTTTTGATAATGTCCTAAATAGTAAATACTGAATTGTAAACTTCAGGAAATAACTGATAATGTTATCAGTATATTATCGAAAAACATTAACTTTACTAAATGATAAATATTTATTGTTTATTATTTAGTATTATACCAATTGTGTTGATATTATTTTTTTCATAAAAGTATGTAAGCAAATAAATCATGGGTTTAATGTCTATAATGTAATAATAATACAACCCACATCTTTGGTAGATATGTTTTATTGGATGATATTAAAACACAAAAGATTTCTAAAGGCCTACTCAATTTACATTTTAAACAATGGTTTTTATTCTAGAAACCACAATTATATGTTATTCTATATTATAAATTACAACAATCAGTTCTTATCTTATTGCATCCTGTACCTTGTTACATCTATTGTATACCCGTTTCACATTCTGAATCTATATTAATAAATTTTTACGTGTATGATTTTTTAAACCTATTTATGATTTATATAAAGGTATAAATAATATGTAATTGTAATATTGGGGTATAATTGTGTTCAAAAATATGTTTTTTTTATTTTTTCAAAAAATTTACATTTTTTTTTCTATGTAATTAGTTAATAATACAATTTTCGTAAAGTATGTATCATATAATGCTATATAAAATATAAATAGTCTTAAAATTAAAGAATTTATAAATTGTTACAATATGATATAAAATTATATTAATAACTGTGTGGAGAATTAAATTAAATTGAAAATAAAATTTATAGTTTATAATTGGTCATTTTTCCGGTTATTTGAAAGTTAATGAATTGTTTTACTCTGGTAATTACTACTTATTAGTTATGCAGACATGCAGTTATGTTTTTGACTTGGATAAAAATAGTTATAATTTTAGATCTTATATTCTTATTTGTCGTGGCTTTTACATGTTACTTGCTATTTTATTATTTTAAAAAATCTTAATGACAAGTGACGAAACGACTCCCTTCATTTAATTAGGAAAATTAGATTAGTTTATTTATAAGAAAAGGTTGAGTCCATTTGCATTATACAATTATTATTTATTAGTTTAATACTTATATCAGTTGAACTATTTTTTGGTGAAGAGTGAATATTAATTTTAGGTATTTTTTTTTATAATAATCCACCAAAATATACTTGTATAGGTAGGTAATGTTATAATATAAATTCAAAAAGTTTTGAAATAATTATTGTTTTATACTATTGCAATGCAAAGGTATTAGATAATAGGTTTTTTTATTACTGTTAATATTTATGTTATACATAATTGAATATTTAAAACTTTGTCCAAATACATACTCGGCACCTGAACAGGTAGGTACCCCACCTGTTTTAATTGAGGCGCAATTGCTCTTAAAAATTGCCTTCAATACACCACTGACTTATATTATGATTTTATATTTAAATTAGTATATTATTATAAAAGTAATGTGTCCACCTTAATACTTATAATTATTTTTTAAATTTCTAATAAAAAAATTGTCTTGTACCTATTACAATTAATGGGTATAATTAATTATACCATCAATAATTTATGTCCCGTTTATTAATCAATCACGTTACTACAATGTATTTGTGTTTTATATTTTAGCTATGATATTAGTATGTTCAACATTAAAGTAGCTTAGTCTAAAATCTTTAATACATGTCCAGGCACATTTACATATTTTTAAAGTTCGTTGTGATTTTCAATCGCGCATTCGCGCCTTGTTTAACTATTTGTCGTGTTCAAAGAACATAAAAAATTAATTTTTGATGCATCAGTTTTGTAGTGAACACTACAAAAGTACAAACACGTGTTCGAATTTACCCTAATCAGGATTACTTAGTTTGCGTTTGTCAACCCGAGTACCCAACGAAAATTGGTCACGTTCGCTCATCCCCTCTAATAAATATTACTGACGACAAGTGCCTTAACAAGTGCTGACGTTGACGTTGTATACGTCTACGTAGTGAGCTATACCCATAGAAAAATAGGCTGTACGTATTTATTAATAATATTACCATCATCACACTCCGAATTTGTACAAATAATACTCAGCTCGACGATGCAACTTTAGTCGCAAAACGGTAGACAGCATGGTTTGTGGTAGACTGTGACACAACCAAACTTAACCTGATTAAATCATAAGATGTAATTTATAGTTTTTTTTCTGGATTCGTCGATTATTTTTAATGAATAGTAATAGAACTAAAATAATTATGTGTCATTGGCCATTAAAATGTAAAATAATGATGTTATATTATTTTAGTATTTTTAGACGTAGGACGATTATATAATTTAGGTATACATTATTAATTATACTATACTCTGATTACATTTTATATTCTGAAAACAATTTAAAAAAGTTGTATATAATATATTAATATTTAAATAATTTAAAAATATCAATAATCAATAACAGAATTCGCATTATTTATATTAGATAAATATGTGATCAATTATTTTGATATTTGCTGTTTATTTAGAAATTTGTATAATCACAATGCGATTAAGTAAAATATTAAATAATTATTATTTAAATAAAACGTGCATGTTGAATAATTATTGCCAGTATGTTTTATATAAATAAATATAAAATGATCCGAAAAATTAATAAATTGTATATTATTTAAAAAGAAAAAATGTATGTTAATTTCAAATAAGTTATAAATGTAACTAAATTTAAATTCATACAATTATATACCTATTTATAGTATCTGAAAAATGAACTATAAGTCAATATTTATATTTGTTTAATTAACATAATATAAGGAAAATGGGAGTTCAATAACATCTAACATCTAAGACAGAAAAGTACGAATATTGACTAGTGAATATCAACATATAAATTTTATACTGAGTTTTACTCGTATTTAAAAAAATGATATTGTAATTAAAACTATTATTAAATTATCATTAAGTATTTTATGGACGTGTATAGTATATTTTATATTGAAATGAAATTATAACAAAATTATAAATATTTTATTTATTTCTAAAATTTTCAACGTATGTACCAAAGAAATATCGTTTTTATATATTAATAATCTTCTGGATTTCTATTATATTATGTTACATATTATAAATATAATGTATATTATAATATATTTACAAGTTGTTCTTCGATTATGTAAAAACCCTACTGTACAAATAAGTGATCGTCACGCCCCGCCTTATCTATGACGTAAACTTAGGATTATGAATGGCTCGGTAAAATATTCCAAGTATCTTTATATCGCCAATACGCATGAAAGTAGGAAAAAATGTTTAGTGTGTATAAACTATTAAATTCTCATTGAGGGTTTCGTAAACTTTTTACAATGTTTGACTTCCTAACCTAACCGAGAGTGTTATTCTTATTTGCTGTGTGTAGTGTGTACTATGCAAGAAATAAGAATTTAATCAACGTAGACGCGGACGAGCCGCCGCCGCTATCGCACCTTGGCCGAAACCAGGTGGCAGTGCAGTGTAGTGCAATGCGGCGCTTCCCAACCGGTTTCTGGTTACGTATTTTTCCCCTCTGCCGCCGATACTTTGCCACGCCCTTTTTTCCACCGTTTTTTTTATTATTATTTTTTTTTTTTTTACTTTCAAAGTCGTTGTGTTAACCCGGTCCCAGCCAGTAGGCAATAACTATTATAGCATTAATAGTGGACAGCGATATTCGCAAAATCGTTCGTCAGCGTCGTGTCCATCGCTGATTGTCATAGTCTCGGTTTTGACTGTTTAACCGTATACTGTATACACATTTTATTTTATACTTATTTTTTCGAAAACCGTTGATAGTCGTCTATTGTTGTGTACGAGTTGTGTTCTTACTTCGATCCCTTGTATACAGTGTGTGTGTGTGTCCATTCATTTTGGTATACACCGGCGTGTTTCGCTATTATAGCTACATCGTGTTTATAAAACGGCTGCGGCAACGGACAAGATGGTGTCCGGAAAAACTGTAAGTCCTTGGAATACGTAATATTGCAACATTACTCGTACATTTTAATTTTTCGTTAATTAAAAATTATCGAAATTTTGTCGAAAATTTTTAAATTTTATTTAGATTTAACATTTCTATTCAATTATTATACTAGTCGTAATTTATTATTTGTTAATTTCTGGACGAGAGTAAAAAAAAAAAAAAGATAATTAGGTATAAAAATTTTTAAAAAACAATTGTCATCGTTTATAATTTTTTCGATTTCACGTTTTATTGTGTAATTGGTTTACATTTTCCCGCCAATTTAGCATGTTCTAAAATTCACTTTAGCTTATTTACAAGAGTGATTTAAACGTAAATCATGTAACGTGATAATTTACAGCATTTACCTAAGTATTGTTGAAAATGATTAATGGAATTTCAACTATTGCATGTTACAGATGAACGTGAGGGTGACCACAATGGACGCCGAGTTGGAGTTTGCTATACAGCAGACTACCACCGGCAAACAGCTATTCGACCAAGTAGTAAAAACCATTGGCCTGAGAGAGGTATGGTTTTTCGGTCTGCAATACACAGATAACAAAGGCGATATGACCTGGATCAAACTATATAAAAAGGTATATATTATATTTATATATATTTATTTTTTTTGTTATTATAGTGTACGGATATAATATAAATGTATTTTGTATGTCCACCCTTAGTGCTGTTTAAAATCATATAAAACGTTGGTATATTATAAACTGTATGACCTTGGAGAACAAGTCATATGTATTATAGTAGATTTTGTCAAGTTTTTTTTTCTTATTTGTGGCCGAACTGCTCATAAAAACTGTCTATTAGCATTCTTGAGGACTCGTAATAATACGCGTGACTAATGCATTTATACTAAAGTCACACTTTAATATTAACAATTAGGTTATGCAAATTCACGAATATTTTATAAAAGTGTTTAAGCAAACAAATTTTGTTAATCACTGTACAAACAATATATAAACACTTCTGATAATGTACTTTGCAATTGTTTTCGGAACATATTCTATTAATATAATTTTGTCGAGCACCGGAGTTGAAGTTTTCGTATGTCATCCATGATATACTGTGTATTATATCTATATGACTGTCTTTGTCATTACTTTACATACTTAAATTTATCATAGTCTGGTAAAGAAGGGGTGCAACAAGTGTTATGATTTAAATAAAATAAGACCCAAATCCACAAAAAAATTTACTTTTATGCAAATACGTCTTTCGGTAACAATGCTCTACCATCTTCAGTGCAAAACATACATTACAATGTCATTAAATTATTATTATAATATAGTATAATATAATAAGTTAAATAAAATAAAATATACAATATTATTGTTATTTGAATAGAATGCCAACAGAATTAAAGTATATTAATATTATATTTCTTCGTCTATTACTATAAAATGTTACTACTTATTACTTATTACTGTTATAAAATATTCATATAAATACAATTCGGAGAAAATTTTGTATATTAACGGGTTTAAAATTTTCATTCTCTTTAATATTTATTGAATAATTTTTTATCTGGCTGAGAAGTGAAAAGTGAGAATGACGAATTATATTTAAATAACTAACCACCAAATTTATTAAATTTATAGTTTAAATCTTTCATGATAAATTGTCGGAAATGTTAGATATTGTTATTGTTGCAAAATAACAATTCCACATGCTTTAGTCACGTTACAGCAATTCCATAAAAAATATTACCTTTAATGGTCTGTTTCATATTTAATTTTTCCTCTTTATTCACTCTCCGTGACTTTCGTTATTAAATATTAATTAAATAAACCGGATGTATCCATTTTAATTGTCGACTAAACGTCGATTTCTCTCTAAATTGTCAACCAGTTTTCCATTCACTACTTATACTATCACATATTGTAAATTTGTTATACCTTTATAAATTTATTTATATTTGGCGTATAAAATATTTTGAACCATAATAAATATTATAATATATTTACTGGAAATCGAGCTGGAAATTTAGTAGATAATTGTCTTTCTATAATTCGAAAATATCAATATTTTATTAGATAATATTGGAATATATTTTCATTATTGATAAATTATTCTAATGGCAGTGCACAGGCATTTAAAGAATTATCAAGTGTGTGCGTTTCGATATTTGGCCTTGTCTCTTGGACACATCTGCGTCGGGTCGTACGCGTAATGCTACATTGCTACTTTCTAAAATGAAGATACATCATTGTGTCAAGGTCATTGAATGTCGTCAAAATCGCGTATGTTTTATAAAGATGATACTATAGATACTGGTTAAACAGTAATAAATAAAATAATACTTCAAATAATATTATTAATTTTTGGCATTTATTGGTTTAATTGTCTATAAACCAATATATAGAATAGAATATATATAGAATTTGATATATTCCCTAAATGATTATGTATAAATTTATCACTGGAAATACTTGGACATACCTAACTATATTTATAGATTATTATCATCATTTCTTAATATAAATTAAATAATAACAGTAATGTGTATGTGTAATTTTCATTGTTGTATTCATAGTTTTATGTTAATATGCATTATACTATATGATATATGACCAACAGACCAACAATATAGTTTATTTTGGTTTTGGTCTTTATTTCAATTGAATATTTTATATTTTGATAATAAATTTTAGTAGCTATTGAACAATAATTATAATCCTAATATGTTTATTGTCATACTATTTTCAACTTTGAAGTTATAAATAATTTGTTGATGGGTAAAAAAATGCCAGAAGTCAAAATATTTATATTTAATTTCATTTACATATTTCTAATAATTACCTAATGGAAATTTACGGTATAATTATTTAACACATCATTTTATATTATTGAACGAAATATGCATAAGTTGGGAAATATATTTATTATTTATAGAGTGTTATTAGAATCATAGCAATATTGTTTAGGATGTAAACTATATAAAAAATTTCCTTTTCTATAATATTTTATTTATATATTATATTTGTTAATTTTTTATAACACATTCTTTTGATTTTTAATATTTAATAATATTAATGAATGTATACCTAAATTTTTTTATTTTTCATTATATATAAATGTAATATGTTTTTGGTTATTAATACATCCCGCTCCTCGCTATTATAGTACTATATATTCGTATTTTCTTTCTTTACATCAATCGCAGCCTAAAAATATTTTTAAAATATTATTGGACTTATGGAATAACAGAAAATCCGTCGTTGAAGAATCAATCGATTATTTTGATCCAAGACATAAATATTGGTCACAGGTATCAACATATCGTATATTTCGTAATTTGTTTGAATTTCAAATTTAGTGTTAAATAGGCTATAGATATTATCGAGTGTTATGTATTTACTACTTATGTTGATTAATAAAATAATGCCAGTATCATCAACTTCAATACATTTGTGTAGCCTTATAAAATATTGTAGTATTATAAAAATATTCAAATAATATATTACATAAATTAATATTCTGTAAATTTTGCATGTTTATCCCTATATTACAATCATTCTAATTTTCCAACTGACCGTTTGTATTGTTAGTGTCCTTCGCTACACAATTGCTGACATTTATTATAATGAGTTTAACCACATTGTTTAATTTGTTTTTATGGCTTTCCATCACACAATATAGTTATGTTATACAAGTGAATATTATATTCATGCATAGTTTCCTTATATACCTCTATAATTTATATTATTAGTAAACTAAAATCTTAAGACCTTGCATAAACAATTAAATCAACATATAACTAACATTTCATAGACATTAAAATAATATGTATTTACACGTACCTATTTATGAAATATTCTGTCATTTTATTCATTTTTATCACCGTTTTGTTTCTTTAGATATCTAAATTTTGTAAAACTTTTATAAAAAAAAAAATATAATAATTACTAAATAATACATTTATTTGTATAATATATTTAGTATTTTTCCGATTTATTCAGTATATTATATTTAAAAACATTATGATTTTGATAAAAATAAAAATACAAATGTAATTAATATAATATGCATTAATAAATGTTTAAAACATGTATAAACCGAGGTTGAGGAACTGGTTGTAAATGTAAACATGTTATTAAACATATATTTTTCAATAACGAAGATTGAACATGTACTTTATCGAACACTATTCTACTTTCTTTTAATTTTAGTAAATAATTAATACCAATATAAATACTTAATTTGTATTATCATTTTATTTTTATCCATGCAAATATTATTAAGTTATTTTTATTCCTTTATAGTTTGTTAAATCATGTTGTAGGTGATGCATTTAAAAATGTATGTGTATTTCATTTTAAGTAAAGGTCACAATTTCGACCTTCATTGTATTTTCTTAATTTTAATTGTAATTTGTAGTTGTACGTTATGGAAAAGTAGCAATAGGTAATTTCTGAAAAATATATATTGCGTTTTGTATAATGTTTAAATTTTAAAACGTACTTTTTTATTCACATCACATTTTCATAGTACAAATTCTTTACAAGGTTAAAATATTGGATTTTTTATGAAGGTTTTTTCTAATTTTACTTCTATATGATTGTCTGTTATGATAATTATTTATGACATTTTTATGTTTTTAGCAGTAAGCTATATGGTTATAAATTTGATAAGGTTTAATATGTATTAAAAGTTATAAATAGTTATGCATAGTTTTCTGGTATTTATTTTTCTGGTTATCATTTATTTAGTAGGTAGGTAATTATAATTATTTTTTTTATTTAAAAAAAATAGATAGTACTTACTTATTTACTTAATGAGAATAATTTATTCAGAAACAAATTATATAGAAATTTATTGAGGCTAATAATCATTTTTATTAATAACAAATATATGTTCGTACAATAACATAGGATTTTAAGTCAATTATAAATTGTAATATATTATGTTTTAACACATATTATATTTCTTTAAAACTGGTGACAATTGATAGATAATAATGACTTATCTAATACAAATTGTTTATTTAACTTAATTAATTTACAAGTTATATATCCACATAAATGGTAAAATAGTTAAATTACCATTAATTTGCATTGTGTATATTGTATAAAAATTAAACTATTTTTATAAATATCTGTACAATTTTCATTAATGATGTTCTTATGAGAATGTATAAATGTTTATATGTTATACATGTTTAGAGGAAATAGAATACATTTGACCTTGAAACTATATTTAAGAAAAACTAATTATAAATTTTATGTAATGAAATAATATATACCTATAAAATATATATGTATAAGTTTAATTAGATTTTAAAAGAATACATTTTTACTTATTAATTTAATTTAATTATATAATTTAATATAATTAAATTATAATTTGAAGTATTTTCATAATAGATACTTATTTAATTTATGAATTTTGATAAATTAAAAAAAATTATAATATATATATATTATAACTTTTTTTTAAATTAAACAAATAATTCATAACCTAAATAAATATTAATTTCTGAAAATACTTCAAATTACTTTTAAAAAGATTATTTTGTTTTTGTGAAATAATATTTATAAATATAATCATATTATAATGTATAATTCTAATAAATTTAATACATATCTTAATGAACTAGAAGGATTTGAATTATATTATTTTTTACTATCTGTGAATTTTTATGTGTGTATATATAATATTTAAATATTACTATATTATTTAATTTCAAGTAAGGAAAAAAATAATATAACATACAAAATCGTTATCTACCTATATCAAAAAAAATTATCTATACCTATAATAAATTGAATCATTTATATTTTATCTTAGTTAATGTTTTTAGAATTTGATGAGTTTATCATATTTGAGCCACTTCTTCAATATCATAGATAGTTAAATTAGAAAAATGATTGTTACCTATAGTATTTCTGCACAGTGGCTGACAAATCTATAGGAGGTTATACTTCCGCTCCATGGTGTATTAAATAAATAATTTTTTATAATTCACCAAATTTTGTTTAAATTATTTACTGTACAATTTACCATGTTTTCTGTTCATCGAACAATTCCTATAATACCCAATGAAGTAATGATGTTATGACACGGTCCTCCAGAACATCAAATTTTATAGTATACTCGTAAATGAATATCTTTATTAATAAAGTGTTTACACATATGAAAATTTAAATATTTTTATATTTACTTATGATAGTATCAACTATTAATATTGAATTTGATATTTGTAAATTGTAATGTATTTAAAATAAATAAAAAAGTTTTTCATATTAAGGGGTCTGACATTTTTTGGGTTATAGTTTCCAAAGCCTTTTAATATGCCTACTAATATAATGTGTAGGTAGTTTTAGTAGTTATTTATTATCCTAGTAATTAGTATATATTATTTATGATCATTTATGATCATTGTCTTTTGACAGGATAAATTAAAATTGTTAAATACTAGGTATTTATTTAGTTTTCGCATACTTAATTTAAAATAAACTAGTTAATTTATATAATATGTTTAAATTAATATAATTCATATCTACAGGTCATGAGCCAAGATGTTAAGAAAGAAAACCCTTTACAATTTAAGTTCCGAGCTAAATTTTATCCAGAAGATGTAGCAGAAGAACTTATTCAAGATATAACTTTAAGATTATTTTATCTGCAGGTAAAGATGTTAATATTTATATATTTTATTATAATATTTAAATTAATATATATTTATACTGAACAATCTTAGAAGAATAAACTTGTATTGTAATTCTTAAAGTGATATGTAATTTAGTTTAATTCAAAATAAATTGCAATTATGAAAATAAATAACTTAGACATATTGATGCATATTGATATTTAAAAACTTATTGTTATTTTTAATTAATAATTATTTTATGAAATATATATATATATATATATATATATTTAAATTAATATTTTTTTATATTATTAATAAAATAATTAATAAACATAGTAACTTCATTGCAGAAAGAAATAAGATTGTAAATGGAATATTTTGATAGGTTGTATTTGGAAATATGATTAAATAATATATTATTGTGATATATACATATAATAATAAATTATTTAAATAGTACTATTAAAAATTATCAATGATAGTTTTTTTAATATTGAAATGAATTATATTATATAAAATAATATTTTATAAATATATATATATTTCACAATAATGTTTTAAACTTTTTATCATTTAATTTGTAAGTAAATTTTGGATATTGTGTTATACAATTATATTTATATGCCAAACTTTAAAATTATCATAAGAAGCCACATTAGTCATTGAGACTAATTAAATAAGTAATAGCATATAATGTATCAATTATATTCTTAATAAGTAAAAGGCAGTAGAAAAAACATTAAGAATATTTGTTTAAATATTATTTTAATACATTATTTTAGTCATGTAAAATACTTAATTAGATTGTAAACTAAGTTATTTGGCCTGAAGGAAGTAATGCGAAAGCGGTCCCCTTAGGGTCGTCAGATCAAACTTGGAAAAAAAATTATTCGATACAAAAGTATAATAATTGTTAATTAAAAAAACTTTGAATATTGAATAATTAACATGTTATTCAAATTGCTTGAAATTAATAATAAAAAAAAAAGGAAGGGATACACAAGTTTAAAGAGGATAGTGTTGAATTTTGATTATAATTTGAATACAATAATAAATCATTACATTAGGAAAACGATTCTGAGCGAAGTTCATCGGATAATATAAAATTTACCAAATTTTTTAACTATTCTATTAATTTTTATTGTAAAAGTATTGATAAATAATAATATTCGTATGGATTCTAAGATTTTTGTTTAAACTAAAAATATCAATTTAAAACAGCTATAAAAAAAAAGAAAAAAAAATGAGACTAGGGATTTTCCTAATATTTTGTTATGATGTTAAGTAATATGTATAATATGTAGACATACTTCAGTAAAATTTTCAAACCTTAATGCCAAAATTTGTCAATTTTATCAAACATAAAAAATAACATACAAAAAATGAGAATTTTACGAAATATTCAAAGTCCTATATTTTGTAGAAAAATTAACGTAACGGTTCCAAAATTTTACCACATATATATATATATATATATATTTATATATATTACTTATGTTAACATCCAATAAAATTTTCATGTCCCTAACTTGAAAATTGCCCTAGTTATCATGAAATATTGGAATCGAATTTGTCGAAATTTCAGTTTTTTTGAAAAAAGCCGTTTTTTTCATCATTTTTTCTACCGCTTAGGGTCAATTTTGAGAAATTTAAAAAATGTCTTGAATAAAGTATCAACTACATCTACTTTTCAACCGGAAACATATGCTATTCGTGATAATTGGAGCATTATTACTAAATACTTTTATATTCTGATTTCTTTTTATAACAAATTATACATTATTAAAAATCAAAAAATATATTTTGCATTTGTTTATGTATTCAAGTTTTAAAAGAATTTAGTAATATATTTTAAGAATAGTTTATATATAATAACTTTATTTGGTATATTTGATTATTTAATATATGTAGTGAGGTTATAGGTATCACAAACTATAGTAAAAATAAAAACCTGCTATGTTTTCAATAATAATTATTCTTTTTTTGTTTTTTTAACTCCTAAGTAAATATTAAGTTGATTTGTAGAAAACATATTATGTATTTTATCTTAATATTATGTTCAATTGTATTCTACTTTGGTTAAAAAAATTGTAACCATTAAAATGTTTTTATTAAAAGTGAGTTTTTTAACCATTTGTTAAATTTATATTATATAATAATAAACATATTCAGATATTTTGGTTCATCAGAAAATTTTTTTAAAGGAAATGTAAAAAATTAATGTTAAATGAAGTCATACAGGTTAAGAAATACTGCTCTATCAGTCAAGCGTATATAAACTAGATTAGGCTGTTAATATAACCTATTATAGACTAGTAAAGCCTATTAAAATTACATTAGTTTATAATGATCTTCTTATTATTAGAAAATCATTTGATATAATTCATAATTAGATATAAAAAAAAATCTATTAATATAATAAAATTAAAAAGTAAAAATATTTCTACCAATTTCTAGTTCATTTTTAAACCATTGAAAATGTAAATAATATTTATCTTTAACCTAAATTATATTAATGTTAAATATTCATGTATTACAATAATAATTATATATAATATAAGAAAACATTAATAATCACAAAATTTAAATTGTGTATTGATTTGATTTATACTATTTATTAAATTTATACTTGTAAATTAATATTTTAACAATGTTTTCATATTTTACGTTACGCTTTTATGATTAAATATTGAATAAATTTGTTTAACACAATATAACTTTTAGGTGAAAAATGCTATTTTATCAGATGAAATTTATTGTCCATCAGAAACATCTGTATTACTTGCTTCTTACGCAGTTCAAGCTAGGCATGGTGATTACAATAAACTCACTCACTCTCCTGGTTTTCTTACTAATGATCGTTTATTGCCACAACGGTAAATTTTTATATTAATCAGTATTAAATGTTTAAATAATTTATTAATATAATTTTGTAGTGTTATGGATCAACATAAAATGACACGGGAAGAATGGGAATCTAGTATTACCACATGGTGGCATGAGCATCGAGGTATGTTACGTGAAGATGCTATGATGGAATATTTGAAAATTGCCCAAGATCTTGAAATGTATGGAGTTAACTATTTTGACATTCTCAACAAAAAAGGAACTGAGTTATTTTTAGGTGTTGATGCTCTAGGTCTAAATATATATGAAAAAGATGATAAGTGAGAAATTTATTTAATTTAATATCTTTATAAAATATAAATAGAACTTAATATAATTATATATATTTAAATTAAATTATACTTTAGATTGACTCCAAAAATTGGTTTTCCTTGGTCAGAAATACGTAATATTTCATTCAATGATAGAAAATTTATTATAAAACCTATCGATAAAAAAGCACCTGATTTTGTATTCTTTGCACCTCGTGTTCGTATAAACAAACGAATTCTAGCACTTTGCATGGGTAATCATGAATTGTACATGCGGAGACGTAAACCTGATACAATTGATGTACAACAAATGAAAGCTCAAGCAAGAGAAGAAAAACTTGCCAAACAACAACAAAGGTATTTATAATATTTCTTAAATTAATATTATTTTTTTCATAATAGGTAATATAAATTAATATTTTGTAATTTATATATATATATATAATAATAATATGTTAATTATATTTTAGAGAGAAACTACAATTAGAAATTGCTGCTAGAGAAAAAGCTGAAAAGAAACATCAAGAATATGAAGAACGTTTGAAACAAATGCAAGTAGAAATTTCTAAGCGAGAACAAGATTTGCTCAGTGCACAAGTACTTTTACTTAATATATTATTATAAATTAAAATCTTTAATTTATAATTTATAAAATAATTATTAGGATATGATTCGTCGTTTGGAAGATCAATTGAATAAACTTCAATTAGCCAAAGAAGAACTTGAGCAAAGACAAAATGAATTACAAAAAATGATGGAACGTTTAGAAGAATCAAAGAATATGGAGGCAGTAGAAAGAGCTAAATTAGAAGAAGAAATCAAGGCTAAACAAGAAGAAGTTATGCGCATTCAGTCTGAAGTTGAAACTAAAGATGAAGAAACAAGACGTTTACAAGTTAGTACATATTTAATAATACTTATATTAAGAGGTCTATGTCCTAGCACTGCCCATTGAAATTTTTTTGATCAATTCCAGGACATTCAATTGTACTATGATTGTGCCGTCTGTCCTACTGTTTGTGCTAGGTCACTTCCTAAGTTTGACAAAAAAACTTCATTATTAATATGTATATAACATTTTGCGATGTGAGAATTTTTATAGGTTACACAAAACTTCTATCTGTACCAGTATTAAGGTTACACAATTAGGTATTAGGTTGGTATTTTTTAGTTCCTTGGGGTGTAGATCCAACCTCACGAAAAGTGCCATAAAGGTATGTAAATACCTAAATATATATTGAAGGAGTAAGTAAGCGGAGCCAGTAAGCGAAGTGAATTATCCCTTACACTTGAAAATTCTAAATTTCAACATAAATGACTGAGTGCAGATGATAACACAATCCAACATAAACCTAGTACAATCGAAAGACCTGGGTTTGATAAAAAAAAAATTTTCAGTGAGTGTTGTTGCTAGGGTTGCCTTATATTCATTTTAATAAATGCTAAATACTATATTTAATATACTTCGTTTTTAAAATTCATTAAGGCAAATTATTTGATATCAAATATTCAAAATTTAAAAATGTAAAACAATTAACAATTTGTAATACAAATTTTGTTTTTACAAAAATATTAGAATTAACAATAAATATTTACGCAATTCCCACCATTTTTGTAACAAGAAATTCTGATAGTTTAATTTATTATTATTTTAATTAATATTAATTATTTAACTATAATAATTAAAATTATAGTTTTTTTAAAAAATTGACTTTGTTTTAAAATAATAGAAGATTAAGTAATTAATATAATTGACTTTTAGATTCTGAGTGAAGTGAATAATATATTGGTCTTACAACAATGTGTGATTATTGTTTTTATGTCTGAAGACACTTTTACTACGCGAAACAATGCTCCGATTTTCATGAATAGCATATGTTTCTGGTTGGAAAGTGAATGTAGTTGGTGTACTTTATTTAAGTTATTTTTCGAATTTCTCAAAATTAACCTTATGCGATAGAAAAAATGACGAAAATGGTATTTTTCATGAAACCTGAAATTTTGACGAATATATTGAATATATATTAAATATTTCACGATAACTGGCAATTTTGAAGTTAGAGACTTGAAAATTTTATTGGGTGTTCACATAAATATTATATATATGTGATAAAATTTTTGAACCGGTAGGTTAATTTTTCTACAAAATATAGGACTTCAAATATTTCGTAAAATTCTTGTTTTTATGTATATAATATTTGATAAAATTGGCAATTTTGAGCATTCATGTCTGAAAATTTTACTTTAGTATACTTACATATACTTAATATGATATAAAAATATAAAAATCCCAAGTCTCAATTTTTTGTTTTATAGCTGTTTAAAGTTGATATTTTTAGTTTGAACAAAAATCTTAGAATCTATACGAATATTCTTATTATTTCTCAATAATTTTACAATTAAAATTATTAAAAAAGGTAAAAAATTTGGGAAATTTTTCTTGAAGCATCTGTCATATATCTTAAAGAATTTTCAATATATTAGGAAAATCTCAAGACTCAATTTTGTTTTATTGGTGTTTAAAATTGAAATTTCAGTAAATTTATTTATATTGTACGTAGAGACTGATAAATTTAATCGGTACATATATTATCTGATGAACTTCGCTCAGAATCGTTTTCCGAATGTAATGATTTATCATTGCATTCAAATTGTAATTAAAATTCAACACTATCCTCTTTCCATCAGTTTCCCTTCCCTTGTTTTTTTATTTTATATAGGAAAACTTTATACATGCTTCTGGAGGCAAATAATGAAATCTAAGTATAAAATGGTGAAATATTTATTCTGTTCTATGTTTATTGCTAATCATAAAATAAGGAATTATTTAAAAATTTAACAATATTTCTATATAAAGTATTTATGATGTCAAAGTTAATGTAAGTAATAACAGAACAAGGCCAAAATAATATTACTAGGTAACTATAAAATAATTTTAAATTTCCAACAGCATTACAATCAATATATGCAATTCATCCATTAAAGACTTTAGATATATTTATTGGCTATTGTTAATTTTTATATTTATTAAAAATACAAATTAATAAATATTTTTTTTATTAATGCTTATTTATGTGTATATATTATATAATATATATATATATATATAATATAATTTAAATAATTTATTAACAGATTAATGAATTATTCAATTTTTATTTAAAGGAAGAAGTTGAAGAGGCCAGGCGTAAACAAGAAGAGGCTGCAGCTGAGGCACTTGCTGTTGCTCTTGCAGCTGCTGCAACACCTAAGCATCATCATGTAACAGAAAATGAAAATGATGATAATGATGAAATGGTTAATGGTCATGAATCACAAGACTTAGATACAGATTTGGATATTGTTGATCCAGTAGAGGAACGTCGTACTCTTGCAGAGCGTAATGAACGACTTCAAGATCAATTAAAAGTAATATTGTAATTTATATATATATATATATATAATATCAATTTTAATATTTTGTCAACAGATGTTAAAACAAGACTTAGCTCAATCGCGTGATGATACTAAGGAGACTGCAATGGACAAAATTCATCGTGAGAATGTTCGCCAGGGACGAGATAAATATAAGACCCTGCGTGAAATAAGGAAAGGCAATACAAAACGTAGAGTTGATCAGTTTGAAAACATGTAAATGCATGTTTATACTGTACAGGGTAATTATAATTATATATGCGTTAAAGGCATTGTATGTCAAGATCATTATGTGTCAGAATTACAAGACCATTTTTTTTTTAACCTGGTCTGTAATTATGATTATTAAATTATTATTTATTAAGGTTGTAATAACAAAAATGGTTGAACAAGTTATGTAAAATGTTTTTTTTTTTTTTTTAATTTAGTTAGTTTTTATTAAATTTATTATTTTCTTAATTTTATGTACCTTTATTTATATTGAAATATAATTTTATTACTCTGCATAATAATTGCTTATAATAAAATTATATTTATGTGCCCAGTAAGAGATGTAATCATGCACTTAAGCAAGACGTCATATTACTCATTTTTAACACTCCTTTCACATTCCAAAATTAAAGGGAGGGGCACTTTATTCTTTCTGCTCAATATCTTTATCTTAAAATAAAAACACGAACAATATTTTGAAGTCTAACACTATTTTATTATTATTATTGTTATACGATTATTATCTTGATTTATTTATTATACAATTTCTTTTATTATTATTATTATTATTATTATTATTATTATTATTATTATTATT
>JAIUCT010000008.1:6461976-6473238 GCA_021307375.1 Tetraneura akinire
TTATTATTATTATTATTATTATTATTATTATTATTATTATTATTATTAACATACAAAAGCTTTGAAACAATTATTATTAGAATTATTATTACTTTATAATAAATAAAAAATAATTTTATTGTGTGGTCTTAAATTAGACCAGTATTATTTAACTGAAAATTGAATGTATACTTTATTTTTTTTGTCAAGTTAGTATACCACATGTTTACTTATTAATTATTATAAAAATACATAATATATATTTTTTCAAAAAAAAAAATATATATATATATATAAAAACTGAATTTTTTTATTTTAAATAATTTTTACTGAATTAATTTGTAGTTTAATTTTATAATAATTATGATTAAATTGGTCAAATTGATAATAACTAAAAGTTTAATATTAATTGACATTTTTTAGCATACCTACTAATAAAATACAATTATATTTATTCTTTAGTTAAAACTAATAAGTGGAGTGAAGAACTATAGTGCTGCCCATGAGAGAAGGAATTCATTTTGTGCATATGGCTGTTGAACGTTTTAGTTGTATTTCCCCCACTCAAATATTCCAGGCAGCAGCGTACTACCGCGTTTGTGCTAATTACAACATGTCATCAGTAGTTTACAGAGTGCTAAAAAAATTACAGAATGATATATTTGTAGATTCGTTCAGATTCATTTTTAAATAATTAAATAAATTTATAGTTAATAAGGTTAATTGTAAAATAAACACTAGAACCAATAACTATTAATAATAAATAAATTAATTGACAAATATAAAACATAAAATAATTACAAGACTCGAGATGACGCGCTTTATATAAACCATAGAATGTTCTCGGGCGGCAATAAGCGGCGCGTTCGAATCTTCAAGAACATATACGCGGCGGCCATGGTATACAAACTTTAACTAACCTAATTATTAAGTTCTCTTAGTACATTATTTTATTTATTTTCACATTTTCATTTATCTCTGAACTTTCATAAATATATTTTAATATCCCATCTATTCCATTTTGTTAATCAAAATCCATCATTTTCAATTAAGTATTCAACAATAAGGATATTATTATTATAAATGTAATGTTTTTATTCTATTGTTTATATTCTTACCTTAATAGCGTATTTTATAAAGTAATAATTAAAATATTGATTTGGGTAATCATAAAATTTCCTTTTATTTATTTAGTGAAATATGTATTTCAATTTTCAACCAATAAAAATGATTTTTTTAGTATTTAGATCTTATTGCTATTGCTTACTTTACACATATTAAATTATAATTTATTATTTAATTTCCCTTGTTCATTAAATAAATATATATTTTTAATTTTATGAATTAAAACAAATTTCTCTCTGTATATTAATATATAATTATTGTATTTGTATAAGCTTAAAAATTTGAAACTAAAAATAATTTAAATCTATATGTGCTAAACATTAAATTGTTTGCTTCATCTGAACATTCTGATGGTATTTGGCTTGGATACATAGTGCCGAAAATGCACTGAAAATAAAGGTTTTTGTTAATGTTATATTTCTATTTCTTAAAACAATAATTATTTAATATATTACTTTAGTTGCAATAGCAGCTCTCTTTACATTTTTTACAATATATTCATCTAAAACATCTAAATTGATTGGGTCAATTTTATTTTCAATTGCTGATATTTTCTCTGAATAAATGTTTGATAAATACTAAACATGTTATATTAATTATATAAGTATTATATATTTGTTAAAGTTTTTAATTGATATTTACTTCATTCTCAATGCCAATAAAAAGTTGATTGATATATTTGAGATCAAATAACTTTTGTATTTGGTGTTTAGATTTCAATGATGTTTCAAGTAGACTATTGTTGTGATATTCAATCAATATCCATTCAATACATTTTGTAATAATTTTATCCTGTACAAATCTAAGCAAAATAATTTATATACTATGAATATAGTTATCCAGAACACATGGTGTTTGGTTAAATTGTCCAAGTATTGAAATATTCAAAATAGCCAAAATAGTCATATAAATAGTATATGTTATAATTTTTATAATTTATTTCAATTGAAGAATACTAGTACACTTGTATAATATGACTTATAATTATTCCATTTTGTCATTTTCCCTTTACTTATCAATAGTTAATAACTATATGTAACAGGATAATTTTCTTACTTGGTAATTTTGTATTTGTACATTTTAATAACCGGATAATTTTTTTGGACTTTTTTTCGTGAACATTATTACTTACATATACTTACATATACTCTGTTTAACATTAGAAACGTAATTGGCGGCTGACGTCAGCGCATAGCTGTGGTTACAGTGTAAACACTGATCTTGAATGCCGCCAATGACGGGAGCATCGTATTAGTTTATTATTGATAAGGCCTGGGATAATTTAAAATTTGTTGTGTACTTTTTGTCAATGATGTAGTGCGGTCTGTAAATTGTACTTTGCCCGCTGTTGCGGGTATGTAACGACTACAAACAGGTAATTTATTTGGAAGGGATGCCTGACCGCCACTTAACTACATTTCTTATGTTGAACAGAGTATAGATCCAAAATACATACTTTGGAGGTAATGTTAAAGCTATACATGTGATCATATTATGGATGAAGTTTTGTAATGGAAATGAAGGTTGATTTGGAACTTGTAATTTGGAAACTACTAATTCTCCACTTTCTTTTTCCACTTCCATATCAACATATTCCCATTTCTAAAATTAAATAATATTAAAATTACAGTGTTGTCTTATAAAATATATTTTTGTTTTACCGGAATTGTAGAAAGTTGTTCACCCAGTGTAATTGGAAAAATGTTTCCTTTTGAATCGCTAAAAATTTTGTTAGTCACTACTTCTATCCATTTATTCCAAATAACAATAGAATAATTTTCAATTTCTTCCTTTGAAGATATCCAGAAATTGAACTAAATAAAATAATAGTTATGGTATTAAATTAAGTTGTTAATCAAAGAAACATTCACAATAATAAATGTTTATTAAAACAAAGAGTTTATATCAATATTTTTACAGGCCCACTGGTGATTAACATTGACTATGTAATATATTATTTTGTTGAAATAAAAATCATTTTTATTATTTTTGTCTAAGATATAACAAGGCAAATTACACAATAAAATATATACATAAAACGAAAATACAATGATAGTTTAATATACAATAGAGCAAAAATTAAGAAAACAGCAGACAGAATAAATTTAGTAATAAGAAAAATGATAGGGGAAAATAATAAAAATATTTTTTCATTTCATAATATATGACATTAAGATATATATTATTGATTATGTACCTAATACTACTTATAAATACTCGTATGGTATTATTTAAACTAAATATTAATAAAACTTTTTCCTATAATATAACAATATTAAACATTAAGCATATTTTAAATTGACTAAGAATAAGAGAAATAGCGATTATGTTTATTATTTTAAATTGTATATTACAGCGAATAAATTTAACTTAAAAAAATATACAAAGTTCAACAGCAAATCGATAATATTATAATACTGCCATTATAAAATTCTCTGTTTGATTTTATACAGAATGTCCGAGAAAATTTTGAAATATACAAAAATGAATTCTATTTAGTATAAGAAAAACAAATTGATTACAAATGTAAAAAAAAGAGAAGTATATATTAATGCGGAAAAAAGATTTGGCTTTTTATTTAAAGAAAACAACCAAAAATGAAATTATGACTAAAATTAAAACATTAATATTGTTATATGAAAATGAACTTGATATTGATGCCGAAAGCTTTGAGACGAATTTATTCAATTTCGAAGTCCTATTTTATCTATCAACAATAGCATAAACATAACGCCTACCGATCAATTAAAATTTATAAGAAATATGCAAATAGCACATACGTTTCCAAATGTAAAAACATGTTTGTAAATATTTTTAACAACGCCAATAACTAATTGTTCAAGTGAAAGATCATTTTCCTTTCTGAAATGAATAAAAAATAGATTAAGGTCATTAATGGGTCAAGAAAAATTGGATGCCTTAGGAATACTTTCAGTAGAAAGCGATGTTACGGCAAGTATTAATTTTGATGAAATTATAGATGTGTTTTCCGAACAAAAGGCCATAAAAAGTTTTCAATAATGTATTATAAATAATTTTATTTATTGACAAGTGCTTTAAAGAATAAAGTATAATTTTGATATTCATATTGTATTTGTATAAGTTTAATAAATATTATTTCTTTATTTTCTCCTGGGCCACATATTTAGTAAATCAGGCTCTGATTGGAGTTTGGAGATTAACTTAGCTAACTTAGCTACTCTCTATCAAACTACACAAATTGAAGTAGGATGTTGTATCATTTATTATTATTATTTACTTTGTAATGATTAATAACTATTTATTCAATAATATAAATAATGTATTTATATTTTTTACCTGTTGGTATAAAGATACTAAACACTGTTTAAATGTTGGGCATAATATTGGTAAGCACCATAAAAATCTGGCAATCAACAATATGCCGCGTTCAGTTAATATTTCATCATCAACTAATTGTACCATTCTTTTTCCCAGACTAAAAAAATAATTTAATTAAAACATTATACATATATTGTGTAATTAAACACAAACCTAATTAATAATTGGTTACAACAAATCCCTTGATGTTTTCGCAGGCCCCAAGGATCTTCATCTTCAGAATATAATTCATTTAACATATTTGCTAATAGTGAAATTCTTTTTTCAATACATGCACACAATTCAGCCGTTTTGTCTGAACAACCTATTGAACGAGTTTCCAAATATTCATCTTCATCTGAAAATAAACTTTCTTGCAAGTGTGGTTCTTCTAGCCTGAAAAATTATAAAAATAATATTGATAAATTATTTATTTTTATAATATCTTACTTAATTAAAATATTATTAATATCTGATATAATCACTGGAAAAATATTTTCCCAGTGATTAGTTAATAATATTTTAGTTCTTTGAGCAAAAAGTGGACAATATAATTCAGACCACAAATCAGATTCAAATGAGATTTGTTCCAATATAGCAGTCCAATGTTGAGGGTATACCTGTAATAAAAAATAAATATTAAAATTTTATAAATAATATAAGTATATTTATTCTTACTGTTGATAATTTATTTAAATGACAAAGAGTTGAAAAAGAATCAACACTTTGTAATATATCTGTAACTTTGTTACAAATAAAAGGTTTTGCCCAATCTAACCAATTAGTTACTATATTAGTTATATAGTCAATTGATAATTCATTTGGAGATAACATACAATCAATCCTAAGTTAAATAAATTAAAATTATAATTAGTTATTATATAGTCAATAATTTTATATTGTTTACTTGAATTCTTTAATAGTATTTGGTAAATACATAATACCAAATTTTAATGAATAATCCAATTCTACTAATGATATTATATTTGGTCCATTTCTTAAAAGTTCATTAATCTGAGTGTATATCATTCCACTGTTATAAAGATCATAATCTAAAAATATATAATAATTAAAAACTAAGAAAAATGTTTATGAAAAGCGTGTAATTTTATAATACTTTACCATGATAAACTATTTCCAATCAAATAAAAAAATATATATATTCGTACATGTAATTGTACAATTAAAGACTTGAATACACAAATAATAAATATTTTATAATTTTAAAATTTATGATTATTTATAATCTTACTTGTAAAACATAAATATAAATTGTAAATTGTGTTTATAATTAAATTAGAACTAATTTCAATATTATTATCAGCTGAATTTCCATCTTTCAATGTATGTTGTAACATATTTGAACGTAATATAATAAATTCTTTAACCAAAGAATGAGCATCTAAACCTTCTAATATGGATAAACTAATGAAACAACATGCTGCTTCCTGTATTATTACATAACATATTACTAAATAAAATTAAAATAATGAAATTGTCTTTATATTACTTTTGGGATTATTTGTCCAGATAATTCTAATCTAGTTTTATTAGATATAGTAATTAGAAAATGAGATATTGAAGACCAAGCTCTGTCTAAAAATGGTTTACCTTTTTTAAGGCCCTTTATTATATCTCCATCTAAACCTGAGAATACAGTAACATAATTATGAAGAATTCTTAGCTATGGTAAACTATTTTTATATTATTAATTATATTAATTTATTATTATTATTATTATGGAATAATTTAATAATTTATCCGTTATATATACCTAATTAATATCTACCTACTTTTTTTAATACATGTAGCTAATTGAAATAATTGAGTAGCAATTAAATAATTCCTGGAGTTTAAACAATCCCATATTTGTTCCGATAAATCAACCATGAGTTTTAATTGAACAGCAAATTGATCAAGTATGTTGTCTTTACTAAATTAATAAAAGTTGAAATTAAAATCTAAATTTTATTTTAAGGTTTTACATTACATTTACAATACCTGTTATAATTAGTATAATTACCTATCCAATGGTGTATTATGATTAATTTGATTTGTTTTTAAGATATCTTCAGTGCCATTTGTTATGTCATTAACTATTATTGACATAGTGCTAATTGTATCGGCTGCATCAATAAGATCTCTATATTTCTCACTAAACAGACAAATTGGTATTTAGATAGTACAGATTAAATAATAATATAAAATAGAAATGTTATATTTTTAAAATTTTATTTACATAGGTACCTCACTAATGATTTGAGTTGGTCAGCTTTTTTTTCCACATCTTTTTTTAAAGTATTTTGCAATAATTCAATTTCCGTTAAATTACATGTTTCAAACAATTCGTTGGCGAACTCGTTTGCTTTTTTTGTTGTGAATTTTGTATCCATTTTATTCATCATTAATTCATTCATTAAATGTTTTTATTAAATATTATAAAAATATTATAAATACCTATAAATGCATGTCAAAGATTTATAATATATTTTTATCATTTAATTTGGTCATTTACTCATTACTCATTTGTATTCTAAACTTTGAACTTCAAGAGGGAAAATAATTAATGATAAATAAAATAAACTTTGAAATTATTAATTTGAAAATGTGTTTTTGATAACAGTATAATAGTAATAAAAATATTATTGTTTAATATTATCACGATTAAAAATGGTCTATACTTTGTATTGACTAGTAATTACTAATTACGCTTATAATTTGTTTTAAAACTGGTACGACCAAAGAACTAATTAGTAATTTATAATCTTTTAATTTATTTGTTTCTCATAGAAGTCTTTTTAAAGATTATAATTTAATTCAATATGTTTATAGCCAATAATATTGATAAATGATAACATGTTAAAATAAATATATAATACCTAATGTTAAATACTTTGATTAAACAACTACTTTGATTTACTGTTGATTATTAGAAATAATAAATAATACTTCAGTAGTCAATAGTCATACTACTAACAAGTAGCAACACTAGTCAATATTGAAATTTGAAGATTAGGGTAAGAATTACTTTGTAAATTGTAATTAATTTATTATAATTGTAAATTTCATCATTATTATTTAATTTATTAAGGAACAAAAATGGTTCTTGGACCATTAGATCATTCAGTGCAAACTGACATTATATTTGTCATAGAAAAAACAGCTATGAATACTTACATTAGTGAACTTAAAACTAATTACGTGACTCCAACATTAGAGTAAGATTTATTCTTTAACTTTTAATAGCTGATGTATTATATATTTACATTATTAATAATTGTTTATTATTTATTAAAGGTACTTTAACCAAGGACCTATTGAAGAACGGGAGTATTTGTCTGAAGTGAGAAAAAAATATATTTAATATAATTTAATTTTGTTTAAATAAAAAAAAATTGTTTATTATTACAGAGTAGTAGTGCAATTTATGGTATTGTAGTTTATGAAGCAAATGATTGTAAACCATACCCATGTTGTCGTACATATGGGACATTTACTAGTCCACAAAAAGTTATAAAAATGATTGAAAAAATTGAGTAAGATTGTTTTTCTGTTATTTGTGATGTTTATATTACATAATATTATGTTTATTAGCATGATTGGTGGTATGGCAGAATCACATGCTTATATGGGAGAAGGTTTAGCAACAGCATTAGTTTTCTTTGAGGATTTACAAGAAATTCGTGAAGCTAAGCAAAGACATTGTATACTTATATGTAATTCACCACCGTATAATTTTCCAATTATGGAGTGTGAAATGTATGCAGGACGTAGTGTTGATCAGATGGCAAATATTTTTCAAGAAGTATTATTTAAATTAACATTATATTTTATATATTAATATAATACATAAAATTTTATACTTCTAGAAAGGAATTTTACTTTCAATTTTATCAGCCAGAAAAACTCCATCATTATTAAAATTATTTGAAAAAGCTGGTGGTGATTTACAAATATCACAGAATAAAAATTATGCAAAAGATCCAAGACATCTAGTTTTGCTCAATGGATATAGGTTTGTGGTTTAAACAGCATTTTTACAAGTAAAAGTTTTATTTTTGATTAAGTTAACAAAATATCGTACTAAAATATTAATGTGCTTCAATAATATTCGATGAAAAAAGTGATATTAAATAAGATTATTACTTAAAATTGCACAGTGGTATACACCAGGTAAAAGAACCAATTTAAATAAATTAATTGTTTTAACTTCACTTACATTACGATTACAGGGGTTATATTATATTTTTAGAAATTTCTTCCTTTCAAAATAACTTTATTTAATCTTAATAAAATAAACATTATATTTTTAAATTCTACTATGTTATTTACAAGAAAAATTATATAATAAATTTAAAATTTTTACGAATATATATTTCTTATAACATTCATCCTAAATTTATTTTTTCTCTTATTTATTAAAAAATTAATTAAAATGTATACTATTTATTAATTTTATGGAACATAGTCTAAAAGAACGGCCAATGAGTCCATGCCCTCCTACAACTCATTCTGGTCTATCTATGACTAGTCCACTACCAACAAATGTCAATATTGGCTCGCCAGTTGCTCAATGCACTCCATTTAGAACTAACAATCCGGTATGTAATAAAATATAAGTTTATTAGTTAAATTAAATTATTAGGATTATAAAATGCTGAGTTTTTAACCAACAAATATATACAATTTTAATAAATTTTAAGTTTAATTAAAATAATTCATTTTTATAAAGTTGTAATTTATAGACGTGCGCAAACTTTGTTCGCAGAGGGGGTCCAGGGCATTCATCAAAAATATCTAAACCAAAATTTTTTTTATACATATAAATTATATATTTTTTTATACTTCTAGTAGGTATAAATAAATTGTTGTATACATATATCTTTAGTTTGTGATTTTATAAGGTAATAATTTAATTCAATAAATGATGTAGCCATTTTGATATTGGGCTTTACGTCACATGGTTCATTATACTATTATAGTCTCCGGCAACGCCTGTGACTTTTAGATAGCCAGTTGGCTTGATTACCTGCGAACGTATTAGTTGATTCACTGTTATATTATGTATTAATGTGTTTTATTGCGAATTATTCGCTAATAATTTGATTGATAAATATAATATTGTTTTTGTAAATGTAAGAATTTAATATAATAATGGCCTAATATATACAATAAATAAAAAATCTATGGTCTGTAGTTGGAGCCATGGCCTACCCGGTCCCCCGTGTGCATGCTTATGTTGTAATTATTTTATTTAACAATACTTATACATATTTTAAACATACAATAAATCCAAAAAAATTATTTATAGTTTTTTTTATTATTAGGTAATTGGTATGCAAAATCAAGTTCAGCAACAACACCAACAACAGCAACATCAACAACAGCAGCAACAACAACAAGCTGTACAAGCAGCACAACAAGCTGTAGCTGTAGCTCAACAGCAGCAACAACAACAACAGCAAGTACAACAACAACAAATGATTCGTAATACTAATCAAACTCAAAATCAGCAATACTCAAATGTTTCAAATACTGGTGGTTTCTTAAGGCCACCTCAAGCTCCACGCAACTGGCAAATGATGCAGTCACAACAGCGGCAACCAAATCAAGCAAGTGCATTAATCGCCCAGTTAACAACACCTACATTCCAACAAAGATTGGATAGTAAGTAAATTAATTATTGAATTATATTTTTATATACCATTTTTTTTTTTTTTTTTTATTTTTAATTTTTGAAATAACGTGTCATTTACTACTTATTTTAACAACAATAGATTGTGGTGTAATACTTAGGATCATTTTAATGAAACTTTTAATTGTTACAAGTTAATTAAATATTATTTGAAAATAGTTAATTAGTATGAGTTCGAAAAGTAATATCTGTGGTAAAATTAATTATTGTTTAATTATCTTCAGTATTATGAGTATAATTAACTTTATTGCTCGTGAATGAATTTAAAATATTTCAACAATAAGTAACTTTTTATAATAATATTTATTCCAATAATTTTTTATTAAAGTTTAAAAATTCACTAAAACTCATTAGTATATCTATTTTTAAAAAGACGAGCTGATATTCCTGCCACATAGATATAGGTGTGCAAATCATAGTGGTTAATTTTAATTAGAATTTGAATGCAATGATAGACCATTGCATTCAAAAAAATGATCTGAGCGAAGTTCAGTCAGATAATGTAGGTATTGATTAAAATTTTGACATTTTTTATTAAATAATTTAAAATACAAAATTTTATCACACATATAGCCATATAGGGACCATATAGTTACACATATAGTACATAAATGAATACCCAATAAAAATTTTAAGTTTCTAATTTCAAAATTGCCTGAGTTATCGTAAAATATTGAAATCAAATTCATCAAAATTTCAATTTTCGTGAAAAATGTAGTTTTTTTGTCATTTTTTCATCATTTTTTCTTCCGCTTAGGGTCAATTTTGAGTAATTCGACCTAAATAAAGTGCCAACTATATCTACTTTCCAACTGGAAACATATGATAATCGTGAAAATTGGAGCATTATTTTGGGTAATAAAAGTGTTTTCAGACATAAAAACAAAAAACAAAAATCAATAAAATACACATCCGTGTAAAATCAATACATTTTTCGCTTTGCTCAGAATCTAAAATATTAAATATAAATAAAATAAAATGTTTAAAATGTATGATTATTACATCATTATATTACATTACATTTTTAGTGGCGTCACAACAAGTTCAACAACAACAAGTGCAACAACAACAAGTACAACAACAGCAGCAGCAAGTACAACAACAGCAGCAGCAACAACAAGCAC
>JAIUCT010000008.1:6473248-6487078 GCA_021307375.1 Tetraneura akinire
CAACAGCAGCAGCAACAACAAGCACAACAGCAGCAGCAAGTACAACAGCAGCAAGTGCAACAGCAACAGCAGCAAGTACAACAACAGCAGCAAGTACAACAGCAACAACAAGTTCAACAGCAGCAGCAGCAAGTACAGCAACAGCAACAGCAACAACAAGCTGCTATAAGAATGATGAACCAACAACAAGTTCAACAACAGCAGCAACAGCAGCAGCAACAACAACAGCAGCAGCAGCAACAACAACAAGTATATTGTTTATTACTTTATAAATAATGAATTAATATATGTTTATTATATTATATTGCTGTAGAATGGACCTGGAAGACAAACTATTTGGACAGGAACGTTAGAATGGATAGAAAAATCAAAGCCCTTAAATGAACTACCAAAGATAACAAGAAATGTACCTTGCATAGTTTCAGCTAGTATAAAAAATGGAGAACCAGAATTGTAAAATTGAACTAAATTTTTTTTATTATAAACTGTTTACTAGAAATATTTTCTTTTTTATAGAAAAGCAGAAACATGGCCTGAAAAATTAATCATGCAATTAATGCCTAAAAATTTAATAGGAAGTATCGGTGGTGCTCATTTAAAAGATTCTAAATCTGTAGTTTTTCAACCTACACCGTGTGATGCATTAGAATCATTGACTAAGTATATGACTAGTGGATATGTAAGTTTATTGTAAGAAATATATTTATATTTTTATATTTATAAATTTATAAACTATAATTTGTAGGCTGGATGTGTACATTTTAATAGTGCTCCTACTTCTCATAATTGTGATGTGAAAGTTTTAATTTTGCTGTATACGCCAGATAGAAAAGCTTTCATTGGTTTCATTCCAAATGATCAAGCAGCATTCGTAGATAGATTACGTAAACTTATTCAACATCAAAAAGCTTCATCAGCTTTATTACGTCAAGGCCAAGTATGTTTTTGTGTTTATATTTTATATATTTAATGTTTTCCCTCGTTGTCATTAAGAAATAGCATAATTCAAAGTTTTATATCTTTGGATATAAGCCTTTAAAGGCTGACAACAGACGGAGCATTATTTTACTGCAAAATATCTATCAAGTTACATTTGAATGAAAATTCTTTCTAGATGTATATACGGATCATGTGTTGACACTCATATATTTCATAGCAATGTAAAATGTCTCGTGCATAATAAAATCAGGGTGCGTGTGCCGTGCAATATTTTTTCAGTTGTGTATGTGCAACAAGCAAAAAGATAACTTTGACAAATTATATTTTCTCAACAAATGAAATCATAAAGGTACTCATCAGTTTATGATCAGTTTTAGATGTTAATCTTTAAATAGTGTATTCATTAAAATCAAATAGAAAATTGATCAAAACCCAATGCACTTACAGTTTGACAAGAATTAATTAAAGGATAAACCCACATTTTCCTGTTAACCTTTTTCTTATTTTTTATACATAAATACTAACCCAAATTCAAAATAATTTTTTTGTTTGCTGTAATATCACAATAAAGAATTTTTATTCAAATCGCCAACTTGAGAAATAATACATGGTATAATAGGTATAATAATGCTTGTTTGTTGCCAGAATGCCAGCCTAAGATACCTTTGTTAATTTGGTGTATTTTTTTAAAGACTATTTTCCTATGAAATTATGCCTAACCAATATAATAGAGAATCTGAGAATCCAATATTATTGATTATTAATACAATAATAAATTATTAATACTAACATTGCCTATAATTTAATTCAAATAGTAAGATTTAACGACATTTTAATAGAATATTATTAATTATTTGGTAATAAGAAAAATAAATTATTTTAATTATTACCTACCTACTTAACATTTTATTTATAAATATTATTTATCAATTAATGAGTTAATTAAATTTGATATAATTATTATTGTTCAATAATGAATAACTACGATTGGAATTTATAATTAGGATTATAATTTTAAAAAATAATGATTTTTTTACCAAAACGGTTATTTTTACGATTTGGCGCCTTTGGACTTTTTAGACGATGTACGGTTTTTTTACTGTACGCAACCTTACATACTATTTTGTACACTGTTTTTATTTATTCAATTGTGTTCAGTCAAAGCGTATGCATACCAAGAGTCCATAGGCGCAATTAGGCTGAAAATTTTGGGGGGGCTGAATTAAATTTTAAGAAAACTTCTAATTCAATATCATTTATATCACAATATAAAAACAATATCTTTTTTTTTAATATCATGTATGTATTTTCACACACACACACACACACACACACACATATATATATATACATATACATAATTAAATATATATGTAATACATATTACATTTTTATATTAAAACATTATCAGCTAGTAAAAAAGTGCATAAATTATTTATCAGACAAAATGTAATTAATTTATATATTTTATTAGTTCATTTTATTTATTAAATATTAATAAAACAAAAACTTAATGTCTAATCATTAACCATTAATTACTTTCTGTATATCTGTAAAATTATTCTTGTAGACTGTAATAATAATTGTTTTTGAACTTTGTAAGTAAAGCTTAAATTTATGGACAAAGGCGCTGCTATACCACTGGGCATTGAGCACTGAGCAGTATAGCCAGTAAATAAAAATTATGGAAAGAATTTTGTAGAGTTTACAATGTAGAGTGCAGACTGACAAGTGACAGTGTTTAGTACAATATTATAATACCTATAATATAGTACTATAGTAGTCTAGTACCTACATCTGCACAGGTTGTTTTTCATGGTAGTGCCAGTGCGGGGTGCGGCACAAACTAGATCTTTAATTTTTATCACGAACATAATATATTTATTATATTAATATTTATTAATTATTTATTATTGAAAAAATGCAGATTTATCAATCTTAATTCATATTATTAAATAGAAAAAAATGTTGGTACTCGTATATGTTATAGAATTACATCACGAAAATATTTAATTATAAAATATTAGAATTAAATTGTCATATTTTGCATACATTTTTGGGGGGCTATGGCTGATTTTGAGGGGGCTTAGCCCCCTCAAGTCCCCCCAAATTGCGCCTATGCTAGAGTCCTATATTATAGACGTGTCAAAATGGATGTGAACTATCAATAAATTGATAAACCGAATCGTCTGAAATCTGAATGCAACGTATATAAATACATTGCCATAATAAACCGAATACGTTTTTCCACCATATAATCGAAAACATTTTTCAGTGACAAAACTGAACGACGAAATCATTAAATCAACCGATTCAGTAATTTACCCCCATACGGTTCAAAACTGTATCGTCTGAATATACTCAATATAATTGAATCGCTAAAGGTACGGTCTCCAAGGCGCGACCGGTCGCCGCGACCATTTTATTTTAGCGTGGTCTCCAAGGCGACGACCGCGACATGTCGCTATGATAAAAATATAAAATTATTATTTTCGTCCTCGTTACATACAGTATTATTGTCAGTTCAGTTTTGTATCTGTTTAAATACGCAAGTATTTATAATATATATGTTTAATATATTATTTTTAATAACATGGATCAACTAATTTTTAATAACAATAATATTTTAACCCTTCTATTGATGGATGAAGATGAGGATGAGATTAATAGATAATTTGGATTCAACAAATCATATAGAATGTTATTTTTTTCTACTTCCTGTACTAATATTTCGTCTTCCGACGGCAAAAATAACATTTTTATAATTGTGTCGTCGTGATGTGTCGCCGGCCTATTGCTCCGAGAGCAGTAGTGTCGTCGTTCGCGACGACCCAAAGTTGAGACGCCGCGACCTGTCGCGTCTTGCAGACCAGATAATACAATTTCCACAAAAGCAGTGGGCGACGACATGTCGCGCCTTGGAGACCGTAGCTTAAATGTAGAAAGGGCACATGTCCCGATTTAAAAATTTTTCAGGAAAGATAAAAAACATAATACACAAAGTGGACAAGTGTCTTTTCTGCAGTAAATTAAATTTTAAATCGTTCGTTACTTGTATCTATGTAATTGGAACATGTGGTACTTATGCACAAAACAATATATAAAAAAAAAAGAGCTGATACTCCTGCCGCATAGGATATAGGTGTGCAAATCATAGCGTTTAATTTTAATTAGAATTTGAATAACACAAATGATAAACCATTGCATTCGAAAAAACGATTCTGTGCGAAGTTCAATCAGATTATAATGTAGGTATTTTTTAAAATATTGACATTTTAGATTCTGAGCGAAGCAAGAATGTATTGGTTTTACAATGATGTGTGTGGTGTGTCTTTTTTTTTTTTTTATTCTGTAGACACTTTTACTACAAGAAATAATGCTCCGATTTTCACGAATAGCATATGTTTTCGGTAGGAAAGTGGATCTAGTTGGTACTTTATTTAGGTCATTTTTCGAATTTCTCAAAATTGACCATAAGCGGTAGAAAAAACGGCATTTAATTTTCGACGAATGCGATTTCAATATTTCACGATAACTCTGGCAATTTTAAAGATAGACTTTTTTTTGGGTGTTCACATAGCTACTATATATATTATGTGGTAAAATTTTGGAACCGTTTGGTTAATTTTCCTACAAAATATAGGACTTTGAATATTTCGTAAAATTTTCATTTTTACGGATAAAATTGGCAATTTTTGGTATTAAGGTGTGAAAATTTTACTGAAGTATACTTACATATTACTTAACATCATACTAAATATTAAAAAAATCCCAAGTCTCAATTTTTTTTTATAGTTGTTTAAAGTTGATATTTTTAGTAAAACGAAAATCTTAGAATCCATACGTAAAAATAAATTCTGATTTCACTCAGAATCTAAAAGTGATTTTTATAAAATATTGGACATGTCACATATGATCTTTCTGCATTTAGCGATTCAATTAATATTGCCACTGATTTACACGGTAAAATAAGCGATACGCAAAATGATCGATTCGTGATCGTGTGAACGAGCGAACACATAGCGGACAGCGGTTCGACCGCTGACGGTAGCGATTTTTATGAGCGGTTCAGTTTTGCCAGTGTGAAACTGTGAATAAACCATAGAGTAAGAATATACACGTTTAAATACGTGTGTTTAATTTGTAAGCGACGACCGCCGCGATTTTAAAACCGCGACCGCCAGCGGTCGAACCGCTATGTGTGAAAGCAGCTTTATGGGTCTATACATAGTCTATACATATTTTAGTTAATACTTAACTTAACCCTATACATTTTCTCCTCTTAATTTTTATTACAATATTACGCCATTGGATTAGTGTAGCAATATAAAATTCACTTCCATTGTACTTTGTATATATATTAAGTAGTATAATTAATAATAATTATGAAGTTGTAGTTCATATTAATTGGCATATTGTCATGAATATACTATATACCCATATAATTTTAAGATTTTATTACCAATTGCCTATAAAAATACAATTTCCATTGGGTTTGTAATGTAGAAAAATATTAATAGCTCCATTAAATATCTGGAGATCATTTTAGTGTCTGGTCTCTAATTTAATAAGTTTTGGGTTTCTTTCTGTGATTTTTTTCTCAGCTACCATTTCACTAATGAATAAGAATAATCATTCACTACTGAGATTTATTGTAATTTATTAACCATGTAATATATTAACATAAATAACTCCATCTAACACATATAATTTATAATATTAATAAATAATTTGCTTTTCAAAAATTAATTTATCATAAAAATGTTTACCATACTTTACGTTTACAGTTTTACACCATATTATTGTGATATTTTTTTTTATTTGATTATGTTGGTATTTCTAAATTATTGTTTATGTTCTCTATTCCCTAAGTGTGTGCACACTGATCTTAAACGCCAATGCCGATCGAAAATGTCTGTTGTGTCTTGTGTGAACGATCAACAATATAAACACGCGTCGTTTTGCCGACTAAATTTCAGTTTTACTTGTATTTTTCTATTACTTTCTTATTTTTAATTAGTTTTTACGTGAACATCATATACCAAAGTTTTAGTTACGTTTAACGCGTCACTTATAAACAAATTACAAATACAATGGCAGATGCCGATGATCTTTTAGACTACGAAGAAGATGAACAGAACGAAACCGTTGAGAGTGACGACAAAAAACAAACCAAAAAAGAAGTAAAGGGTAATTATGTATCTATACATAGTTCTGGTTTCCGTGATTTTCTATTAAAACCGGAAATACTGAGAGCTATTGTAGACTGTGGTTTTGAACATCCATCAGAAGTGCAACATGAATGTATACCTCAGGCTATGTTGGGTATGGACATTTTATGTCAAGCCAAGTCGGGTATGGGCAAAACTGCTGTGTTTGTTCTGTCTACTTTACAACAATTGGAAGTGTATGAGAGTGAAGTCTATGCTCTTGTTTTATGCCATACCAGAGAATTAGCTTTCCAAATTAGTAAAGAATTTGAACGTTTCACTAAATATTTGCCAGCTGTCAAGGTCAGTGTGTTCTTTGGTGGTGTACCTATAACAAAAGATGAAGATACTCTTAAGAACAATAAACCACACGTAGTTGTAGGTACTCCAGGTCGTATACTAGAACTTATCAGGAAAAAAAAGTTAGTTCTAAATAATTTGAAGCATTTTATTTTGGATGAATGTGATAAAATGTTAGAGATCTTGCATATGCGAAGTGATGTTCAAGAAATATTTAAGAATACACCGTTCAATAAACAAGTAATGATGTTCAGCGCTACATTAAGCAAAGATATACGGCCAGTTTGTAAAAAATTTATGCAACAACCATTGGAAGTGTATGTTGATGATGATGCAAAATTATCATTGCACGGTCTCCAACAGTATTATGTTAAACTCACTGAAAAGGAAAAAAATAAAAAGCTGTTTGATCTTCTTGATGAACTTGAATTTAATCAGGTATATTTGATAATATTAATATACCTATACTCCTTTCATCAAGAGAATGACTACTTTATGCATACATATTGCAAATTACTTTTTTATTTTTACCTATTTTACTCAGTTCTCTATCCGTTTTACTGTATGAACTACTTTTATTGCATAAAACAAATTAATAATTTATAAATTACAATAATTAGGGAATGCTAAGTTTTTGTTTATTCTCTTGATGTGTAGCCAGATTATAATTATGTAAATATATAATATCTATGTATTTTAACTTTTTTATAGGTCATCATTTTTGTTAAATCTGTTCAACGATGTGTAGTTTTAACAGAGCTATTAAATGAACAAAATTTTCCATCTGTTGCCATGCATGGTGGTATGTCTCAACAAGATCGTTTAAAGTTCTATCAAGAATTCAAAGATTTCCAAAAGAGAATTTTAGTGGCTACCAATTTGTTTGGTCGTGGAATGGATATTGAACGTGTTAACATAGTCATTAACTATGACATGCCAGAAGACACAGATACATATTTACATAGAGTAGCTAGAGCTGGACGATTTGGTACAAAAGGATTAGCAATCACATTCATATGTGAAGAAACAGATGCAAAAGTTTTGAATAGCGTTCAAGATAGATTTGATGTTACCATTGGTCGGATGCCTAATGAAATTGAACTCAGTTCTTATGTCGAGAGAAAATAAACATGATAATATTCAATATTTAATATAAATTAACAAAATAACAATTATATAGCTCGACTTATGATTTTCCAGATTTGCAAAACATTTTATTTCATATAAAAATGTAACACATAAAATGTGGTTTATTTCTCTCATAGGTATTTTTATATTTCAAAATAGACTATGGAAATTTTTTGTCATTTTTTTTTTTTTCATTTGTTCATTGTGTATGATTTAATTTAGGGATATACTAGATATTTTCTATATCATATTAGAAATTAAGATTGTACATAATAATGCAACTGACTTAATTATTAAACTAATTTTCAAATTGTATTAATATGGTAGTTTTTATAATTTTCCAATAAAACTAGAAAAAAATTAATGGTATGAATATTTTTTAGTTTCATGGTAATTTGTGTAAATCAGTTTCCAAAATTATTACTGTATGACAATTAACTGACGTAGTTTTACTTATTATATTCATCTAATTGATTACTATATGTAAAAATGTGTTAATTTTTGATAAGTTACAGTATTTCATTTTAATTTAGATATGGTAAACAATTTTTATATATTTTTTTATCACATCAAATTAAATAATATAAACATTTAACTGTTTAATCTTATCAAATAATTTTAATTAATAATATCTAGATTTTAAGTTGTGTTTATTTGAATACTACATAAATTGAAATAGTATCTAAAATTTAAAGGTATACAAATAATACTGTATTTAACTAATGGTTTATTTAAATATTAAAATGTAAATTGTGGTTACAATATATATTAACCAAATGTATAATTTATTTACATTGATTTTCTTTAATTCTCAATGTTCATTAAATAGGTTTGAGGTTTTTTTAATATTTATTTTATAATAATAATTAAAAGAGATTAATTAATTTATATAAGAACATTCTTGACATAAGGTTTATGTCTGGTCTTTGGGTAGCTATCAGATTTTCGTCTGTTATGTATACTACTATTTAGGCTTTGGAAGAGTATGTAAAACTGTTTATAATCATTTCTATATAGTATATACACATTACACAATTAAAGACCGATCACTTCTAAATTAAAGTAGTTTTTTTTCTATTAACACCCATGAAATAAAAGTTTAATTGTGAATGAATGTATAGTGTTAAATTTATTAAAAATTTTAGTTGTTTACAAATGTCGCATTAATAAAGCATATTTGATACTCATGTGATAGATATTGATGCAAAGTATAAGAAATTGTATTATACTCCTAGTTATGATTTGAAAGCTATGATAATTTGCATTTAAAAAAATAATTCTAAATAAATCAATTTTCAAAATCTACTATTGATAATAGGTTTGTAAAACATTTTCAGAAGACTGAAAATTTTATAAAGTTTATATATGTAAAGTTCTATATTTAAAATTTTAAACTAAACTAAGATTTAATCGAGTATGCTAAATACTCGACAATAATTTAAAATCTTTTTCTTCGTTTATTTAATTAGTTATAAAAAAATATCAATTTTTATCAAAAACACAGTTTTGAGGAATTTGTCATTTTTCTATGTATTTTTGATTTTTTTCTAAATTTAAAAAAATAATTTAAATTAAGTATCAATTACATAAAATTCTTTATCTACTGAATGTATAATTTAATTGTGGAAATCACTTAATCAGACCACATGCTATCTATGAAAAAAAGGTCTTTCATGCAAAAAAATAAAATAAAACCAATATATTTCTTTGCTCCGCTCTAATCTAAAGTATATCATATAATGATAATTTATAAGTTCCACACATTTCTACTTCGAAAAAATTGGATTAATTAAATAAATTAAAAAATGATAAATACTCACAATATAAGGAAATAATATAATAATAATGTGATTGATTATAAAAGTAAAATAATATTTAACTTTTTGTCTTGAATTAACAAATAATATAAGATTCAATTCAAAGATTTTTATGAATTACATGAATTAACAATTATTTGGTATGTATTGTTTACTTGTATTTTATCTTTTAGTGACACTGGGTACTTTTAGAGTAATACCCATGCAATTTTTATTTGAAAATATTTTGTTTATTTGATCCAATAATATTTAGATTAATACTTTAATTCACAATTGTTTAATTAGTCAATACTAATGTATTATAAGAAGGTTAATTGATGGTGTGCAGATAGATGCATATACAGTTGTAAACTATCAAATAAACTATATTATATTACTATACTAAGCAAAGTAGTTAACTATAATTGCAAGAAAATATTTTTAACTTTTCAATTCTTTGTTTAAAATTAATTTATTATTATTTTCAAGGGTGGAATGGGAATGCCTCAAGGTAATATGACTGGGCAAATGCAATTAACACCTGGTCCGAATATGCCTGGTGGTCCTGTACCTAATCAGATGCCTCCTGGGCTCATGCCTAATAGTGCATTAACAGCTTCATTACAAAATCAACCACAATCAAATTTGGGTAATTAATTCAAATATGACTTATAATATAAATTTAGTTATTTATTTATTTTTATTACAATAGCTGATTTGATTGGGTCTAATTTTGCACCACAAGTAAGTCAGAATCCTAATAATTCATCAGTTCAAATGATGCCAAACCCTCAAACACCTGGACAACCAGTCAACAATCCTAACATGTCAATACAAGTATATCAATTAAAATGTTTGTTATATATTCAATGATGAATTAATATTATTTGATTACTTAAAGAGTCCTGGTGTTGGAAATGTTGGTGTTCGTCCATCACAAGGTCAGTATAGTGAACACATTGAGATGGCTAGAAAACAGAATTTGGCTAAAATACACCAGTTACGACAGACATTAGAAGCAGCACAACAACAAGAATTACAATACAAATCACAGATGGAGGTACTTCCTAAACAAAACACTTATTCTATTATATACCATTTATTATTTGTTTAATTTAGATACAAAGTCATCAAATGAATATACCTCAAATGCAGCAACGTTTGGAACAAGCACAAATGCAAGAAAATATATTAAAATCTCAGCTTGAAGTATGTAAAGTATTTTAATTTTATATTTTAACATATAATATTAATATAATTCTTTGATACAGATACGTAATCAAATGAATGTGCCCCAAATGCAACAAAATTTGGAACATGCTCAAATGCAAGAAACCATATTAAAAGCACAATTAGAAGTAAGTATACTATTTCAAGTACACTAACAGTGCATTACCGACAGTGGCAAACTGTTTCCAATGAGTTTTAATTTTTAAATATTATATTTTGATTATTTTTATATATATGTTATCCCCAGACTATTTTTTAATTATAATTACAATTACAATTAATATAAAAAAAACTAGAACATTTTATACATGAAGTACATATACATTAGTATATACATTGGTCATTTTATGTTTAGCATCAACAAGAAGAACAACACAAATTAAGAACTCAACAATTCCATATTCATCAACAGCAACAGCAGCAGCAGCAACAACAAAGACAAATAGTTCCTGGAAATCAACAACCACAAATTATGAGTACTACGAACCCACAACAGAGAATGCAAATGCGACCTGTAATGTCTAGTAATCCAGGTCTTAGACATTTATTGCAACAAGTATGATAACAAATATACATATTGTTAAAACACAAGCCATTGAATTTTAAAATAATTTTTGTTTTAATTTTATCGTAAACAGCAACCTCAATATAGACAACAAATGATGGGCATGCAACAAGTACCTGTTACTCAAGGCAGAACTTTACAACCACAACAACAACAGCAACAATATGATGAAGTTCCATCTTTTGACTTTCTTAATTAAAACAATCAGTTAATTAACTAAATAATTTGAATTATATTTTTTTAAGATTTTGATACGTTATTCCAGTTTATTTTATTTTTATTATTTTTAATTTATGAAATTATCTTAATAATTCTTAATAAATAAATAATAATTTAACATTAATTCTTTAAAATAAACTAATTTGTAACTTTGTAGATTAATTTATTTTGGAATTGAGTAATAATATAATCAGGGTTCAGGACTTATAGCATTTGTATACTTTGGTTATTTATTGTAAAATTTTGCAGTGTTTGATATAAATTAATTTATCTACTATGATACTAAATCTGAAATTTGAATTATCATATTTTTACATATTTCATAGATTTTATAATAAAATGCTTATTTCCTACTTTTTAACCTTTTTTTGGCATATCTTGACAAATGTTTCAAATTATAAACACATAATAATAAAAATTTCCACCTATCAGTAGATGTAAGTTAAATATATACAATGGAAATCGACAAAAATAAAATATATTATCTGTGTTAAGGCAATTATATATTTTTATCATCTACAACTCTGTTCGTTTTAATTTTCGTGTAGTTATAAATAATTTTATGTTTAAAAATATGATGGCCTGTCGCCTGTATGTCAGTTTGCAACGCGTGTTCAAATGAATGTTGAAAGGAAATAAGAATAACAAAAAATGGGAATCGACCTATGAATTTAATAATAATGTAATGTTAAAACTTATATTTATAATTTATAAAATTATAACTTGTTCGTGTAAACCCATATTTTAGTAAATATAATCTGGATATCTTTGATCAATAAGTTTTATTTATTTAATTATAAATTTAAGTTATTTTAAGTTTTTTTTTTTTATAGTTTAGTTCATTTGATGGTTTGTCATTTTGTGGTTAGCACGTATGCACTTTTTTTCTATTTTCCGACATTATATGTTTATAGTTCTATACTTCTATACAATATATACGATTCAGTTATTCAATAATTCAAGAATAAAACATACAAAGTATAAGAAATAATATAAGAAATCGGTAAAATAATATTTTTTTAACATAAGTATATATAGTATATACTGTATTCTAACATTAAAAATATTTTAAATAAATTTTTTTGGATTTTTTATGCTTATTTAAAGGTTTTTAGTCTATATTTTAACGCTTATTATCATGTTTTAAGTGCTATAAGTCCCGAACCCTGACTATAATATAAATCTATGTTTTCTATACTATATTATTAAACTTCAATTTAATTAAAATATTTAATTTTGTTTTATTAGTACATATATTAACAAAAAATACTATTTTTCTGAAAATTAATTTTAGTATAAGTATATTTTAGTTTTAATCATAGAATTAAGTAAACCATAATCTAAAATAAGGATTTCAAATATGTGTGATTACCTAAAGAGACATAACAAAATTTAATAGAAAACATAAAAAAATTACTTAAATATTTAATTTATTTGAATCTGTTGGGTACTCATATATTATGAATGAATGATACAAATATATATATATGTAATATAAATCATACTTTAATATTTTAATCTTATATATTATACAACATTATGGATTTTAATAGTTGGAGAATAATTTATTATTAACAAAGGATATAATTCATAAAATATATATTATTTAGTATTAACACTGATACTATAAAAGTTGATACGATTCAATTTTTTATTATACATTATAGTACATTTAAAGATTATTTAATGTTTAATGGCATTCATATTTCACTGGATATAATTCTAACCTTTGGTTCAGAAAAATTTTATGCATATGGTATTATTATTTATTATAAAGACAATGAGAATCTAATATTCTAGTGTTATAAAAATATATAATAAATATACACTGGGGATGAAATGCTCTTTTATATTGATGTATAAATTCATGAATTTTAAGCATTTTTATACAAAAAAAAACAACATATTCAAATCTCAGCGCAAAAACTAAAAATGAACCCTGGTAGACTTTTTTTTTTTTAACATGGTATCGATAACCTGGGAATAATACTGAACGTGAGCTCATTTTACCCCCAGGGCCCCAGGTACCATCGTTTATTTCTATAACTTCAATACAATATATATCTTACAACTGTTTAATTTATTTCACAAAAAAGAGCAGACTCTATCCCACTAAATTTAGCCTTCAACCTACATTATGCTTTACTTAACTAGATTAGATTTGATGTTGACTTGTCTACTGTTCTTTCTTCTTTTTCATAATGTCATACTTCATAGTATTTTGAACCTATGTCCTATTTAGTCCTTCAGCATTCTACGAATTAAATTTTCCGACGACATATCCCAAACTACCACTCTTAGCGCCCTTCTTGTTTCTTCAATTCATTGGAACAGTGGAAATTATGTACAATCTATGGAACTTATGTACATTCTATAGAAATTATGTACAATCTATAGAAATTATGTACAATCTATGGAAATTATGTACAATCTATGGAAATTA
>JAIUCT010000008.1:6487088-6500191 GCA_021307375.1 Tetraneura akinire
TGGAAATTATGTACAATCTATGGAAATTATGTACAATCTATGGAAATTATGTACAGTCTATGGTAATTATGTACATTCTATGGAAATTATGTACAATCTATGGAAATTATGTACAATCTATGGAAATTATGTACAATCTATGGAAATTATGTACATTCTATGGAAATTATGTACAATCTATGGAAATTATGTACATTCTATGGAAATTATGTACATTCTATGGAAATTATGTACAATCTATGAACTTATGTACAATCTATGGAAATTATGTACATTCTATGGAAATTATGTACAATCTATGGAAATTATGTACATTCTATGGAAATTATGTACATTCTATGGAAATTATTAAGTTTTGTTTTTGTTGTTGTTTTCCATATTTATTCGTAAACAGATTATGAAATTGGTTTAAAAATCCATTTTACAAATAGGTATATTTTTCTATCATCTATAAACTAAAAAAATAGGATGTTTATAGTTGTATATTTTTATAGTTCAATTACCTCGTGTTAGGTATGTATTTATAGATTTTTCTTATTTATTTATTATTTTATCATACTTATCATAAGTTAATAGTACAAATTTACTATAATACGTATTAATTACTGTACAATTTAATGTCCTATAACTTAATATATAAAGTTAGAGAATTATAATCTAATTACGAGTTTTCCAGACCTATTAACAACATTTCTTACATTACCAAATACCAGTAACAGTAGCCAGTGGCCCAGTGCAGAAAGGTCATTTTCAAAGCTCAAATTAATTAAAAGCTAACTTAGAAATACTATGTCTCAAACACGTTTGAGTGGTCTCGCAATGATATCAATTGAAAATGAACGCGCCAAAAAGTTGAACGTGTCAGCCTCAGCATTGATAAATTCATTTGCACAAGATCGTAGCAGAAACAATTATTTTTATTTAATTTGTAAAATAAATTTGTATATTATATTTATTGACTTCTTGTTTACTTAATACATTAATATCCTTTTTTAAAATTTCCAATATTAGTATTATACAACTATTCATTAGGGCTAATAAAAATTTTACCCGCGGGCCTCAAAGATTGTAGTTCCGCCACTGCAGTTTAATTATATAAATACAGATTATTACCTATATAATATAGGAGATTACTTTATAAATAATTACTAGTTACAATGAAAAGAACAATAGAAAATAATAATAAATTTAATAATTTCATTAAAATTAATAAATAATTATTATAATATAATTTTATAAGTAATTTTGTAAGTACAGAACTATTAGATGCAAACTTATTAGTAATTGTTTCAAAATCCATGGACACATTTAACTCACAAGCTCTTATCATCAAAGCTTCAAGTCTTTCTTCGTTCATAGTCGATCGTTATGTTTTAATCAGTTTAAGCTTTGAAAAAGCGCGTTCTGGAGAGGCGCTGGATACCGGTAAGGTCACAGCTATAATTAAAGCAGTATACAAATAAGGAAAAATTTCTTTCAACCCAAATGAACGACATATTATATTAAAAATATCTTCTATCGACCCACAATTTTCTTTTTTTTTATTTTCATGGAGGACACTATCCTCTTCCTCTTCATTACTTTCTTCGATTTCTTCTTCAGACTCACTTAAAAATGTATCATTATCATGTAGTTTTTGTGGGATAATTTTTATTTTATCAAATTGAGAATAATAACTAGAAAATTGAATATATTCTTTTCTTAATGAATTCAACTCAACAAATTGACCATAAACATCACAAAATCCATTGAATGCATCGTCTGAGATACAAGCTATTTTGGCTACCTCTTTAAGTCTCTAATGAGAAAACAGTGCCAAATCCTTAAATAATGGTAGAGAATGATCATTAAACCGTTCTGATATTTGCGTTAATACAATATCAATAATTGTAAAATAAGTGTTAATTTTGAAATTTTGAATATTGTCAATTGTTGGCTCATCAGATGATAATTCTCCAGTTCTCATCGATTACATCGGTACAATCGATAATCTATTTTCTATAATAATATACTCGTATGTATGGAATCTTATTATTTTTATTTATTTCAATAATACCATTATATTCCATGTCACCAGATCAATCAGCTGTTTAGCTACGTTATAGTATTTTACATCTATTATACTCTATGTCGATGGAACATTATAAAATTGTTATAATATTTTTTAAAAATTTTCAAGGCTTATATTTTATTTTAATATTTTTTTTTATATATACGAGTATACTCGTGTAAACATTTTATTGTTATACATTTTTTATATTTTAATTTTATTTTAACGTAGTTAAATAGCCCAAATGTAATTAATTTATTACAATACTCGTCAATTGAACAATCGTCAACTGCTGAGGAAATGAAAATTCCGTGATGAACATCCCAATAAAGGTAAGAGAAGAAATTATACAAAGACAGTATTTTAATAATAATATTTTTAATAAGACGGATATATTTTAAATAAAAGATAATAATTTCGCTGTACACTAGTAGGTACTTAGGTAGGTATGTATTTATTATATTATAGGTAATAGGTATTATAATTGTTAAATATAATAATTTGAAAGATAATGCGAATAAAATAATATGTACCTACAAATATAAAACTAAATATAATATTCAATTTGTAAATTGATCTATTTAATTTTTGTAGTTTATAATTTTAAATTTTACATGGTTAGGTAATATTAATTTTTAATTCTTACATCATTATGTAATAAAATAATGTGTTCGTATAGACTTTCTGAATTTATTATACGTAATATAATCATTTTAAATGTACGGACTTCATATGATATGATAGACTTATTAATGCTTTTAGACAAGTAAAATTGTTTATATGCACTAAAAGTGTGTTCAATCTTCAATCTTACAGTTACTATGTATTATATAATTATTATCTTTACCCTTAATTTATTGTTTTATTGTTCTATTAAATTGCATTGGATAACACATTTCACAATTATTTACATATTTAGAAAAATTGATAGAACAATTTTACTTCAAACATTTCCCAAATTTTTTGGCTTTTCTATCAATTTTTATGGTAAAAGTATTGAGAAATAATAAGAATAATACTCGTAAGGATTCTAAGGTTTTCGTTTAAACTAAAAATATCAACTTTAAACAGCTACCTATAAAAAAAAATTGAGATTAAGGATTTTTCTAATATTTTGATATGATGTTAAGTAATATGTAAATATATACTTAATATACAATATATTTTACAATGTAAAATGTAATCGAAAACCTATATTTTGTATGGCTTCTTTTAATTTCTCAATATTTTTACCATATGTTTAATAAAATTGGCAATTTTGGGTTTTAATGTCTGAAAATTTTATTGAAGCATAATATCATATTGCTCATTAACGTAATTTTAAAAAGTTACAAAAATCTTCAGTCTAAATTTTTTTATCGCTATTTAAAATTGATAATGTATATTCTCTAATACCTATTCTATGTATGGATTATTATTATTTATTTCAATAATACAATAATTATTATTCTATGTCATCGAACGCATCAGCCGTTTAGGTACATTATAGTATTTTACATCTATTATACATTTATACTCTATGGCGATGGACATAATTTATAATTATTATAATATTTTATAAAAATTTGCGTCGCTTATATTTTATTTTATTATTATTTTTATATATACTTGTGTAAACATTTTTTTGTTATACTTTTTTTTTAACATTTTATTTATTTTAACGTAGTTGCAAGTTTATTAATAAAAGAATAGTCGAAAATGAGTCAAAATATTATTCAATCACGTATGAAAGTAATCGTCAATTCAACAATCGTCAACTGCTAAGGAAATGCAAATTCCGTGCTGGACATTATAATAAAGGTAAGTGAAGAAATTATACAAAGATAGTATTAATAATATTTTAAATAAAAGATAATAATTTCCCTGTGTATTACTATATTTATTACATTTGTTAAATACAATAATTTTAAAGAAATTATGAATGAAATTTAAAACTAAATATAATATTCAATCTGTAAATTTATTTATTTAATTTTTGTAGTTTTTAATAAAATTTTAAATTTTACATAGGTAATATTAATTTTTAATTATTATATTATGCAATTAATATTGTGTTCTTTTAGAGCATAGGTTCCCAACCTATGGCCCGCGGACCACTGGTGGTCCGCGAGCTATTGTGAGGTGGTCCGCGACTCCGCGAGTCACACTTAAAAAATGTAAAAATATTTTAATAATTTAATTTTCCTTTGAGGCATAACAATAATTATTGACAATCGTGTATAGTACGTCGTTTATTTATAAATTCATATTACACAGGGGCAGTTCGAGGGTGGGGGCAAAGGGCCACGGCCCCCAACCAGGACCGTATTTAAAAAAAATTGTAAACTGTTAAAAACAAAATTACATTATTACGTATAAATATGATAGTAAATATTTGTGTTTTTTTTGTTATAAAATTATCCCAAAATTTTGACTTGACAACCCCCAACCAAGTCTCTGGAACCGCCCCTGATATTACATAGTTCTAAAATATGTGAAAAAAATTATTCTTATTTATAAGAAAAATAAGGTATAAAATTTGGTGGTCCGTGATGTATCGGAAGTTCTCTTAGTGGTCCGTAATACCAAAAAGGTTGGGAACCACTGGTTTAAAGTTTATAATATTTCTGAATTTATTATAACATAATTTCTATATTTTACGATAATTTAATGATCAGGCAATATTGAAAGTAAAGACGTGAAAATATAGAACTTTTGTAATTTTTTAACATTTTTAATTTTATCTATAGATATTTAAGATTATTCTTAAAAATTTTAACATTATATTTAATAAAATTGTTAATTTTGTAGTTTGAATTCTATAAATTATATTCTTATTTCTTATCTTCACTTATCGATTAACTTATTTCCAAAAAGTTACAAAAATACACAGATCAATTTTTCTTTATAGCTGTATTTATTTCAACGATGCAATAAATCTATGTCCTAAAAACCAAACAGCTGTTATGAAACTATACATTATACGTTTATATATTATATCTATATTCTATGGCGATGGAGCATTATATAGTTATTGTAATATTTTTACAAATTTCAAACGTTTTTATTTTATAATTATAGTTTTTATATTATATGTGTTTATTTTATACACACGTTTTATTGTTATAATATTTTAACATTTTATTTATTTTTACGTCGTTATACAAGGTAGTTAATGAAATGAATACCTAGTCGAAAATGAGCCAAAGTAGAATAAAGTATTACAATACATGGTGAATTCAATAACCGTCGACTGCAAAGGAAATGGATTTTCCGTGCTGGACATCACAATGAAGGTAAGCGAAATATTATGAAAAAATAGTAAATAATATTTTATATAATTAATATAAAATATAATATAACTTCGTTGTGTATTAAAATATTTATTATAATTGATAAATAAAATAATTTCAAAGACAATATGAATAAAATACGTAATATACACATATTTAAAATTATAAATAATAATCAATAATCCTGTAAAATTATTAGGCAGGTATTTATTTTATTTTAATATAAGTTTTTAATATAATTTTAAATAGTTAATTAATATTGGTTGTTATATTGTGAAACCATATTGGTTAACGTTTTTTCAAAAAAATACAAAAATCTCCATTCTCGATATTTATTATATAATTTTTTAAAGTTGATATATTAGTAAAATTAATAATCTATAATAAGTATTTATATATTTTCTAATTATTACAAAATATTTATTTCAATAATACAATAATTTATATCACGAAACCAATTAGCCATTAATCAACATTATATATCAATATTTTATGGAGATAGAACATCATATTATTGTTATTATTTTTTTTTTTATTTTATTTAATATTTTATCTTTATAAACGTTTTATTGTTATACATTTTAAACAATTTATTTATTTTTACCTAGTTACAAGTATACAATCAAATGAATAGTCAAAAATGAGTCAAACTAGAACCACGTCGTACTCGTCAATTGATAAGAAAATGCAAATGAATGCGTGCTGGACATTATAATAAGGTTAGTCAAATATTATAAAAATATAGTAATAAACCATACAATAAATAATATTTTTAAACATTTGTATTTGAAATAAAAGATAAAAATTTGTGTTGTATTATTATTTTTTACTATTATTAAATAATGTAATTTCAATGCCTGTAGTTTGATTAAATTAATATGTTTTATTTAAAATTTAAAATTTAAAAATAATATTCAATCTGTAAATTTATTAATTAAGTACATATATAATTTTTTTTATTATTTATATTTTAAATTTTAAATAATTTATATTTTAAATTTTAAATAATTTATATTAATTATTATATTATTCAATAATTGTGTTTGTCACTTTAATTCATAATAATATAATGAATTAAAAATCTATGAAAATAATTGTAATTATCACCTCTCTCCTTAATTTTTTTGCTTTGTTTTTCTATTAAATTTCATAGGGTGACATAAATATTACACAGTTATTGACATATTTTAGACATTTAGAAAAATTGTTAAACTGTGGTTTTGATTATTGAAGTTAGTTATTAATTTCACTTATTATTTATAATTTTACACTATACCAATATCGATTCAAGATTATTATAGGTATAATAAAATATATTATATTTATTACTAGTACCTACGTAATAATCTACAAAATAACCTAGGGTGACCAGACGCCCCGTTTAAATCTGGATTATCCCTTTTTTGATCATCACGTCTCGTCCCGTCAAACTTCGAATGGAACACTTTTTATTCCGTTTTTAGAAGATTGTCCCGTTTTAATTTCAATATTACCTATTTATTATATAATAATCGTATTAATGTTTGTAAAAAAGTATCTATATATGAAAAAAATATAAAATGCAAATGAATACAACGTGTGTCGTTTGATGAATAATTAAGAGAAAATATTTTATTATTTAGGTTATTTTACTAAAAAGGGTAAAGTAATAACAAGATAATTGCTTATGATATTATGACAGAGATTTGGGCTTTTACTCTCGAAATTTGTGTGCATATGTGTGAATAGTGAATGTATATGGCTGAGGGTTTATTTCGTTGGGGGGGAAGTCCCGTTTTTTTATTTTCATAATATGGTCACCCTAAAATAACCATAATTCAGAGTTTTGATACCTATACGTTATTATTTAAATTTAGTATCAAATTAAGATTACATAAAAAATATTATTAACTTGGTACCTAAGGATATTATTAAATCTAATACAACACCCTACGTAGTAGGTATACAATTTAATGTTTTATAAATTCTGTTTTAAAAATATGTATAATTTACACATTACATTAAATATTTAGTTAAGTATCTAATAAATCTTTTTTATTAAAGAACTCAAAGTAATATAATTTTTGTGAAAATAATAATTAAATATTAAATTTTGTTGTTTATATCTTTCTTGCAACCAATACTTTTAAATATTGAAAAATAAAACTTTATAAAATATACCTTAGGTACCAATTTTATTTATATAGGTACAGGTAAGTCAATATATTAGATTTGTATCGTGGCTAGTGTCCACTATCCAGGTTCCAGCATCCAGGATCCAGCAATGTATAATGTTCAAAGTACAAGAGCGAGGACTCCAGGAGGGCAGTATCAGTTTGTCTAACATGGTATGTACCAGGTACCTTATTTTATTATATTATTTTTATATTTGTATCGTTAACGTAGCAGTTATGTTGATCAACCGGGAAAAAGTATTATTTTTGATATAGGTAATCATAATTATTACGAATCGTCAAAATAAATGTTTTGTGAATGTTAGAAATTAATTACTGCTCTTGATATATTTTTTTTTAATAATTATAATAGGATTTTGTTTTTACATTATATTTTCGGAATTTTATATAAATAAAAAATTTACTTAATTTTATCTTATTTAAAATACCAACAATTTATATAATAATTTCATGGATAATATTAAACATTTTTTATTTTCACATCATAACTTAATATTATTAATTGATAAAATGATTCGTTTATAGTTTTATACTAATGTTGAGCATGTAACGTATTAAAAGATAATTGTAACCAACTTTTTATACTACTCTTAATATCATGGACAAACTATATAGGGTGTGGTGGTGTGGATATGGGGGTGTTGGAATAGGGTGTGGGGTTGTAGAGTGATAGTAAGGTGTAGGTGTGCTGGTAAGGTGTGAAGGTAAGGTGTAGTTAGTAAGGGTGTGATTAAAGTGTAAGGGTGGTTGTGTGGTGGTTGTGGTGTTGTGGTAGGGTTGGGGGTAAAGTCTGTAGGTGGTGGGTTTGTAGGGTTGTAGTGGTGGAGGTAAGGTGTTAAGTTAAGGTGTAGGTGTGTGGGGTGATGGTGTGGGAGGTAATGTGTAGGGGTGGTTGTTTGGTGGTAAGGTGTAGGGGTGGTGGTGTTTGGGGGGGTTGTATACTTATGATTACACTAGGATATGACGATTCTTATTGCATATATGTACAACGCATTGTGTGAGGTCATAACGACACATGAGTATGTTATGACTGGCTAATGCGTTATGTCATAATCAACATATGAGTTTGATATGACTATATGATCTCTTGCGTTATGCTTTAGTAACGCACGGGATATGACAAAATCGGTGTTTGCAGTTAGGGAAGTAATTACTTATGTGGTATATATTTGCATGTATGAGGTCATATCATACACGTGCAAAACAACCGTATGATATGACCTCGAACCATTGTACTGTCATATTATGAAGTTTTATCCCCCCCAAATTATAGGTGGACACCAATAGGTACCAATGTAATAGAATCAAAGGACCGGTACATACTGGGCGTTTTAAAAAACCTAACCTATAGGTTACTATTTCTTTGGTCCCAGGTAGAAAGGGCATGAGTCAAATTTTGTAGGTTTTCAGTACAAGTGTTTGAAAGTTTAAAAAATTATTTTGCTGTAACAATTATATAATAGCCTAAATTAAATATTGGCTAATTTTCAAAAAATGTAGCACTATTTGATAGTAATGTTTGATTTAGTCTTACATAATTTTACTATAAAATAATTGTACATAAGTCCTTTGTATTTTAATATTTTTGACATAAGTCCTTTTGATAATGGCTTAAGCCATTTCACAATACCTTGTAAGGACTTAAATCCTATATTAAATTACATATTTAAAGTTTGAAATAAATAAATATATATTAAATTTTAAAATATTCCTTTATTTTTTTTTACAATTGTGTTTTCTTTAAAATCATAATTATTCTAATTTCACATAATAAAAAAAAATCAAATAAGTACCTAAATAATTATTAATTTTTATCATGTTAATAATTATTAAATACATATAAAAAATAATAATATAAATCATAATCAGTATCATACAGATCTGGATCATCTCTTGCATTTTCTTCTTCATTAGTTGTAAGGTTTTTTATAAAATTCACGATACACATTTGGAATTAACGGGAGTATGTCAAGAAGATCTTGTTTTTTTTCTTTAGAAATTGGTACTGAAGCATTATAAGTATTTTTTAAATTAATGATGTTGTCCATACTTTTGTTTCTTCTTCTTAAATTTAAGACTTTAAAATCTTCAGCTTCATTTAAACTAGTTTATTATTACAATTAAATTAAAGCAGTAAACAGTTTAAAATGTCAAATTATTTTGTTTAATATAATGTAATAGATACTCAGAAAAAAATTATTTTACTTCAAAAAATTATTATAAATCAATAAATATTGATATAATTGGATTATAGTAATTACTACAGATTTGTAAATTTTATGAAATTGACATTAAAAAAATATTAATTTTTTATAGTACTTAGTTACAATTTTTAACTTTTAAAAAAAATAATAAAACTTTTAAATTAGGTATGCATTAAATTTAATACTAACCTAAATTATTTAAATCAGTTAAATTTCCGCCACCTGGAACTTCAAATTCATTTTGTTCAATATCTATAATGTAATAATAAAATACATATATATATAATATTATAAAATAATTTTTATCAATTACTTATTATATTATTATAGTACATAAATATAATTTATTATTGTTTATTGCATAATGATATTTAAACATTAGGTTATAAATTTGAAATTAAAATATTAATTAATTTAAGTATTAAGTACCTTCATAATATTATTCGAGTTATCATTTATTATATCTTGAATAAATGATTCGTTCATTAGTGTTTGAATTTCTTCTCTGTGACCTGATAAATCAGATTCATTATCTGATGATTCTGGTATATAATCTTGATCGAGATCAAAATTATTGTCTATATCATATTCATCTGTTAATCATTTGTTTTATTTATTATTATATAATTTGTTACAGTACGTAAGGAATGTAATAAAATCGTATTCATATTTAATATAATATTCTACTTACCAATATCATTTGATAAAGTTAGTTTCTTTTTAGTCATTTCAATTATTCGTAATGCACGTTTTTTCATTTTTGAATTTTATTATAATAACTTAAATAATATATTGGTTATAAACCTTTATTTGAACTTACGTATAATAATTAAATAATATATCAAAAATTGAAAGTGAAACCATGAAAACAATGTGACTATTGATTTAACTACTAAAGTCAATGAAGTTTTTGGAATGAACACATAATAATAATAATAAATTGATTAAAATAACAACATTATATTATTATGATTAATATAAATAACTACTTATTTTTATTTTTATCTAATATTAAGTACACGTGTCAAACTTGTTTACGTAAATAATAAAAATGATATTATATAGCTAGTACTATATTATAATATATGTCTATACCTATGTCTATATTATAATATTTTAATTTATTATGATAATGAATATAAATACTGTTTCTTGACTTAAGCCATTATAATATGATATAGGTAACAAAAGTCGTAAGTCATATTAAGCCATTTATACCTAACTAATAAAATGATAAAAAAGACAAGTCATCATACACCTCATATGCCCTTTTAACAAAAAAAAAAAAGTGTGTAATGTTGAGATAGGTATGCCCTTTTTATTTTCTTTATAATATGAAAAATATTAATTTCTGACTTATGCTACCTGGATCAAAAAATCAAGCGAAAAATACACAATAATTATAGTGAAAAACAAAAATTTTTGTCAAAAAATGACTTAAGCCCTTTCTACCTGGGACCAAAGATTTGATGTTTATTTAATTAATGAAAAAATGTGCAGAAAAAAATGAATACATAAGTAGTAATTATATATACGAGTATATATATATTATATGTAATTTTGTTGTCACCATTTTAGTTTTTTACCCGTTAATGAATCGATTTTAACTAATTTAGTCGTTGTCATAAAATATCCATGTAAAGCCCAAGTAAGAGCATCGCAATGTAGATGTAGATGTATAATGTACTGTATATATAATAAATTTCTTATAATTAAGAGAATGATGTTAAAAAAACTATTAAAAAATAAGGGGATAAATTACAAGTTCCTATATAACAAAACACAAAATTGTTATTTATCGAGTTATGGTCCTGTTGTGTCTACTGGTATAGTGTGATATATTATTTGATACATTAAATAAAATTATTGAAACTTTCATATTAAAATACACATTTTACATATAAATTATACATTTCTTATAATTAAAAGAAAGATATTAAAAAAACTATTAAAAAATAAGGGGATAAATTACAAGTTTCTATATAACAAAAGACAAAACACAAAATTGTTATTTTTCCTGTTGTGTCTACTGGTAGTGTGATATATTATATGATACATTAAATAAAATTATTGAAACTTTGATATTAAACTACACGCATATTCGGATTATTACCTATTATATATAAAAGTTCACATAACAAATACATAGTACGCGCCATATATTATTTATGACAAAAAATATGAAATATTATGAACCTACTTGGTGATTTTAATGATATCTGTTACTTTTTCTGTATTATGATAATTTTAGTACTTTTTGTGCACCACCTTTAAATACACGTTTTTTAGTAAAATCATCAGATTCAGAACTTATTTATGAAACAATATATAGATAATCAAAACAAAAATTCACAACAAAAAAAATATATAAATAATGTAAATTATAGTATAGTTCTCCGGGAATATGAAACACAAACGCAATATTTTTAATAATACCTAATAAATAAATAAATAAAAATATTATGGTTGACGTAGAATAATAGTACTTCATGTTGGTATTTATTTTTTTTTTTATATAGATAACACATTAATCAATGATATTATTGTGCATTAAATAATAAAATGTATATAAGATACGGTCAATATTGTGTAGGTAGAGGGTTAGCCATCGCCTATAAATGAAGACATCATATGTTTTAAGTTATTACGTTTTCCTTTTTTCTTATAGTATTTAATAAAATATACATGTGGCCAATGACGTGGGATTGGTGCAGTGTGAGAAAGTGACCAGATGAGAGAGGGCACCGGTAGACTTATGCAATTAGCCGTTAGAAAGGCTGACCTGCTTAATTAGACAAGGAAAAGGTAGGACGGGATGGTCGACTAAAATAAATATGTAGTCAAAATAAAAAAAGATAAAAAAAAAAAAATATAAAAGATGCGTATCGATTGATATCGTAGTTGGATGTCGCCGTTATCGGATGGTGTTGCAGGCAAAGGTGGTCCCGGTGGTGGTTAATGCTGAAGACGAAAGTCACCCGCCGTTGGTGAGCGACGTAACTCACGTAATGTATCACGGAACGTACTTGTTCGGATTACCGACACCATCGTCGGCATGGCTCTAGTCGAAAGTTGTTGCTGTCTTCGTTACTGTCTCCGTCGGATGCCACCGTTGTCGGATGGTATTGCAGGCGGAAGTGGTCCGGTGGTGGTTAATGCTTAAGACGAAAGTCACCCGTCGTTGGTGAGCCGTAACTCACGTAATTTAAGTACCTATTCGGATACCGACACCATCGTCGGCATGGCTCTAGTCGAATGCTTTCGCTGTCTTCGTTATTATCTTTGTCGAATGCCGCCGCTAGCGTCGATGTCCTGGTACGGTCTTCGATATTCAAATTTTAATAATAAAGATAAAAAAAAAAATTATAAAAAAAAATTAAAAAAAAAAATTAAAAAAAAAAAA
>JAIUCT010000008.1:6540191-6553525 GCA_021307375.1 Tetraneura akinire
TTTTTTTTTTTTTTTTTTTTTTTTTAAATTTTTTATTTTTACTACATATTTATTTTAGTCGACCATCCCGTCCACCTTTTCCTTGTCTAATTAAGCGGTTCTGCCGTTTGCATTAGTCTACCGGTGCCCTCTCTCATCTGGTCACTTTCTCACACTGCACCAATCCCACGTCATTGGCCACATGTATATTTTATTAAATACTATAAGAATAAAGGAAAACATAATAACTTAAAACATAATGATGTCTTCATTTATGGCGATGGCTAACCCTCTACCTACACAATATGACATGATACATCTTATATACATTTTATTATTTATTGCACAATAATATCATTGAATAATGTGTTATCTATAAAATAAAAAAAATAATACCAACATGAAATACTATTATTCTACGTCAACCATAATATTTTTATTTATTAGGTATTATTAAAAATACGTATTGCGTTTGTGTTTCATATTCCTGGAGATCTATACTATAATTTACATTATTTTTATATTTTTTTTTGTTGTGAATTTTTATTTTGATTATCTATATATTGTTTCATAAATAAGTTCTGAATCTGATGATTTTACTAAAAAACTTATATTTAAAGGTGATGCACAAAAAGTACAAAAATTATCATATGCAGAAAAAGTAACAGATAGGTATCATTAAAGTCACCAAGTAGGTTCATAATATTTCATATTTTTTGTCATAAATAATATATGGCGCGTACTATGTATTTGTTATGTGAACTTTTATATATAATAGGTAATAATCCGAATATGCGTGTAGTTTAATATCAAAGTTTCAATAATTTTATTTAATGTATCATATAATATATCACACTACCAGTAGACACAACAGGAAAAATAACAATTTTGTGTTTTGTCTTTTGTTATATAGAAACTTGTAATTTATCCCCTTATTTTTTAATAGTTTTTTTAATATCTTTCTTTTAATTATAAGAAATGTATAATTTATATGTAAAATGTGTATTTTAATATGAAAGTTTCAATAATTTTATTTAATGTATCAAATAATATATCACACTATACCAGTAGACACAACAGGACCATAACTCGATAAATAACAATTTTGTGTTTTGTTATATAGGAACTTGTAATTTATCCCCTTATTTTTTAATAGTTTTTTTAACATCATTCTCTTAATTATAAGAAATTTATTATGTATACAGTACATTATACATCTACATCTACATTGCGATGCTCTTACTTGGGCTTTACATGGATATTTTATGACAACGACTAAATTAGTTAAAATCGATTCATTAACGGGTAAAAAACTAAAATGGTGACAACAAAATTACATATAATATATATATACTCGTATATATAATTACTACTTATGTATTCATTTTTTTCTGCACATTTTTTCATTAATTAAATAAACATCAAATCTTTGGTCCCAGGTAGAAAGGGCTTAAGTCATTTTTTGACAAAAATTTTTGTTTTTCACTATAATTATTGTGTATTTTTCGCTTGATTTTTTGATCCAGGTAGCATAAGTCAGAAATTAATATTTTTCATATTATAAAGAAAATAAAAAGGGCATACCTATCTCAACATTACACACTTTTTTTTTGGTTAAAAGGGCATATGAGGTGTATGATGACTTGTCTTTTTTATCATTTTATTAGTTAGGTATAAATGGCTTAAGATGACTTACGACTTTTGTTACCTATATCATATTATAATGGCTTAAGTCAAGAAACAGTATTTATATTCATTATCATAATAAATTAAAATATTATAATATAGACATAGGTATAGACATATATTATAATATAGTACTAGCTATATAATATCATTTTTATTATTTACGTAAACAAGTTTGACGCGTGGACAGTATGACACGTGTACTTAATATTAGATAAAAATAAAAATAAGTAGTTATTTATATTAATCATAATAATATAATGTTGTTATTTTAATCAATTTATCATTATTATTATTTGTCCATTCCAAAAACTTCATTGACTTTAGTAGTTAAGTCAATAGTCACATTGTTTTCATGGTTTCACTTTCAATTTTTGATATATTATTTAATTATACGTAAGTTCAAATAAAGACCAATATATTATTTAAATTATTATAATAAAATTCAAAAATGAAAAAACGTGCATTACGAATAATTGAAATGACTAAAAAGAAACAAAATTTATCAAATGATATTGGTAAATAGAAATTATATTAAATATTAATACGATTTTATTACATTCCTTACGTACTGTAACAAATTATGTAATAATAAATAAAACAAATGATTAACAGATGAATATGATATAGACAATAATTTTGATCTCGATCAAGATTATATACCAGAATCATCAGATAATGAATCTGATTTATCAGGTCACAGAGAAGAAATTCAAACACTAATGAACGAATCATTTATTCAAGATATAATAAATGATAACTCGAATAATATTATGAAGGTACTTAATACTTAAATTAATTAATATTTTAATTTCAAATTTATAACCTAATGTTTAAATATCATTATGCAATAAACAATAATAAATTATATTTATGTACTATAATAATATAATAAGTAATTGATAAAAATTATTTTATAATATTATATATATATATATATATATGTATTTTATTATTACATAATAGATATTGAACAAAATGAATTTGAAGTTCCAGCTGGCGGAAATTTAACTATTTTAAATAATTTAGGTTAGTATTAAATTTAATGCATACCTAATTTAAAAGTTTTATTATTTTTTTTAAAAGTTAAAAATTGTAACTAAGTACTATAAAAAATTAATATTTTTTTAATGTCAATTTCATAAAATTTACAAATCTGTAGTATTTACTATAATCCAATTATATCAATATTTATTGATTTATAATAATTTTTTGAAGTAAAATAATTTTTTTCTGAGTATCTATTACATTATTTTAAACAAAATAATTTGACATTTTAAACTGTTTACTGCTTTAATTTAATTGTAATAATAAACTAGTTTAAATGAAGCTGAAGATTTTAAAGTCTTAAATTTTAGAAGAAGAAACAAAAGTATGGACAACATCATTAATTTAAAAAATACTTATTATAAGTAGTATTATTATTGAAGCATTATGCTTCAGTACCAATTTCTAAAGAAAAAAAACAAGATCTTCTTGACATACTCCCGTTAATTCCAAATGTGTATCATGAATTTTATAAAAAAAAAACCTTACAACTAATGAAGAAGAAAATGCAAGAGATGATCCAGATCTGTATGATACTGATTATGATTAATATTATTATTTTTTATATGTATTTAATAATTATTAACATGATAAAAATTAATAATTATTTAGGTACTTATTTGATTTTTTTTTTATTATGTGAAATTAGAATAATTATGATTTTAAAGAAAACACAATTGTAAAAAAAAATAAAGGAATATTTTAAAATTTAATATATATTTATTTATTTCAAACTTTAAATATGTAATTTAATATAGGATTTAAGTCCTTATAAGGTATTGTGAAATGGCTTAAGTCATTATCAAAAGGACTTATGTCAAAAATATTAAAATACAAAGGACTTATGTACAATTATTTTATAATAAAATTATGTGAGACTAAATCAAACATTACTATCAAATAGTGCTACATTTTTTGAAAATTAGCCAATTTTCAATTTAGGCTATTATATAAATGTTACAGCAAAATAATTTTTTAAACTTTCAAACACTTGTACTGAAAACCTACAAAATTTGACTCATGCCCTTTCTACCTGGGACCAAAGAAATAGTAACCTATAGGTTAGGTTTTTTAAAACGCCCAGTATGTACCGGTCCTTTGATTCTATTACATTGGTACCTATTGGTGTCCACCTATAACTTGGGGGGGGGATAAAACTTCATAATATGACAGTACAATGGTTCGAGGTCATATCATACGGTTGTTTTGCACGTGTATGATATGACCTCATACATGCAAATATATACCGCATAAGTAATTACTTCCCTAACTGCAAACACCGATTTTGTCATATCCCGTGCGTTACTAAAGCATAACGCAAGAGATCATATAGTCATATCAAACTCATATGTTGATTATGACATAACGCATTAGCCAGTCATAACATACTCATGTGTCGTTATGACCTCACACAATGCGTTGTACATATATGCAATAAGAATCGTCATATTCTAGCGTAATCATAAGTATACAACCCCCCCCAAACACCACCACCCCTACACCTTACCGCCAAACAACCACCCCTACACATTACCTCCCACACCATCACCCCACACACCTACACCTTAATTTAACACCTTACCAGCACTACAACCCTACAAACCTCCACCACTACAACCCTACAAACCCACCACCTACAGACTTTACCCCCAACCCTACCACAACACCACAACTACCCTCACACTTTAATCACACCCTAACTAACTAAACCTTACCTTCACACCTTACCAGCACACCTACACCTTACTATCACTCTACAACCCCACACCCTATTCCAACACCCCCATATCCACACCACCACACCCTATATAGTTTGTCCATGATATTAAGAGTAGTATAAAAAGTTGGTTACAATTATCTTTTAACAATACGTTATATGCTCAACATTAGTATAAAACTATAAACGAATCATTTTATCAATTAATAATATTATGTAATGATGTGAAAATCAAAAATGTTTAAGATTATTCATGAAATTCTTATATAAATTGTTGGTATTGTAAATAAGATAAAATTAAGTAAATTTTTTATTTATATAAAATTCCGAAAATATAATGGAAAAACAAAATCCTATAATAATTATTAAAAAAATATATATCAAGAGCAATAATTAATTTCTAACATTCACAAAACATTTATTTTGACGATTCGTAATAATTATGATTATATCAAAAATAATACTTTTATCCTGGTTGATCAACATAACCGCTACGTTAACAACGATACAAATATAAAAATAATATAATAAAATAAGGTACCTGGTACATACCATGTTAGACAAACTGATACAGCCCTCCTGAGTCCTGGCTCTTGCAATTTGAACATTATACATTGCTGGATCCGGGATGCTGGAACCTGGATAGTGGACACTAGCCACGATACAAATCTAATATATTGACTTACTTGTACCTATATAAACAAATTTGGTACCTAAGGTATATTTTATAAAGTTTTATTTTTCAATATTTAAAAGTATTGGTTGCAAGAAAGATATAAACAACAGAATTTAATATTTAATTATTATTTTCACAAAATTTATATTATTTTGAGTTCTTTAATAAAAAAAAAAATTATTTGATACTTAACTAAATATTTAATGTAATGTGTAAATTATACATATTTTTAAAATAGAATTTATAAAACATTAAATCGTATAGGTACCTACATCGTAGGGTATTGTATTATATTTAATAATATCCTTAGGTACCAAGTTAATAATATTTTTTATGTAATCTTAATTTGATACTAAATTTAAATAATAACGTATAGGTATCAAAACTCTAAATTATGGTTATTTTAGGGTGACCATATTATGAAAATAAAAAAAACGGGACACTTCCCCCCCCACGAAATAAACCTTCATCCATATACATTCACTATTCACACATATGCACACAAATTTCGAGAGTAAAAGTCCAAATCTCTGTCATAATATCATAAGCAATTATCTTGTTATTACTTTACCCTTTTTAGTAAAATAACCTAAATAATAAAATATTTTCTCTTAATTATTCATCAAACGACACACAATGTTGTATTTCATTTGCGTTTTATTTTTTTCATATATAGATACTTTATTTACAAACATTAATACGATTATTATATAATAAATAGGTAATATTGAAATTAAAAAGGGACAATCTTCTAAAAACAGAATAAAAAGTGTCCCATTCAAAGTTTGACGGGACCACGAGACGTGGTGATCAAAAAAGGGATAATCCAGATTTAAACGGGACGTCTGGTCACCCTAGGTTATTTTGTAGATTATTACGTAGGTACTAGTAATAAATATAATATATTTTATTATACCTATAATAATCTTGAATTGATATTGGTATAGTGTAAAATTATAAATAATAAGTGAAATTAAAAACTAACTTCAATAATCAAAACCACAGTTTAACAATTTTTCTAAATGCCTACAGTATGTCAATAACTGTGTAATAAAATATCACCCTATGAAATTTAATAGAAAAACAAAGCAAAAAAATTAAGGAAAAAGATGATAATTACAATTATTTCCATAGTTTTTTAATTCATTATATTATTATATGAATTAAAGTGACAAACACAATTATTGCATAATATAATAATTAATATAAATTATTTAAAATTTAAAATATAAAATAATAAAAAAAATTAAACATGTACCTACTAAATTAATAAATTTACAGATTGAATATTATTTTTAAATTTTAAATTTTAAATAAAAACATATTAATTTAATCAAACTACAGGCATTAAAATCACCTTATTTAATAATAGTAAAAAAGAATACAAATTTTTATCTTTTATTTCAAATACAAATGTTTAAAAATATTATTTATTGTATGGTTTACTATATTTTTATAATATTTGACTAACCTTATTATAATTTCCAGCACATTCATTTGCATTTTCTTATCAATTGACGAGTACTACGTGGTTCTACTTTGACTCATTATTTACTATTCACTTGTTTGTATAGGTACTTGTAACTACGTAAAAATAAATAAATTGTTAAAAATGTATAACAATAAAACGTTTATAAAAATAAAATATTAAATAAAAATGTTACAAATTTTTAAAAAAATAATAACTATAATATGATGTTCTATCTCCATAAAATATTGATTTATAATGTAGATTAATGACTAATTGGTTTCGTGATACAGACTATTGTATAATTGAAATAAATATTTAGTAATAATTAGATAATATATAAATACTTATTATAGATTATTAATTTTACTAATATATCAACTTTAAAAAATTATATAATAAATATCGAGAATGGAGATTTTTGTAATTTTTTGGAAAAACGTTAACCAATGGTTTCATAATATAACAACCAAAATTAATTAACTATTTAAAATTATATTAAAAAGTTATATTAAAATAAAATAAATACCTACCTAGTAATATAACAGGATTATTGAATATTATTTATAATTTTAAATATGTGTATATTACGAATTTTTTTCATATTGTCTTTAAAATTATTTTATTTATCAATTATAATAAATATTTTAATACACAACGAAATTATATTATCTTTTATATTAATTATTTAAAATATTATTTACTATTTTTTCATAATATTTCGCTTACCTTCATTGTGATGTCCAGCACGGAAAATCCATTTCCTTAGCAGTCTACGGTTATTGAATTCACTAGTATTGTAATACGACTTTATTCTACTTTGGCTAATTTTCGACTAGGTATTCATTTAATTAACTACCTTGTATAACGATGTAAAAATAAATAAAATGTTAAAATATTATAACAATAAAACGTGTACATAAACACATATAATATAAAAACAAAAATTATAAAATAAAAACGTTTGAAATTTGTAAAAATATTACAATAACTATATAATGGTCCATCGCCATAGAATATAGATATAATATATAAACGTATAATGTATAGTTTCATAACAGCTGTTTGGTTTTAGGACATAGATTTATGGCACCGTTGAAATAAATAGAGCTATACAGATAAATTGATACTGTATATTTTTGTAACTTTTAGAAATAAGTTAACCGATAAGTGAAGATACTACAATATAATTTTTAGAATTCTAACAACAAAATTAACAATATTATTAAACATAATGTTAAAAATTTTAAGAATAATCTTAAATATCTAGATAAAATTTAAAATGTTAAAAAATTACAAGAGTTCTATATTTTCACGAAAAGTTCATGTAACAATTAGATACCAATAACAACCCATTAAAATTTTCACGTCTCTACTTTCAATATTGCCCGATTATTAAATTATCGTAAAATATAGAAATTATGTTATAATTAATTCGGAAAGTTTATAAACTCTAAACGAACACAATATTAATTGCATAATATAATAATTAAAAATTAATATTACCTATGTAAAATTTAAAATTTTATTAAACATATGGTAAAAATATTGAGAAATTAAAAGAAGCCATACAAAATATAGGTTTTCGATTACATTTTACATTGTAAATTATATTGTATATTAAGTATATTTACATATTATTACTTAACATCATATCAAAATATTAGAGAAATACCTAGTCTCAATTTTTTTTATAGCTGTTTAAAATTGATATTTTTAGTTTAAACGAAAACCTTAAAATCCTTATGAGTATTATTCGTATTATTTCTCAATACTTTTACAATAAAAATTAATAGAAAAGCCAAAAAATTTGGGATATGTTTGAAGTAAAATTATTGTTCTATGAATTTTTCTAAATATGTAAATAACTGTGAAATCCAATGCAATTTAATAGAAAAATAAAACAATAAATTAAGGGTAAAGATAATAATTGTATAATGAATAGTAACTGTAATGATTGAACTCTCTTTAAGTGCATTATAAACAATTTTACTTGTCTAAAAGCATTAATAAGTCTATCATATCATATGAAGTCCGTACATATAAAATGATTATATTTTAATGAATTCAGAAAGTCTAAACGAACACATTATTTTATTACATAATATTAGAATTAAAAAAAAAGCCGCATAGGATACAGGTGTGCGAATCATAGCGTTTAATTTTAAATAGAATTTGAATACAATGATAAACCATTGCATTCAAAAAAGTGATTCTGAGCGAAGTCCAATCAGATTATAATGTAGGTATTTTTTAAAATATTGACATTTTTTATTAAATATTTAAAACGCAAAATTTAATCTAACCTAACCTAACATATAGTACATAAATGAACACTCTATATAATTTTTATATAATTAAATTATCAAATTTATAAAAAATATTTGTCAATTTTATTTAACATTATTGTAAAATATTGTAAATGTACCTAATATAAAAAGAAAAATCCATATAAATAATTTAAATACCTATTGATTTTACTGAAATTTCAAGTTAAAACGGCTATAAAAAAAAATTGAGATTAGGGATTTTTCTAATATTTTAGTATGATGTTAAGTAATATATAAGTATACTTCAGTAAAATTTTCAGATCCTAATACCAAAAATTGTATCAAACATTATATACGTAAAAACGTGAATTTTACGAAATATTCAATGCCCAATATTTTGTAGAAAAATGAACGTAACGGTTCCAAAATTTTACCACATATATAATAGCTATGTGAACACCCAAAAAATATTCAAGTCTCTATCTTAAAAATTGCCCGAGTTATCGAGAAATATAGAAATTGAATTCATCAAAATTTCATTTTACTTGAAAAATACCGTTTTTCGTCATTTTTTCGAAGTTTTTTTCTACCGCTTAGAGTCAATTTTGAAAAATTTGAAAAATGACCTAAATAAAGTACCATCTACATCCACTTTTACATCTGAAACTCGCTATTCGTGAAAATCGAAGCATTATTTCGGGTAGTAATAGTGTTTTCAGAATATTTATTTATACGTATGGAATCTAAGATTTTCGTTTTACTAAAAATATCAACTTAAAACAGCTATAAAAAAAAAATTGAGACTTGGGATTTTTTTAATATTTTAGTATGATGTTAACTACCATGTAAGTATACTTTAGTTAAATTTTTAGACCTTAATACCAAAAATTGCCAATTTTATCAAATATTATATACGTTAAAACGAGAATTTTACGAAATATTCAAAGTTTTATATTTTGTAGAAAAATTAACGTAACAGTTCCAAAATTTTACCACCTATATACACATATAATAGCTATGTGAAAATCCAAAAAAATTTTCAATTTTCTAACTTACAAATTTCTTGAGTTATAGTGAAATATTAAAATCGAATTCCTCGAAATTTCAGTTTTTGTGAAGAATGCCGTTTTTTGTCGTTTTTTCTACCGTTAACAGTCAATTTTGAGAAATTTGAAAAATGACCTAAATAAAGTATCAACTACATCCACTTTCCTACCGGAAATATATGATATTCGTGAAAATCGGAGCATTATTTCGGGTCGTAATTTTGTTTTTAAACATAAAAAAAAAAAAGACACACATCATTGTAAAACCAATACATTCTTCGCTTAGCTCAGAATCTAATAATAATATTACCTAACCATGTAAAATTTAAAATTATAAACTACAAAAATTAAATAAATTAATTTACATATCGAATATTATATATAGTTTTATATTTGTACATAATTATTAATTATTTTATTCGCATTTTCTTTGAAATTACTATATTTAACAATTATATAAATATAATAAATATATACCTACTAGGGTACAGCGAAATTATTATCTTTTATTTAAAATATATGTGTCTTATTAAAAATATTATTAACACTGTCTTTGTATAATTTTTCCCTTACCTTTATTGGGATGTCCATCACGAAATTTTCATTTCCTCAGCAGTTGACGATTGTTCAATTGACGAGTATTATTGTAATAAATTAATTACATTTTGGCTCATTTTCAACTTTTTATAAACTTGCAACTACGTTAAAATAAAAATAAAATGTAAAAAATATATAACAATAAAATGTTTACACGAGTATACTCGTATATATAAAAAAAAATATTGAAATAAAATATAAGCCTTGAAAATTTTTAAAAAATATTATAACAATTTTATAATTTTCCATCGACATAGAGTATAATAGATGTAAAATACTATAACGTATCTAAACAGCTGATTGTTCTTGTGACATGGAATATAATGGTATTATTGAAATAAATAAAAATAATAAGATTCCATACATACGAGTATATTATTATAGAAAATAGATTATCGATTGTACTATAATATTTCAATTTTAAATAGCTATAAAAAATAAAAATGTAGGTAACTTTTTTAAAATACGTTAAGCAATATGTGATTATGCTTTAATAACATTTTTAGACCTTAAAACCCAAAGTTGACAATTTTATTAAACATTATGGTAAAAATATTGAGAAATAATCATAAGAAGCCGTATAAAATTAATATTTTCGATTACTTCAAAATTTTCAAATTTAAACATTTGTAAAAAAAAAAAAATGAAATTTTAATTTTTTAAATCTTTAGGACTGAGCTGAGCAAAACGATAATATGTCTTTAAACTAATATAAAATTTTCAGACAATTAAAATTAAAATTGTCAATTTCGTTTAACATGACGTTAAATTGAAAATTTTATGAAATTTCAATATTGTATTTAATAAAGTTGTATTTTCATGGGAAATGAACGTAATGGGCCCAATATTTTATTACATATTAATAGTACCTACGTACATAGACGCAACTAGATCCTAAATATTGGGGGTGCTAAAATTATGTACCTAACAAAAAATAAACCGTGCCCCCACACCATCAAGTGCTATTTCCCAATTATTTATGTCTTTATGAATCACTATTACAATTCTAATTAAACATATTTTATTATCCTAATAAGTAGACATTTACAATTTATATTTTTTCTAAGTTTCATGCAGTATTATCAATTTATTATATTCATAGATTACAATATTATAAGACATTTGAACAAAATAGTTCTAAATAAAACTTTAAAACTTAAAATTGACAGTATTTTACTGTAATTATTATAATAAGACCTAAAGAAAACAAGGGGTGCTAAATATTAACTCAGGGGTGCTAAAGACCCTCTTGCGCTCTCCTAGTTGCGCCTATGCCTACGTATGTTAATACCCAATAAAATTTGTACGTTTCATTAAGTTCAATATTGCCTGTGTTATCCTAAAATCTAAATTATTGAAATAGATTTCGTTAAAATTTTGATACTTTAGAATTTCCGTTATTTTTTGTATAATTTCGTGACGCATTACGTCAATTTTGAGAAATTGAATAAATGAACTAAATAAATTACCAACTATTGAACTATGCAATATTCTCTATTGAAATTGTATGCAATTCGTGGTAATCGGAATAAACTTAACATTACCTTTTAGATTCTGAGCCGGGCCATATTTATGCATTTTTTTTGTAGTACAATAATTTAAGTTAACAATAAGTATAAGTTAACTTAAATAAATCTAGAATTTTAATAACAATTTTTACACTAGAACTCTAGAAAATGAGAATAACTATACCTTTGAGTATAAATAACACAACTATACGGTGTCACTAGGAATAGCTATGTATTATATGGTTAATTTGTAGAACATTACGTATTAATAATAAATATAATAAATTATATTAATATAAGTAGGTATCTAAATAATCTAATATTGCTGTCGGCAGATAATAAAATTATAAATTAAAATTAAAAAGTAAGATTTAAATCCTACCTGTATATCCAATAATAAATAAAACAAGGCTTTGCACCCGAATTAACCAGAACCCGTAACACCACTAAAAACCCTTAAAAAACAAACACCTGAAACCCTTATTAACCAGAATAGTATTTATTTAAATAACCCGAATTAACCCATAACCTATATAAAAAATTCTGGTTAACCTAAAACCCGAATGAATTTTCAAATTAAGAATTACTCCAATACGTTATTATTTGTATATATATTTGATATAACTTTACATAAAATAATTTTAATATACTAATTCTTAACTATTATATATTATTGTGAATATGTATACTCTACAAAAAAACATATAAAAATTACAATTATTTATAATTATTATAATTTAAACTATTATCCTAATGTCCATTACTGTCCAATACTGATGATAAATTGACATATTTGGGTAAAAATAATATCTTATTCTTAATATAAAATACAATTAATTAAAAGTACCTATAACAAAACGAATTTAAACATGTTTATTATTGATGTATTTTATTTATTATTATTATTATGTATTTACTTAACACCCGAATTAACCATTATTAACCCGAATAATAACGGTTATGAGTACCCTAATATCTTGTAAAAATTTTCAATGTGGTATTTAAAAACCCGAATACCATCAACACCTGAAACCCATAACCCGAATAAATAATTCGGGTGCAAAGCCTTGAAATAAAATTATTGTTTTAATTAACATTGACCTATCAATTTTTATAAATGTAAGAATACTATATATATATATATATGAATAATACTGTTTATTGAAATAAAATATATCGTTTTACATAGTATTAATATACACTTTAATAAAAATAAGAACACCAACGAAAGACTGCAATTTTATAAATTACATAAAAAACATCCACGAACATCAAAACGTGAAGAATTACAATTATACATAGAGTATCTCGAATATCCATAGAGTATCTCGAATATCCAT
>JAIUCT010000008.1:6553535-6592957 GCA_021307375.1 Tetraneura akinire
CGAATATACATAGAGTATCTCGAATATACATAGAGTATCTCGAATATGCATAGAGTATCTCAAATATACATAGAGTATCTCGAATATCCATAGAGTATCTCGAATATACATAGAGTATCTCGAATATACATAAATTTCATGAAATTTTAAAACCCTAGGTATTATTATTTTGATAACCATAATTTTTTTTTTAATTATTTAATAAATAATATTTAATATTTTGTAACATACTCGAGAAAAAAAACATAATATATAACTTTGTTGTAAAATCTTAAAATATATTACTTAACACTAAAAATATTTAGGGTGTTAATTTCAAATATGAGAGTGCTAATTCCCCCAAGTCCCCCACTAATTGCTCGTAAAAGACTACGTTCCTAAATTGGGGGAGGGTTAATTATGAATTTGAAGGAGATTAATTAGGTACTTTAGCCAACTGGTACTGAGATTTGCGTCTATAAAGTCAATCTTTCTTTATTATTATTATTATTTTTTTTTTTTTTTATTAAAGTTTTCCTAACTTTTGTCATTTAAACTTAGTTATATAGAATTACAATTTTTTATCATTTTGTATAACAGATCACAATATGGTAAGCAATATTTGATTAAGTAGAATTACAATTTTTACAATTACAATACAACAATTTAACAATTACAAACTGGTTGGTCGGACATTCAGCCTAAAGTGTTGGGAGCCACTTGCTTTTTGTAGATGACTGAAGAATTTTACAAATAAGTCCTTTATGTAGGTACTTATGTAGTTTTTGATAGTTGGTAATTTGAAGTCCAAATCTTTCTTTATGATATATACCTATATATACTTATACATTTATTAAATTTCCGATAAAATTAATTATAAATAGGTAGGCACCTACATAACAATATATTCGATCAATCTTTAAATAAAAAGTAAATTCTTAGTAGTTCGTTATCTATTAAATGAAATTTCGCCATCCTTGGTGCATTATTGTATTTAGTAAAATATTTATTTTAATATAAATAATTTGACGTCAACCACCCAACTTGAAATATTAAAAATAAATATTTTTAAAATAGGTTGATAGGTAGGTATAGTTAAAATTGTATAAATGAAAAATATATTGCCCGAGTTATCGTGAAATATTGAAATCGAATTCGTCGAAATTTCAGTTTTCGTGAAAAATGCCGTTTTTTTGTTATTTTTTCGTTGTTTTATCGCATAGGGTCATTGTAAAATTTGAAAAATGACCTAAATAAAGTTGCTACTGGAAACTATGCATACCTATTCGTAAATATTGGTGCATTATTTCTGGTCGAAAAAGTGTCTTCATACATAAAAATAAGAAAAATCTGTTTAAATATTTTAAATACCTATTGATTTTAATGAAATTTCAAATTTTCAACTTTAAACACGTATAAAAAAAAAAAAAATTGATTCTTGAGATTTTTCTATTATTTTGATATTATGTTAAGTAATAAGTCATTAAACTTCAGTTAAATTTTCACACCATAAAACCCAAAACTGACAATTTTATCAAACATTATATAGGTAATATATAGGTAATAAAAACGAGAATTTTCCGAAATATTCAGTCTTATGTTTTGTAGAAAAATTAATGTAACGGTTCCAAAATTTTACCACATATAATATATAGTACCTATGTGAAGACCGAATAAAATTTTCAAGCTTCTAATTTAATAATTGCCCGAGTTATCGTGAAATGTTGAAATCGAATTCGTCTAAATTTTTGTTTTCGTAAAAAATGCCGTTTTTTTTTTACCGCTTAGGGTCAATGTTGAGAAATTCGAAAAATGACCTAAATAAAGTACAAACTAAATCTACTCTCCAACCGGAAACATATTCGTGAAAATCAGAGCATTATTTCAGGTAGTACCTAAGTGTTTTCAGACATAAATAATCACAAAAATAATCACACATCATTGTAAAACCAATACCTACATTCTTCGTTTCGCTCAGAATTTAAAATAAATTATTAAATTGTAAGACGTGTTTTTTAAATATTAGTTTAATACATAATACTACACTGTTGTAACTTTGTAAGTCATAATTACTAAGTGTAACTTAGGAACACATTTTGTTATTATCTGCTCGAATTTTGAGTTTTAAATGTAAATATGTTATGTAAATAAAATATGTAATTCAAATTTCAATGTAACATACTATAATATGTAAATAAAGATTATTTTGAATGCAATATTGTAGAGACTTTTATTTAAACTGTATAATATACATGGTTACTGGTTAGTATGTTACTGTAATACTGTAGTTGATTTAAATTTAATATTAAGAGATGGGGCTTAATACGATCTGTAATAATTATAATTTTTATATGACGGGAATAATTGTCGATTTATAATTAATAATTCTGTAAACTAATATATTATATTATTATAATAATAATTTAATATTTTCATATATTTTACAGTTTAACATTCAATAAATGTAATATTAATATTTTAATATTTATGTGTATTGTAAAATTACTTTATATGTACATACTACTTGCCACTTGGGTTTAACTTTATAACCTTAATAATCGAATTGATAACACTGACTGTTCTTGTTATTGTTTTGTGTTGTCTATTATCACTTGTCAATATTCACTGATTTCATTTTAATTATAGGTATTAAATTAGATTTATTTGATATTTATTTTGTTTATTTTATTATATTGTGTTTTTTTACTATTTAAAGTAGTTATACTGCTTTAATACTTATACTATACTTTATAATATTCAAAGTATATTAATGTAGTTACAGTATTAGTATTGTATTGTAGGATACTCTTTATATAGGAGATATGGATAATAATTCCACAGAATTAGAATCGCCAAAAAAAAAATGAAAAATTTGACGAGTTTTATACTGAAGTAAGTTGACATTTGACAAATATATAAAACATTAATTATCGTTTATTTGTACCTATTTTATTTTGCTATTTCATTTGAAGGTCAAAGAAATTGAAAAACGTGATTCTGTATTGACATCTAAGCAACAAATAGACAGACTTTTACGTCCTGGAGCTTCATACTTTAACCTAAACCCTTATGAAGTACTTCAGTTGGATCATGACACCCCATTAGATGAGGCAAAGAAAAAATATAAAAGAGTGTGTTATCAAGTTATAATTATAATTAAATTATATATAATATATTATTAATTATGTATATTTTAGCTGTCTATATTGGTGCATCCAGATAAAAATCAAGATGATCTGGAAAGAGCAAATAATGCTTTTGAAACTGTTAATCGAGCATGGAGGACAATTGACAATGACGAATCCAGAAAGAAATGTCTTGAGATAATGCAGGAAGCTAAAGATATGACAGAATTCATGGTTTCAGAGAAACGTAAAAAATTAAAAAAAGAAGGCAAAGAAACAACAGTTGAGGAAGATGATCCAGCTGTAATGAAACGTAGTATCTATGTTCAAACATGTAAATTATTTGCTGATCTAGAGCGCAAAAGAAAAGATCATGAAGCAAGAGAATTACAAGAAAGGAAACGGAAACGTGAACAAGAAATTGAAGAAGAACAAAAAGCTACCTTATCAAAAGAATGGCAAAAGAACTTTGATGTAAGTTTTATGTTATTTTTTAATAATTAGTTAAATATTCAATATAATTTATTATAATTTTTATTAATTAATAATTTATTATAATTTATTATAAGCATTATTAAATATTTATCTTATAAATTTTAGGCTTTAAAAAATATTATATTTATATTGTATTTTACTAAACTATATTTACATTATTTATCATAATTCATTTACACATAATTAAAAAATATAATTAAGAAACTTAACAAAGTATAATTATATATGTACCAGGTAGAACTAATTATAAAACTGTAAAATTTATTTAACGAATAATTAAAATTGTTTCAATTTAAATGTTCTTATTATCATAGGCGAAATAAGGGGGGCTTTACCAAAATCTCCTGTAGCATATATATATTATATTAGTGATGTAAAATTTCAGAAATTTAATATTCTAGAAATTTCAAAAGAGAAATTTCTGGAAATTTACAAATTTAATTAAATTTATCAATAGAGCTTATTTTCAGTTTTTAGGTATGTAAATATAATTAATATATAAATTATAATATATGTATATTATTAAAACATTAGAAATATACTATTCAAATTTTATTAATTTAATATTCAAATATTTTATTTTTAAAATATAAAAAATAAACCTAATACAGAGTTAATAAAAATTAAAAATCAGAATCTGATGTTGAAGTATAATTTTTTAAAATAAATATCAGATATTCCTAATTCCTATCTTTCACAATATATATTTCATTCGCGGTATCAATTGCTTTATTATCAAAATAAAATTAATGTAAATAAAAACGAATAATACAATTTTTCTCTAGAAATTTCTAAAATGGAAATTTTCTACTTACATCACTAATTATATACTATATATTGGTAAATGTATATTGTAAGAAGATATACCTTCTATGCATATTTAAAAAAAAAATTTTACCCACCCCCCAATATAAAATTCAAATTGCGCCTATGCAGTAATCATACTAAAATTAGTTTAAATATTTATGAAATTGTATTATTACAAATACGAGGATTTATTTTGAATATAAAATAATTAAAATTGTATAATTATAGGAGTCAAGAGAAAGCAGAGTGAACAGTTGGAAAGCGTTTCAGGAATCTACTAAAAAATCAAGCAAAAAAATCAAATTATTTAAGCCACCTAAACATAAAGCTGAGTCTAGGTGAAAAGTTTAGGTATGTTATTTTTTAATAATATAAATATTAAATATATAATATATTTATATTTTATTTTATTTTATATTTAATATTTATATTGTATTATTTTATGGTTACTTAGTATAGGCTTTAAAAACTATATCTGTTTCACATTGTAAAGTAAAGTTTTCCATTAAATTATATTTTAATTTGTTTTAAATATATTTAAAAACAATTGTATTTAAAATTTTTTTCTGTATAAGTAATAATAAAATAATCATATTGTCAATAAGATATCAACTTTTATAAAATTTAGTTCTTATGATATAAAATTGATGTGTACATATGAAAATAATTTATTAACTATGTGTATTGTAGTATATATAAATATATTTATATATATACAAAATTACATTTCGTTCAAAAACTATTTTAGATTATTACAACATATACTTTGTTAAGAATAAGAGCGGTATTTGGCGGCCAACTTCTGTGCATGGGCGTGGCGTTGATTTAAGTTGGGTGCCTGGCACCACAACTCTTACGAGAGCGTCATTTACTTTAGTAATGACAATTAACGTGTACACATAATTTAAAATACATTGTGCCTACTCAATGACTGCCATGCGCCGTGCAGTACTGAATTGTTTCGTACGCCGTGTCATGTGTACACAGACGAATGCTTACGTGTCGTTTGTAATGTTTACATAATTTTAAATAAGGAAGTGGAAATGTCAGACCAAAACGGACAAAAACTCGTCACCACTGACTACCACTCTTATTCTGAACAAAGTTTAGTAATTTTTATTTTATTAATTTATGGTTTTTAAATTGGCAATATATGATATTTAATGTAAATAATTTATCAATAAAAATCATTTCTTCTATATTAATACTTAATTTAGTTAGCTGAAAAGGTTTTAATAAAAAAAATTATTTTCAGTAAAATAATATGTCGTATATTAAAACTTTAAATATATTCAAATTTTTATTGAATGAGATTCAAACAAATTTGTATAGATTATTAAAATGCTTAATTTGAAAAACAAGTAGATTTTTTTTAAAAAAGATAATGAAATTGGTTTTGCATTAAATTATTATTTTATCAACACAAAAATCTTAAAAATTAAAAAGTTAAGTCTTTATCAATTGAGTTCTCAATTGGTTTCTGTATCATGGTCATCAATATCGCTACTGAAATCTTTTGTGTTTCTTTCCTCTTCATCAACTGAGAAATAATGTCCATTTTCATTAGTTTCGTTTTCTGTAGTTGATGGTACTATTGCTAATGAAAACTTAGGTTTGCGACATACAAAATATACACTTTTGTACTCATATTGTAACATAGACTGTGGATTTTGTGCATATTTAGTAGGTACATTTAATATTTCTTTCTATGGAAACAAGTAATTATTTACCAGTTAAATAATTACAATTATAATTTAATTATAAACTTACTTCAAACTGAAAACCAATCCCTTTAATTACATCTTTAATAACTTGATAGCTTGGTTCAATTGAGTCTTGATCAAAAATATTACTGTAGTGGTACAATAGCGGCCCTAAATTGATCCATATGCCACCAGGTTTAAGTATTTTATAAATAGTTTCAATAAATGCAACTATATTATTGGCACAATCAATAAAAAAACAAGTGGAAATACAATTCCATTCATCTTTATTTGTGTACACCTATAATCATTATGTAATTAAATAAAATATTAACTTTTTAAAACATAAACATACTTGTAAAAAATCTCCAGCTGCCATTGATATATGTGCATTTTGCGGTAGTTCTTTGGCTGGATTGATATCAGGAAATGAAATACATTGTGTTTGATGTTCAGTTTCTAAATTATTGTCACATTGATGAATCCATGGGTAAAGAACATATAAATTAACACCTCGACATCTATAGAATATGCAATAATTAAAGAAATTGTATGGTAAAATGATAAATTATCATTATAATATTACCTGTTTAATACAAAATTTGATGCTATTAACATGAACACGGAAAACTCATTTCCTTGACTTGTATAACCTAATTTAGCAATTTCAAAAACTAATCTTCCAAGACCTGCACCAGGTACTAAAATTTTTATTTCAGATGCTGAAACACTAAAATAATGCATGTTAATTGTAATAAATAGGGCTTAGATTTATATGTAAATAAATATTTTTATTGTGGCTAGATAAATAAATTTAGGCAAGTGATAAATTTGTTTCAAATAATTTACAATAAAACTAGCTAACTTGATATTACATATTTCTCAATAATTCCATTTTTCCTACATATTTAAGCAATATTGATAATATACATTATTGTAGGATTGTATATTTCACCAACCGTATAATATAAACTTATCATAATTTCATCTTTCCAAAAGTACACACATAAAATAATTCTAGTCGTTTTTCTCGGGCCATTTCTTCAGGTTCTACAAAGTCGTCATTTAATTCTGATCATTGTTGTGCTTTTATATATGCGGATATTCCAATCTCCAAGTTGGAAAATAAATCTAAATGCTTTTTTGTCCAAGTATACGTGACAATTTTTCTATATTTTATTTTTTTAATACTTATAAATCTGAGTCCTAGTAATAAAAATACAATTTTATAATTGAATTAAAACTTACGATTCTAATGGGAATTCTTTTAAAATCTCATCAATTATAGGTTTATAACATGTGTTACGTTCCTCAATTCCTTCAGTGCTCCAATCTCGCACAAACTGTTTCAGAGTCGATTGTACTTTTTCTAGATCAGATTCAATTGGTTTGTATTCATCAGTTGAGTGCTAATAATTGATAACAATTATTAGTAATATATAAATTAATAATTATTAATATGTATAAAACTAATATTACCCAGCCATCCAGGCTAGGGGTATTTTGATTTTCAAATAGATATGCAGTATCTTTAATCATCTCTAATATAACATTATAATTATAATCTACACAATGTCTAATTGTTTCCAAACTATTACTATAGTTAATCAAAAGTCTTTGATGTTGTTCTGGTAATGATTTCAAGTAATGAATAGTTTTGTTGAGTCTACTCAAGGAATGAATTCTGAAAATTAAAAATTTTAATTTAAAATGATAACATTATTTACAATAATAAAATAACACGCATAATGTAAAATTAGTTTATAAAAAGCTACCTATTGCTCTAAACATTAAATATACATTTTTTAAATATTTAATTGATTTTAAAAATTACAAGTTTATTTTATGTAATTACTAAATATTTAATCTGTTATTATATTTAATATAATATGAAATATGATAGATAATTAAAATAAAAAAAAGTTAATATCAATGAATGTTATTATCAGTATGGTTAATTTGTGTAGGTAATACAAAAAATATTCACATGATTTATTAGTAAAAATAGTTTTACTATTTTATCCAATAAGTATTGAAAAAATAAATAATTACTTAATTATGCGAATGAAAAATAATGATTATTGATACTATTTAAAGTAAAAATTATTATATTATAAATTAATAATAATTTGTTATTAGTTAGTTGAAGCAAATATGAATTAAATGTTTATCTAACATATTATATGAAGTTTTCTATACTACGTTTAATAAATTTGTATAAATACCTATAAAACATGAATGCTGTTATGATTCTTTTGAAACTCTTTTTCTCTTCTTCCATTTTTTCTTCATCCGACTGACAAAAGTCCATTTTAAAATATGTATATCTATCGATTCGCAAGCCTCAAGTAGAAAAATACAAAAAGCAAATAAGCTTTATGCAATAAATTAAATGTACTAAATTTAAATAATACTAATAAATAATAACGGTTTAGTGGAAATATTTTAAAAGCAACATGTTACATGTGTTTAAATTTCAAATTATAAAAAATACATAGGTATATATAAATATAAATTAAATAAAACTAGTTACTGTTATATAGTAAATTGTAGTAACTATATAGTGTTAGTTTCATAGTTGTTTTTATCAGGAACGATAACCGATAACATTGCATAGCAGGTTGTCAATTTAAGCAACATGACAGACTTTTTTTTTTTGTAAGAAGTATTTACCAAGAAAGGAATTATTATCTTATAGCTTATATAGCTTATATAAGATAAAGACTAAAAAATACTGCTGATTAAAATCTTACTGATAACGAAATTCACATAATATGTGATAAGACCAAATGGTGTTCTTGTTTTGTTAGACTTATAATTCATTGTAATATTCACTATTCAGTATCCACATTTCACAAATACTGTTCGTAGTTTACTGTCCAGTGTCCAGTTCAAGTTCCTCTATCCACAAGAGATCAAGTATTAATTTTTTGATTCAATGTTATTTGTAATTTATAATTATTAATTATCGACAAACAACGTCCCAACAAATCTTATAATTTAACTATATTTCACTCCCAATTATATATATATATATATATATATATATTATATATAATTAAGTTTTGTTTTTTGTAATGCATACTATTTTTTTCTATTAGATAATTTTAAATAAGTCAAGCTTTATATACATATTACTAATTCTCTAACACATTATTTTTATAAGAAAAAAAGTTGATTTCTAATTTTGTACCTAAATTAGGAATAGGAATAATTTTTTGATTTTCTGTAAAATTACAAATTTAATGTAATTTGATTATTATTTAATTTATTCAGAATTCTCAAACTGATGGACTATAAACTAAAGAAATATATAATGTAGATCATGAAATTAGTAATGTATATTTAAAATTATATTTTATAAACTATTTTATGCTTTAATGTTATTGTAATTTAGTTTGTTTAAATATATAATATATTATTTATATAATTTTTTTATGAAAATATAACTATTAAGATCATTTGATATTAGGTAACTATTAATTTATAAGTAGGTACATGATTTACAAATTTTCAAAAGTTTTTTAATACAATTTTATTTTTTAAAGTACCATATGCTAACCGATTAAGTCATTGGACTTAATCATATATTTCATAGTATTTTATCAATTGTAAATGATTTTAATTCCTAGTCTATTTATTTAACGTAGAATCATTTTTTAAAATGGAATAAAATTGTTCTTATTTAAAATTTAATATAATATAATATGCACATCGAGTAATTAAAATAATTTATTTTACATATAGCTTTTAGTATTGAATGAATCAAATGTTAAATTTTTTCATAGTAGTATATATGTATGGTTTATTATCTATTATTTTGATATTTAAATTTGTATTATTTTTAATTGCCACAAATAATATCAGTAAATAATAATAATTTCACATATTAGGTACCTAAAATATATTTTAATATAAAAACTGTTTTTTAATTTTACATTATTTTAACATTCAATGTATTATAGGGATTTGTCAAAAATAGTGACTTCTAAAATATGTTTCTTTGTTAATTATTGGAGTTCCTTGGTTTTGTGTTAAACAAGTCTCTAAAATCTGATCTCAAAATTTTATTAATGAATGAAACCGCTTAATTTTACTATAAATGCTTTCATGTAAAACTAAGATACAATTCTAACTAGTGTATTATTCATCTGGCTTCTAACACACTTCCTGAAAACCTACCTAGATAGCTCAATCAAAATTGGTGTCACAACTTAAATATTTAAACTGGCCCAGACTATGAGGGGCGCGTTCCCAGGGCCCAAACTGTTATGGGGCCTGCAAACAAAAATTAAGAATTCTAAAGAATCATTGTCAGAAAAATTTAAGTTAATAAAAAAACTTTTTTCGTAAAATATTAAATATAGTTAAGTATGTTTTCTGTCGTACAGTATTACATTAATACCACAGAATAATGAAATAATTACAGATATTACAGTATTTATCTTGATTTTCGATGGTTAAATTTTATAAGCAATAAGAAATATCGATAGTTTTGTTATTATGAATATGAGTGATTTTATTAAATTTATAGATTATATTTAACCTTATAGTGATTATTATTTAATGTTTTTCACTTATAAAGGTATAACATATGTACCTATATTTAAAAATATTTTCAATTTTTTATGATGTTAAATTGTTGATGCCTTAATGGGGCCCATTTTAATCATTTGCCCCAGGGCCCATTATTTTATAAATCCAGGCCTTTATTTAATGATATTGTCATTAAGTTATCAAGTGTTATAAATGTGTGACTTCTTTTCATGTCTTTTTTTTTTTTTTTATTTATGTTATTTTTATGTAAATTACTTATTGTATAAGTATGTATATAAAAAATATTTATAATGTGTAATAGGTATGTAATTTAATAAATTTATTATTTTATTAATTTTAATTTATCATATAAATTAGTGATTGTAATATATTCTGATGAAATATAGAATTATAGAAATAATTATTCATTACAGATAAGATAAGATTAGATAACTATTATTATTTTAATTTTATAATATAATATTTTTTTTTTATTAAAATGATTTGTTTTATTATTGTTATAATTTGTATAAATTAAAAACATTCAATAATTGTTCATTTTAACCAACAATTGGTTTATTTATAAAAATATATATTTATAATTTCTTTTGAATAATTTGTTAATAATTTAAAAATATATATTTTAAATTATTTATATGGTTAAAATAATATATTGTATATAATAGTGTTTAATAAGTAATATTAAAATTTTTATCATAATTGTTTATTAATTATAATTTAATAATAATTATTGATTTTACACATATTAATTGTATAAAATAAAATAAAATTGAAATAATATACATCATAGGCATATAAAAAATTATTTTATGATTAAGTAATTAATTTAGTCATTTTATAATACATATTTTATTAATAAAATATAAATAAATTACTAAAGAATAATTAGTTTAAAATATACATAAATTAGTTAGTTTATGATAATGAAATTAATTTATATATATTTATATTTTAGACAATGCATATTTGGATTAAAATTTGATAGTTACCTAAAACACAAATGATTGATAGAGAAGATGGGTACTCAGTTTTGGGATATATTGCGCCAGGGAATTTGGGCATCATTCACAGGAGGATGGTACTACGAGCCAGAACACAGCATTTTTACCAATACATTCCATTTATATTTATGGCTCATTTTACTTTGTTTACCATTTTTTATACATCTGGTAATTTTAATATTTTTATATAATTTTAAAATAATGCTTTTAATGTTGTTTTTATAAATGTGATTTATATTTTATAGTATATATCAGATATGTTTATATGGATATTATATTCAAGTATTATAAGTCTGATAATAATAATTATAAAACTTATAAATTGGTCTTTGCACCACATGTTTGACACAACTGAATATATTGTGGAAGAAGACACCATAAAGGATAGCAATACAGAATTAGAATGTCGTCGTCCTCCACTTAAAGAACCGAACAAGTAACAATTTTTATATATAATATATAATTAGTTTTAATAAGGTAATTAACAAATAACAATTACTTTTTAATTACTTAGGGAAGAAGAAGGCATTGAAATGCAAGTACTTAGTGGGGGAGATTGTACGGTTGACAGAAATGAGCCTTCAACATCTGGTGTAGTTTATCATCGAAATGAACCAAGTAGGATGTGTATTAAAAATAATATAATATTATAATTAAAATTTATTTTAAATATTTATAGTTGTTGAGAGACAGAGTAGTTCTACTAGTACTGATTCAGGATTGCATCTGCAGGAGAAAATTAAAAGTGACTGGCCTTTGAAAAGTTTAAGTAAGTCTTTTCTACATTTCCTTTTTAGATTCTGAGCGAAGCAAAGAATGTATTGATTTTTCAAAGATTTATTTTTTCATGTATGAAAACACAATTTTGAATAGTAAATGTAGTTGGATTATTAAAAGTAGTGTGGTATGTTTTCAATAGAAAAGTTTATCTAGTTGATACTTTAAGTCATTTAGAAAATTTCTTAATAGTTTTTCTTTGTCATAGAGAAAACTATTTAAAAATGATGAAAATGGTAAAATTCGCAGAAACTATAATTTTGACAAATTTGTTTTTATTTATTTTATGATAATTAAAAAAATATATATTTTTATGATAAGATATGACAATCGTGTAAGTGTTATATATGTTTTACATATGTTACGTTTTGGTACTTTAATAATGATTTTTAAGTTTATAAAAATATAAGTTATATCAAAATTTTAATTATACCTTTATTAACATTATATTTGAATGAACTTCGTTCAGAATTGTTTTTTCAAATGCGATGATTTTTTATTGCATTTAAATCTTAATTATATTACAACACTATCCTATCCTTCTATCAACATTATATTTTCAGCTTTTTTTTTTTTTTTTTTTTTAATACAAGTAGTAATAACATTTTTTAAATGTAGATAATCAAAGTTTAATTGAAAATTTAAAAGTTGGAAACAGTGATAGGCGTTATGAACGAGTCTTACAGAGTTATTCAGCAATATGGAAATTTCATGATGATCGTAGTCAAGATTTTATTACAGTATCTACGGTTAGTTAATAATAACTAAGATAATATTAGTTTCATATCGATATAATGTATTTAATTAATTAGGACTGTTTTACAAATGAAAGTAACTCCTTAGCATTTAAAAGAGATCCAAAATGCGCTAGTTCAGATTATTCTACATCAAGTGATGCTTTTACTAAAGATAAAGGTAAATTACATTATATGATTTATCATTATTTTATTTGTGTATAAATATATTTAAAAATTAAAAATTATAACAGATGTAGGAAGAACATCCAGTTATCAACAGGTTTTCACATCAAGTGATATTGACTATCCAATTGTTGAACATTGTGAAGAGCATTGTTCTAGTCATGGAATTATACATACAACTATTGATAGTGATGATGATGAAGAAGCTGGTAGCCGATCACCTTTATTAAATTGCCAAGAAGATAATTGGAAAAAAATACGGACTGAAGTTAAAGGAGTTTTTAAAGCTGATAGTGACATTGAAGTTGCATTTATAGAAGAAAACAAACCTAAAGGTATAGGTTTATATTTTAACAAATTTTATATTCTATAATTTTTATCAGTGATGGGAAAGTTCTTTTTAAAAATGAACTAGTTCAAGTTCAAGTTCAATGCATTAAATATGAGCTAATTCAAGTTCAAGTTCTTGGTTTTCAAAATCGATCATCGACTTGAACCAAAATGTTTATAAATCACAATACATTAGTAGGTACTATAATAGTATAATATAATTTAATTATTTTGCAAGTGACTACTAAATGGCAAATATGAAATATAATATATATAACCGTATAGGTGTGAATAATAAAATTAATTTTAATATGTATCAATGGTGATTTTAATGGTAAGGTACCCCCTCACCAGTACTTTTTAAAAAATAAATACCTACCTATATGTTTTTATTTTGTCTAGTATAAGTAATAATTGTTAAAATTATAACTAATAATTAATAATTATTAAAATATTAACCATTTAAAATCAAACCTCTACGTGGTACACTATGCAACAGTAATAATACAGTCGTTACTATAATATATCTAGGTACATACCTATCAAATGGTTAACAAAATGTCAAAATATTATTTTCATTCTTCATAGCATATTCCTTATTTATGTTTTATTAAAATGTTCAATATACATTGATTAATACACAATACAAAATACAATTTGTAAATGCCTAAATAACAAATCTAATTTCTGAAATTTTTCGTTTCTTTGATAAAAATAAAATTATACGAAATTTTTAGGTTTCATAAGTCTAAAATATGACAATCAATGAACTTGTTTATGAACTAATTAAAAACACTCTCGTTTATAACAAATAAGAACTTAGTTCACGTTCAAGTTCATTTTTTTAAAAAAGAACGCGTTCGTATCCAGTTCACTCAAAATGAACGAGTTCACATGAACGCGTTCATATGAACTCGTTTTTTCCCATCACTGATTTTTATTCTTTAATATTTTTACTATAATTTTTATACTTTAAAATATTTTGTTATTTTAATTATAATTTATTAATTATTAATAATACTTTAAGTTTTTTAAATATTTAAAGTTATTTAGATTAATACATAAAGTATAGTTAAATACAAGTTTGTATATTGAAGTATTATTTTTATAATCCATAAAAATGTATATATAATTTAATAATAAATAATTTAATTTATCTCATTTATAAATTAATGATTATTTTTATATTAATATTTAGAAGTTGCAATACAATTTTCATTAGAGTCACCAGAAACATTGGGTATTGATTGGTTATTTGAGCATACAGAAAGTGAATCAGAATCTAATGATATGAAAGGTAATTATAATTTAATGAAAAATTATTGTTTAGTTATGAAAATATTTTTTAAATATAAATTAAAATTTTTAACATGCTGCATAAAGTAAGAAAAGTGGAAAATAATAGATTAATACCTTGGCATTTTACATTATCTGATGATGATTATACTACAACTTCAGAAGATAACAATTCTAGTGAGTGTATAACACACACAGAGATTAGGATTTAAAAAATAATATTTATTAATGAATTATTAATATATTTATTTTAATTTATTTTTAATGTTTGGTTTGATCAAAGTTCTTTTTTAAATTATATATATATATAATTATAATTATAGGAAATAAATCTGAATCAAAAAATGGAAGCAAAGAAGAAATAATTCAACGTCCATTGTCAGTAGGATTTCAAAATACTGGCGCTATACCAAAAACAAAATCTGTTAAAGATGGTAAGATTTATTATATAATTAAAGAATTCATAATGTATTGATTAAAATATTAAATAATATAATATAATTATATTTTTCATTAAAGTACTTTATTTAATTTATTTATTTTAGTAAAAATAACAAATAAAAAAAGAAAAGCAACATCCACTCCTCATTTGAGTGTCAAAAATGATTCTGATAGAAAAAGACATCGTAGAACTAATAAAAATAAATCTAGTGGTAATATAAATATGTATAAACTACTTATATGTTATGAATTTATTATTATCTATACAGTAATTTATCAAGTCTATTTAAACATTATTTATGTAGTGTTCACATATTTTATGTAGTAGAAATTTGTAGTAACTTAATGTCAACCATGAACTCTTAAATTATAGAGAAATTATTATTAAAGTTTTGAATTTTAATTATATTTTTTACGTTTTATAGTCTTATACATATAAAAAACATAATATAATTTTATATATTTTGTTTGTTTATATCATGATTCTGAAAACAAAATATTAGAAAATAATGATTTACGAGTAAGATAGGGGCTTATACCCTTGTATCATTTTACTTTTAGAGTACATCGTTAATATACAAAATACAGAAGTTGATATAAGTCGTATACATCTCTATACATTACTGCTTAATATGTTTTCAAAAATGAATTTTTTTATTTTTTACCATTTTCCAATTTAATAAATGTTTTGTTATACAGGGTTATATAATATAATATTTCAATTTAAAGTATTATCAAATTTCTTTGTTTTTTGAGTGTTTTAATAATTTAAATAAAATTAATTAAGTCTTAGTTTTAAAATACTAAGTGTTAAAATATCTAACTAAGTTAAGAAATAATTTTAATTATGTTTTACATGTGACTATAAAAATATAAAAGTTGTAGTTATTAAGGTTGTTGCTTATAGTTATTGATTTACTGCTATAAATATAATAATTATATTGTAGCATTATTAATTTTGATGTTCATTAGAATCTAGAAGAGGTATGTGTGACAAGATAAAAAGTGATATGGATTGTGGTACAGATTCTAAAAGTTATCCTACAGTTACTGATGAATGGATTGATAATAACACTCTTAGTAGACCTGATGCGTGAGTATTATGCTATAATTATATTTAATTCATAATATTTTGATTATATTACTTATAATAAAGATATAAAAGTAAAATAATTTAAATTATAATTTTATATAGTCACTAGTTAGTGTTTTATAATCATGCTTAATATTTAATTAATCTTAATTTTTAGATTTTAGATAAATTAAAAGAATTTTTAATTTTGCAGGCATATTTTTTTTTATAATATTTTTATATGTATATATAATATATATAATATATTAGCGATACATCTAAACATTTTTTTACAATCACATTATATATTTTAATGTAAAATTAATTATTGATTGTATTTTAAGTTTTTTTTTTTAATTACTTATTTAGTAAGAAAATATTAAATTAATTTTCTATTTATTTTTAATAAATTATTGTTTTGTAATTTAAATAATGTCTAATGATTAGCGAAAAACTTGAAATTAATCAATTACTTATTTAATTAACACATTTACACCACATGACACCAAAAAACATTATTGGTGCCTTCTTTTTTTAAAAAAAAGATTACACATTAAATAACTTATTTTAAGTTAGCATTATATATACTTTATATTTTATGCTTATAATTTAAATTTAAAACAAAATTCAGATTTTCTTTTATACATGCCAACATGTCACTAACCAACGTTTATAACTTACTAATAAATAAAAACCCAAGTTCACAAAAAATTTACTTTAGTATTTTAGTAAATACGTATTTTGACAACAACGTTATCATCTTCAGTACTAAACATAGCATAACATGTTATTTGAATATGGTAATGTTGTTGAAATACATATTTACTAAAATAACAAAGTACATTTTTTGCGGACTTGGGTTTTTATTTATTTATTAGTATATAAAATATCCACAAGAACTCTTCATATAAAAGTTTATAACTTACATTATTTAATTTTCATAAATATTATTAATATATCAAAGTGTAAACTAATAATATAAAATAAATATTCATATATATTTTATGAATTTATCAATCAAATTATTGTAATCAAATATTACAGAATGACTACATTAAATGTGAATGAAGGTGCTTCTTCATCTGCTGGTTCTCATAATGAATTAAGTTCTCTTTTACCTACAAATTCAGAACTAGCTATTAATCCAATAACTGAACTTCAACAACAAAATCAAACTTCAATAAACATTGAATTTGAAGTTATATTAGAGCCTAATAATGATCCTACTCTTGGTCGATCAGAAAATAGAAGTAGAATGAGACATCGAAATGTTAGGTAAATGAAGTATAAAATAATTAAATTAAATTAATATTTTAATGTATTCATTATTTTAGTAATAGAACCGGTCGTCGTATGAGATCTCATGACACATATAATTCACCATTTTTACAAGCTACAGATGGAGTTAATTTTGCTGCTGGCCTTGATGATACATCAGAAGGGTTTGTATTTAAAAAATTTTATTATATTTTTAATATAATTTATCAGTTTTTAATTATTTCTTATACATAGATCTGTACATTTTTTTCGAGATGAAAATGGTCATTGGATGACTTCTACCTTCCGAGACATGTTACATAACAAATTAAATTCTGCAATAATTAACTCTTTTCCATCAACATCTCGGAGAGATGATTCAACAGATGACCTTATTTTTAATCATTCACCTGTAAGACTATTACCTCGTCTCAATCGTAATTATGAACATCAATTTGAACATGAAGATGCGTACTGGCTACAAAACCAAACTCAACGTTATCGTAATTTTAACATTTCACCAATAATTACACCAGTTGAAGAAAGCTTAGAACACGAACATGAAAATATTAGATCAGATTATCAAGATGAGTTTCCAGTTATACCAAGACAGCTACGATTTGATCTTCTTGATCCTAATGTTGGGATGCCAAAACCTAAACGCTATTACCCTTATAAGCCAGTCAAAAAAATATGTTTAAAAGTTCGTTTTGATCGTCTTGCATTATTAACTGCAATAGATCGTAATTTAACATTATTTGAATTGTTTATTACCATTATTCTTGCTACTTCAGTTGCAGTTCTGGGTGCTTTTGTTCTGAACTATAAATTCTATACAGATATTGATGCATTTGTTTTTTGTTTTGTTATGGCTGGCTGTCAATATTCATTGGTAAAATCTGTACAACCAGATGTTGCATCTCCTACTCATGGTTTTAATAAAATTGTAGTATATAGTCGTTCAGTCTACTTTATATTGTTCTCATCAATTCTCCTTTTGACACATCTTCAACTTAATTCTGGTAGAACATTTTATCAAATAAAATTTTATGGATTTACATTGCATACTTTATATATGTTAGAAACTATTCGAGATTTTCTGTCAAATTTTTTACTTTTTTTGCCAATTGCTTTTAGTTTGGGTTTATTGCCTCAAGTAAATACCTTTTTTATGTATGCCTTGGAACAAATAGATATACATTTATTTGGTGGTAATGCAACCAGTTCACTTAAAGCATCTGCATATTGTGTACTAAGAAGTTGTTTTGCTGTGTCTATTTTATATGGTTTTGCATATGTGGCATTAAATGAATGGTCTGGATCATCAAGGAATGTGTTTTTCTCATTATTTTGTGCTCTTCTTACTGCTATTGCATATCATTTAAGTCGTAGTTCCAGTGATCCAGCTCCCATATTAAACGTATTGAAAACCTATTTATGGCCAAATGAAGACTTATTTTCTAGACCAGATGTAGAATGTGCAATACCTAAAAAAGATACAGAGAAATCTAAAAAAAAAGGCTCTGAACAAAAAGAAAATGAATGTGAAGAACAATCAAAATCTGGTAAAAATTTATATATTAAAACTATTGATTTATTATTTATATTATTAAGTATATATGTATAATATTTAACTATTTTTAGAATTAGATGATGAAATTGAAATTCAAGATAACTGGCCAAAACAATTACAAGATACAATAAATGCAAGACTAAAGACTGATTTAATTTTTTGTCCAATTATTGGACTTATCATATTTGCAATTCATTCAAGCAATATTTTTTCTGCCTTACAACCAGAATTAAATCCGGTGATTAAATATTTTCAATTGTATTCATTGTTTTTAAATTATATGATAAAGAAATATATTTTGTGAAAAATAACAGATTACCTTATGTATTTTAAACTAATTAATTTACAACTTATAGGTAATGTGGTGTACAACTTTTAGTGTTGGGTTTATTCTACACTATATAATACCTCAATTACGAAAACAGTTGCCTTGGTTATGTATTGCTCATCCTATATTAAAACCATCAGAGTACAATCAATATGAGGTTAAGCAATTGGCTGAAATTATGTGGTTTGAAAAGGTAAATGTATTTTTTATATAATTTTATATTTTAATAATTATTATTTGATACAATAATTACATATTAAATTATATTATAGGTTTATGTATATTTATGTTTTTTTGAACGGAATGTTCTTTATCCATTGATGTTTATTGGTTGTTTGACATCTGATAGTGTAATTGTTATAAAGAAATTAGGAGTTCTATTAGGTTCTTTAGTATTGTCAGTATGTGCACTTAAATGTTTAAGGTGCTCATTTTCTCAACAATCCAATCAATATAATATACTAGCCTTCGCAGTATTATTTTTTCAATTGGATTATGTAAAATGTTCTGAAACATTTATTATTGACTACTATCTTACTGCTATTGCTTACGATAAGATCTATGAATTTTTACTAAAGGTAAACAGTATTCATTGTAAACATCATTATATAATTTATTAGTATTATTTAATATATATTTTTTGCTGTAGTTACAATTTGTCATTACGTACATAGCTCCATGGCAAATTACTTGGGGATCAGCATTTCATGCTTTTGCACAACCATTTTCTGTTCCTCATTCTGCAATGATGTTTCTTCAAGTATTTTTATCTGCAGTGGTTTCTTCTCCATTGTACCCCTTTTTAGGTAAGTGTTGAAATATATTTTTAACTTTAAAAAAAGACGATCGATACTCCTGCCGCAGGGATATAGGTGTGCATATCATAGTATTTAATTATAATTATAATTTAAATGCAGTGTTAAACCATTGCATTCGAAAAAACGATTCTGAGCGAAGTTCAGTCAGATAATGTAGGTATTGATTAATATATATTTTTTTGTCATTTTTTCATCGTTTATTCTAACGCATAGTATCAATTTTGAGAAATTCGAAAAATGGCCTAAATAAAGTACCAAAAACATCCATTTTCCTACCGAAAACATATGCCATTCGCGAAAATCGGACCATTGTTTCGAGTAGTACAAGTGTCTTCAATCATAAAAATAAAAATATAAATTTTAAACAGCTTTAAAAAAAATTGAGACGATCGATTTTTCTAATATTTTGATATAATAATTCAGACATAAAAAGAAAAAACGAAAAAAAAAAACAAAACGGCGGTCACCCATTCGCTGTCGATGCCTGGCTACGGTGCTTAACACCGAGATAGCGTTCGGGAATGTTTCGCCGACTACACCACACGCGTCTCCCATAGACGTTTTTGTGAATGCTGTTTTTTCGTCATTTTTTTTATAATATTTTGGTTTAAACTAAAAATATCAACTTTAAACGGCTATAAAAAAAAATTGAGACTAGGGATTTTTCTAATATTTTGAATTAATGTTAAGTAATTATAAATATACTTCAGTAAAATTTTCAGACCTTAATACCAAATATTACTAATTTTATCAAACTTTATATACAAAAAAACGAGCATTTTACGAAATATTCAAAGTCCTATATTTTGTAGAAAAATAAACGTAACGGCTCCAAAATTTTATCACATATACATAGTATCTAAATGAACTCCCAAAAAAATTATCAAGTCTCTAACTTCAAAATTGCCCGAGTTATCGTGAAATATTAAAATCGAATTCGTCGAAATTTGAAAAATGCCGTTTTTTCGTCATTTTTTGGTCGTTTTTTCTACTGCTTAGGGTCAATTTTGAGAAAATCAAAAATGACCTAAATAATGTACCAACTACATCCACTTTACTACCGGAAACATATGCTATTCGTTATAATCGGAGCATTATTTCGGGTAGTAAAAGTGTCTTCATACTTAAAAAAAAAAAAAAAAAAGACACATCATTGTAAAACCAATACATTCTTCGCTAGTTCGCTACGCTCAGAATCTAAAATAATTAGAACTTAAAATTTATGAAATATTTTAGAACTAAGTTAAGAAATATCTGGTTATGCTTCAATTACATTTTAGATTCTGAGCGAAGCAAAGAATGTTTTAGTTTTACAATGATGTGTGAATTTTTTTTTTTTTTTTTATTCTGTAGACACTTACTACCCGAAATAATGCTTCGATTTTCACTAATTCACGAATAGCGAGTTTCAGATGTAAAAGTGGATGTAGATGGTACTTTATTTAGGTCATTTTTCGAATTTCTCAAAATTGACTATAAGCGGTAGAAAAAATGGCATTTTTCACAAAAAATGAAATTTCGACGAATTCGATTTCAATATTTCACCATAACTCAAGAAATTTTTAAGATAGAGACTTGAAAAATTTTTTGGATGTTCACATAGCTATTATATATAGGTGGTAAAATTTTGGAACTGTTACGTTAATTTTTCTACAAAATATAGGACTTTGAATATTTCGTAAAATTCTCGTTTTTACGTATATAATATTTGATAAAATTGGTAATTTTTGGTATTAAGGTCTGAAAATTTAACTGAAGTATACTTTCATATTATTTAACATCATACTAATATATTAGAAAAATCCCTTATCTCTATTTTTTTTTTATAGCTGTTTTAAGTTGATATTTTTAGTTCAAACGAAAATTATAATCTGACTGAACTTCGCTCAAAATCGTTTTTTCGAATGCAATGGTTTATCATTGCATTCAAATTATAATTAAAATCAAACACTATGATTCGCACACCTGTATCCTCTGCGGAGTATCAGCTCATTTAAAATATAAAATTCAAAATTGTCAACTTTATTAAACATTGAGAAAAAATGAGAATTTTAGTAAATTTCCAAAATTCTATAATTAGACTAAAAATTAATATAATAGTTCCTAAATTTTATCAGTTATGTGTTAACATTCAATAAAATTAATATATTTCTGAAGTTATAAAATAAGTAAATTCAAGTATGTCAAAATAAAAGTTCTCTATAATTGTATAGTTTTTCTATCATTTTTAATTTATTTTTTCTATTTCTAGAAAAAAACATTGGAACATTAAAAAAATAACCTAAATAAAGTACAAACTAGATCCAATTTTTTACTGAAAACTTACCCCTTTCATGGTAATCAGATTATTTTTATTGTTCCAAATTGTGCTAAAATACAAAAAAATTCACTTCGTTCAGAATCTAAAAATGTATGTGTTTATTACAATATATTCTTTATTTTGATATAGGAAGTGCTATATTTTTAACATCCTATCCACGACCTGTCAAGTTTTGGGAACGAGATTATAACACAAGAAGAGTTGATCATACCAACACTAAATTATCATCACATTTAGAACGAAATCTTGGTGCAGATGATAATAATTTAAATTCAATATTTTATGAACACCTCACTCGATTATTACAACATACTCTTTGTGGTGATCTCATATTAGGCCGATGGGGTAATGTTTCACAGGGTGATTGCTTCGTTTTAGCATCTGATTATTTAAATTGTCTGGTTCACATTGTTGAAATGGGAAATAATCTAGTTACATTTCAAATACGTGGACTTGAGTTTCGTGGCACTTATTGCCAACAAAGAGAAGTCGAGGCTATTTCAGAAGGTGTTGAAGATAACGAAGGTATTCACTAAATATCTACTTATAGATTACATTAATATACATATATTATATATATATTTCTATAATTAAATTTTTTTTAATTGTGTTGAATGAATTCGGTCATTATTTTAAACAGCTTAGTAATGTACTAATGTTCATGTTATTTTTAAATAATATGATCTTTAAAAATGCCATGTTATAATAATTTTCAGTTAAGAATTTAAATTTTAATATTTAATGTTAAAAAATTTTATTTAGAAAAATATTGGTTTTAATAGTATATCTTTGATAAACCGTTAAAATGATTGTTTTTAAATAAAAATTACATGGATATTACTAAAAAAATGTTATTGTAAAATGTATATAAAATATATTGTTTAATAATTCTCAAAATGTTTTATTTTATTTTAGGTTGTTGTTGCTGTGAACCTGGACATTTTCCTCATATTCTATCTTTAAATGCTGCTCTTGGCCAACGTTGGCTTGCTTGGCAAGTAGTTGCAGCTAAATATGTTGTACAAGGATATAGTATATCGGACATAAATGCTTCATCAATGTTACAAGTATTTGATTTTCGAAAAGTATTAGTCAGTTATTATATAAAGGTGATTCTTTAATAATTAATATATTAATATATTTAGATAGATAACATAAAAATATACATTAATGAAATATTTTAGTAATATAATTTTAATTTATTTATTTTAGAGTATTATATACTATGTAACACAATCCCCAAAACTACAACATTGGTTAGCATCAGATGAAATTAAAGAAGGATTAAAGCCAACATTAAGTAAAAATTTTGTAGATCTTGATCCAGTTTTTAATATAAATATCGATGAAGATTATGACACGTTATCTTGTGGTGTTACACGTAACAGTTTTTGTTCTTTCTATTTAGAATGGATAAGGTTCTGTGCATTTCAAACAGAATATGTAAGTTAAAAACTTAAAAATATTTAAATAATAAAACAATGCATATTAATATAGTATATAAATTTATTAAATAAAACCATACATTTATTAATTTATTATTAAGTAATATTATATAATCACAAATTTTAAATATAACTAAAAATATAAAATTGCTGTAATTGATACTTAAATAATAGTTTTTTCAATAATAGTCTCTGTAGCTAATTATAAAAAAATTGTTTTTAGACTAGAAAAATTGTGATAGATAAAGGAAAAGATTCCTTTTTAGTCTCATTATGCTTTTCCCTAAGCTTATTGGGAAGAAGGTCATTAGGTTTAGCATCGCACACTACTATGTCCAGGTACATAATTATTAATTTTTAGTTTATGAAAAAAATAAAAAAAAATAAATATGTTTTGATTTACTAGTGTTGAGTTTTTTCTTTATGGTCTACATGCCCTTTTCAAAGGAGATTTTCGAATAACATCAGCAAGAGATGAATGGATATTTGCTGACATGGACTTAATGCGTAAAGTATTAGCTCCGGCTATTAGGATGTCATTGAAACTTCATCAGGTAATGATAATCTTCATTTTGTATATTATAAATATATAATGAATTTATTAAACTATTTATATAGAATCATTTCATGATACCTGATGAATATGAAGATCCAGCTTCATTATACAATGCTATAAACTACCACCAAAGAAACTTAGTTATATCACATGAAGGTGACCCGATATGGAGGAATGCTGTTTTAGCAGGAATGCCATCATTACTTGCTTTGAGGTAAAAGTATTAAATAAGTAGTATTACTATTTTAGATTCTGAGTGAAGTGAAGCAGGGTTTACAAAGCTGTCTTTTTTTTTTTTACATATGAAATCAAAATTTGGGGCAGTAAAAGTGGTGTGAGTATCACTTATGGGATATACTTCCAGTAGGTACTTCCTATACTCTATTTATAATAAGAAACATTGGGAAAACCATTTTTTGACAATGATGGTCAGACATCTCTTATTTGTTTCTTCTTTTGGGTAAATTACTCGTTCAGTACTTTACTGACGCACAATGGTAATCATAGCATGATTAACATACCGCATTATTAACAAAATATTAAATATTTACGCAATAATACACATTTTAAATGAACTGGTCACATGCCTCCTCAACAATATAGACTAATACTATTAAAAAATGACCTTAATCAAGAAAATTTATGTAAATTGTAATTTTGATTACAATTATTTTAAATATCTTGGGAAATATATTTAGAGATTTCAAAATATTATTGCGTTACAAGCATTTTACATATGTGATAAAATTTTAGAACTCCCATGTTGTTATTTAAATTAAAATAAGCATGCATTTTAATCTATAATTTAAAATCAGTACACCTTTTTCCTTTTTACAGCTGTATTCCATCTTTTTATTGTTACCTATTAAATTAATTGAAGAATAAATTCAAATATAAATTAAATAATAATATAATATTTTTGTAATATTCTAAATTCTATAATGGATCTAATAATTGAAAAATAAATAAATAGCTCCAGTCTTTTTTAATATTGCAACACATCCAAATAAATTTATTGATTTTAAATGTCATGTTAAATTGTTAATGTAATTTGATATCTTCATTGTATGTAATGTGTTACTTAAATTTAGTACATATATTTAGTATATTTATATTTAAATATTTGATTGGATAATCATTTAAAATGTTTATTCTAAATTTTTTTTTATATACATAAGATTTAGTATAAGTAATGCATTTTTACAATTGTATAATTAATATAACTAATACTTTAAATTTAGGCATATAATGGATGAAGGTTCAGACGAGTATAAAGTAATCATGTTAAATAAAAGATTCTTAAGTTTCCGAGTCATAAAAATTAATCGTGAGTGTGTACGAGGTCTTTGGGCTGGTCAACAACAGGAGTTAGTATATTTAAGAAACCGTAATGCTGAACGTGGAAGTATACAAAATGCTAAACAAGCTTTACGCAATATTATAAATTCATCATGTGATCAACCTATTGGTTATCCAATTTTCGTTTCTCCTTTAACTACTTCTTATGCAGAAACCAATGAACAATTATCATCACTTATAGGTGGATCAATAAGCTTAGGAGAAATTAAAAAAAATATTGTAAGACTATGGTCCAGGTAAGTTTATACATAATATTCAAGTGAATTAATGATAATCAATTTATATTTTATTTTTTTCAGGTTAAAAAGTAGATGTGTTGAAGGTTGTTCAAGTGGTAGTTCATTACAGTCACACGAAGAAGGTGGATTTGGACATGAGGGTGTATATGCCATGACACAATTGAATAGACATTCCGGATATGGTACTAGAACACCAGGTAGTCATTCAATAGAAATGAGTGGAAGTGGTAGTGGAGTGGGTGGTAGTATTAGTAGCAGGAGTGGTGGTACTAGGGGCAGTACAGCTAATGTAGCTGGTAAACCAAGTTCTGCCGGTTTAGCCAACTTAGCTGGACTTTTATCATCATCGCAATCGCCAATCACCAATTCACCACAAGCATCTGTCGATAGTAATCCAAATGATAATTCTCCAATTCAACATAAAGTTTTGGTGAGTTTATACTTAATAGAATAATAGTATATATTAATTGGGCTCTCAAAAATACTCGAACTGCCATTAAAAATGTTATGTTTACACTTTGAATAGATTTTGGATCCATTACAAGTATATGATGCAATAAATTTGGGCCGAAGAATTGATGTAGTTTGGCCAGAAGAAAAAATGAGAGTTAAAGGTGGTCGTAGTCACTGGAAAGATTGGCTACCAGAAAAAGGAATGGAAGGATTGGTACTGACTGCTATTTCAGGTTATATGGTTTAAACATAAATAAGTTTATTTTATTTTTATTAGGTGGTACACCAATGGGTTCCAAATCATCGTGATTTATCCAAGAGATCTCATGTAGACAAAACTATACTACTGATCAAGATTGATGAACGGTATGTACCTATAGCAGAATCTGGTGTATTAGATTTAGGAGCAGAAGTATAAATACATATTTGGCATGTAACATTAAATGAGAAATGACTGATTCATTTTGGAAGTAATGGTAAAAGTCAAGTTTGACGATAGCATTAGTCTTCCATAATACTATATAGTATGTAATATTATATATTTTAAAATAAATGTTTCTCTTGTTAACAAATAATAAAGTGTATATTATTATGTTTTGCGATATTTTTTTAAAAAAAAATACGCTAATAAATTTTATATGCAATTAGTTATAAATCTACTTTGTGCAAATTTTTTATTTTTATGATTTTTTTTTTCTATATATTTTGTTTTGTAAATATATAAAAAAAATGATGTAAATTTTAAATGTTAGATAAATATGTTCCTTGTTTAAATGGTCATTTTGTGATGAAAATATTTGTTGTTAACATATATATTTGAACAAATTACAATACAATAATATTATTTATTAGTTTTTTTTTTTTAAAGTATATACATATTATGGTGAAAGTATAAATATTAGTAAAACTTTGTAAATATGTAAAATTTAAATAATAATAATTATTCTTATACTACTTTATTACTATTAATTATTAGTATTATTTATTTGTTATAATTGACTATGATTTTGTTTTTTGTATAATTTTGTAAATCCTAGAATTTATTAAGATTAATTACATTTCTAAAATTCACAAAGAACAGTTTGATTGGTATTTGTACTTTAACCATAATATGTAATTATTAGTCAATAATTTAGTAATTTTAATTTATCTAAAATATTAAACAAAAAGGATAATCTGAAAAGGTATTAAAAAAATATTTTTCACAAAGGACGGCTTACAAAAAAATTGATTATTAAATAATAATATATTCATATTAATTTTTATCTTAATATTATATAACAACATTTTAACTAGCGACAGTATTCGGTTGAGGTTTAATTAAACAAATTTTGTTTTGTAAATATAATAAAAATATATTATAAGTAGCTAATAAAATACATAATTATGATAAACAAATAAATAATAATAAACATACATAAAAAATGCTGATTGTATATAATATAAAGCTGAAGTTCTAAGTTAAAATAGGAAGAAATATTATTTTATGAGTCAATTTTTGATCTTTAGGTATATGGTAGCATAGATTGTATTTTAATAAAATAATATAATTTTAATTATTAAATAAAAAAATAATTGAATATCACGTAATAAAAATTATATTAAAATATTAATGTTCATTTTTAATTATTTTGTAATCAATTTTATTGGACAAATAATTAAAAAAGAAAAATTATAAATTGGTCATTAATAGCAAGTTAAAAAAAAAAAGGGACAACATACTGTAAGTTATACATTGATTTTATTTGAATAGTTATAAATTAAAACTAAAAGTACATACAAATATATAATTGTTTTTGGATAATTAATACTGATAAAACTAAAGTAAAATGAGTAATATCAAGGACATTATTGACTAGAAGATAAAAAATATAATTTTTAAATACTGACGTTGATAATACATCACAAATGTTAAAAAATAAATATTAATTACAAAAAAAATTACTGGAATGTTTAAATATTACATTGTATTAATATTTAATGTTTAATTAAGTTTGAAAATTTATGACTATATTATAATTTAAAAAAAGTACAAACAATATATGATAATCGAACAAAATTTAAATAATGAAAGTGTATAATACTAAGGTGCAGTGCTTTAAAATACTCCAATCAATAACCATGAAATTAAATCCATATGATGCATACAAATTGTCATACTATTAATTCTATAGTTGAACTACCGTAGTTAAATTGAAATTACAAAAAAATTAAACATTTGCATAAATCAACAAGTATCATCAAAAAATATTACACAAGGTAAAAAGGCACCAGGTTACAATAATTACATTATCCTATTAAATTAAATACAATATAGTCCTATTCTCCATATTTGGTTCAAATTCATATACTAATAGAGAATTAAATAAGCGGAATATTTATAAGTAGGTACATTAAAATAATATTAAAGTTAAGGCACTCATTTTCAAATTTATATATGTCAAATTGAGCTTTGGACAACATAGTAAAATCCTTTTCGATGTAAAAATAATTATGTAATAAAATATTACATTCATAACATTAATAAAAATACAAAATCTATACAGTTAATTCATTTTAAACTTAAGTTACTTTTTATAATAACTAATAATACACAATGTAAAAAAAAAAAAAAATATTACATTAATTAAAAGAAATGTAGTAATAAATAACAAAAATTGCACAAACTAACAATGAATTATTTACCTTTTAACAGTTACTATGTCTTGATCCTCGTATTAATGGCACTAAAAGTGAAGGAGGACCAGCTAATCTTAAGAAAGGATGTTGTAGAAGTTCAGTTGCTGTTGCTCTTTGCGCTGGATCTCTAACTAATAATCTTTCTAAGAAACCTTGTAGCCTGGGTGATATCTATAGGAAAAAACAATTTTAATTATCTTTTTATCTCCTATACTTAGTTTTAAAATGTATAATTTACTTTGTGAGAATTTTTAAGTTTAGGTGGAGGCATGTCACGTATTCTTCTCATAGCTTGAAGAGGTGGTTCATTAAAAAAAGGTGGCTCACCATCAACCATTTCAATGACCATAATACCTAAACAAATATAATATAATAAATATATATATAGGTATACAGGACCCCCACATACAATTTTGGGCCCATTTACCAAACATTTATAAAAAATCAAATATAATATAAAATTTATTTTTATTTTGCTATTACAATACAATTTTTACGAGAAATTGTTTTTGATATCTTTTTCTAATTTTAAATTCTGAGCGAAGCGAAGAATGTATTGGTTTTACAATGATGTGTCTTTTTTTCTTTTTAAGTATGAAGACATTTTTACTACCCAAAATAATACTCTGATTTTCATGAATAGCATACATTTCCGGTTGGAAAGTGGATGTAGTTGGTACTTTATTTTTTGAATTTATCAAAACTGACTCTAAATGTTAGAAAAAAATGGCAATATATTAATCAATGCCTACATTATCTGACTGAACTTCGTTCAGAATCGTTTTTTTCGAATGCAATGGTTTATCGTTGCATTCAAATTCTAATTAAATACTACGATTTGCATACCTATATCCCTGAGGCAGGAGTATCAGCTTGGTTATTTTATTTATTCTTTAACACATTAGATTTATGTTTATACAAGAACATGATTATTAGTTATTAATTTATTACATTTAAATAATATACAATTAATGATAGCAATGAAATGAAATAATATTCTGATTAACAGCAACAACAATGAACATGAAACATGAAATTACCAATTGATGTTTTGTACAAAACTAATTTAATATTGGGATATTATAGATTATAATACGCATAATGTATAATATAAAATATATAATATATGTACAATGTACGTTATAAATTTATTAAATTATATTATATTACCTAATGACCATATGTCAACTTCAGGTCCATACGGTAAACGTGAAATTACTTCAGGAGACATCCAGTAGGGTGTTCCTACTAATGATTTTCTTTTGGGTAATTCTTGAGATACTTGAGCACAAAAACCAAAATCAGAAATTTTTACCTGCATAAATTTTATTTATTATATTGATAATTTGTTATATTATGATGAAAAAAATGAATGTATAAATACCCTTCCATCTGTTGTCAATAAAATAGAATCACTTTTTATATCTCTATGGATGACCCCTTGTGAATGTAAATATGCTAAAGCTTTTAAACACTGCTTACAAACAGTAGCAATTTGTTCTTCGTCCATTTTATTATGTGTTACCATGTCTGTAAGAGCACCACCTTCCAAAAATTCCATAACAACCCACAATTCATCTCCAACCAAAAAGCTATCATACATATCAACAATGTTTGCATGATGATAATCACGCATTATAACAACTTCATTGAACAATAATTCTCTACGTTGTTGTTTTCTTAAATCCATTTTTTTTACTGCAACCTTACGACCAGTCATACGATCTGTAGCTGTGCACACTGTTCCTGTTGATCCTTCACCAATTTTTTTGAAACCGTCTAAGTTTTCTCGAGGATCCCCTGGACTAACTACAAGTTGAAGAGCTGCTCTAAACTAAAAAATATAATACATTTTGATAATAGGTTAATTTATTATTATAGTTTAATAAACATTATGTTTCTACTTGTTCATGTGTAATTCGTTGTTGTTCATGATGTTGTTTTGTAGCTACACTAGGAATTGATGTAGTACTTGCTGTTGATATACCATTTGTGGTTGGTTTAATATTTTGGTTGTGATCTTGATTTCTAGTAACACTTTGTCCAATGCCCTAAAATTAAATACAATGATGAAAATTAATACATGTTTAAATATTTTTTAATCTTTTACCTTATTTGTACTGACAATTTGAGCATTGTTAATAATGGGATGAGCGCGATTTGGAGGTACAGGAGTATTATTTTGCGATGTTTGACTTCCAGATGGGGAGTCAACTGCTGAACCATTAGTAAATATTGGTGGGATATTTCCGTTTTGCATGGAATGATATGAATGTGATCCACCTTGATCAGGTGTTATTATTTGACTTGTAGGGGTATTATTTTGGTTCATTCTTGAAACAGGTGTTTCTTGAGCAGACCAATCTAGACCTCCAGGTTTTATCTAGAAAAAAAATATTGTAAAAATTTTAGAAATATAATTACTTATTGGATATTTATTTTTTATATTACTTACATATTTATTATTGTAATCATGTTTAGTTTGAATATTATTTGGTGTGGGATATTGAGGTAAATGTTGTGGTACTAAACTTTGATTCATTACCAACACTTCATTTTCTGGTAATGATGGTGGTACATTTGGATGTTGTCTTCGAATACGAGGTGGACTTGAAGAACGTAATGAATTTGAACGTGCTACATTAGAAGTTTTTGGAAGTCCGGTTAATTCGTTATTTCGATTATTAATAGGGTTATTATTGAATTTTGGATTATTTTCTCCTCGTACAATAGTCTAAAAGAAATATAAATTAAATATAAATTATAATTCAAGATAATAATTTGTATTTCTATATTTTTATTAGGAATTGATTTCCTTTTTCTTTACCTTTAAATCCAATATTTCAGTAGGGGTGATTTCTGATGGATCCACAAGGGGTAATGGTCTATTGGTACTTTTTAGTATTTGATTATTACCAACTATGCTTGCCCATTGTAGAGGTAAACCTATAAACTTACCTTCTCGCTTATCAAAGCCAGTATGTACTCTGTGTTCAAAATTTGTAGGTGAAGATATTTGAGGTTTTTTCTTTTTCTTTGAGAACATTACTGAAAATTAAATATTTATTATTTTCATAATGTTATTATTTAAGTTCTTATTTTTTAATACTTCTAATGTGTAAATGAAACAAAATTCTATAATTTACAATTAGTTAGATATACCTAAATTTAAATTTAATTTACATTATAATTATAAATCAATTGATTATTTCAAAAACTTAAAAGTAATCACTTTAAATTTTTTTTTGGAAATATAAAATAGACTATAATTAATTAATACTATTACTAATAGATTTAAACTTTGAATATACATGTTTATATGTATATTATATTATGTATATATTTTATACTTTTGTATTACACAAGAGATTATTATTTTTTTTTTTTAGTTATCATGTAAAGTATATTGAAAATTTAAAATAGAAATCTCGGTTGTGAAATGTATTTATAATTTATATATATTTTATGAACTTTATATATAAATGTATTAGATAGAAATATTTTAAAGTTATTCTTCTACCATAAAATGGTCATAGGATTAATAATTAATATGGCTATTGGGCAACTCTCCATCTTATATTTGATCATAATGTGTGTAAATACAGAATAACCTAATTACATAATATGTAAAATATTTTTGTAAAAAAACACTTACTTTAAATACATAAATATAAATATACACTATAGGTACTTTAGAGAAATACTTAAATATAATTATTAATGCTAATTTAAACTTTTTATTTGTGATTTTAGTTATATTAATTAAATTAATAAATATTAAATTAATTTTAATTTTACTATAAGTTAATCTTAATTTCATAAACAATTACTTATTATTTTAAAATAAATGAAGGAAAACTAGTTTAATTAGGTACTACATATTTAAATAAAATTTTAAATTAATAAATGAATAAAAAACAGTAGGCGTATTTATAATTTTTATTTAATATATTAAGAGTTCCATTTTATTTTTTATTTACAATATGCTTTCAAAATTATACAGGTAAATAAAATTATGAAATGAGATAAATAGAAACAAATGATTATTTTATACAAAACAGAACATTATTTTTCAGTAATAACTTGACTTCCAGACACAATATCAATAAGATCTGATGTGATTTTAAATTGTCTTTTACGGTTGAATGCTAATGACAATTTATCTTTCAACTTCTTTACATTTTTAGAGGCTGAATCCATAGCTACCATACGAGCAGAATGTTCACATAAAGTATTTTCTACCATGGCAAAAAATAATAGTGAAACAGTAGAAAATTCAATGTAACTTCTCATACTTTCTTCGTCTACTTCATCTAAACTAGCAATATGGGCTGTAGTTAGGAGTAAGTCTGTATTATAGATAGAAATCCAGTCAACTTTTGATATACCTCGAGTAATACTCCTGTTATAAAATATCTGACAAGCAATATATTCAACATGCATACATTCATTAAATATTTTTGAAGCATCAAAAAAAGTGGGATTATTTTTTCCTATTTTGAGAACTGTAAATAAAATGTTTGATGTATACTTTTTTATTAACATTTCTTCTGCTTTTTGGCCAATACATACTACTTTGGCAAATTTTTGATCAGTTCTAGACAATTCTTGTTTAACTTTATTTACAACTGCTGTATGTATACCACCACACAGACCGCGATCAGATGTTACAGCAAATATTAGATGATTTTCAATGTAATCAAGCATGTCAACGTGAGTGTAATGTTTATAAAATGAAAGTGTACCAAAGCCAAATGGACGAACGTCCTTTAGCAGACGTTCAGTTCTAGCTAATTTTGCTGCTGACACAAGTTTCATGGAAGAGGTTATTTTGTTTATATTACCAAATGACTGTATTTGTTTTTGAATGGTTCTTAGAGACATTTGGATAGTAGGATTTTGGATGTTATATGAATGGACAATGATCTACAATCTAGAGATAGGAAAACAAAAATTGGGTAAGGATTAGGATAGTAAAAATAATCAAAACAACTATAATTTATTATAAATACCTAATAAAGTTATACTGTACCCAAGACGGCTTAGAACCAAAACATTTTAAATTTAAAATACTAGTATTGATACCCATGAAAATTTTGGATTCAAATTCATTACAGAACCTTACTTTATTATATATGAATGGTTGAAGTATGGCTTTTGGGTCTTGACAATAAATCGAAAAAATCTACAAGTCCTTATCAAAATGTATAACATATATAAGGTGTATTCAATACACATTACACATATTATAAACACTATTTCACATTTTAGTGTCACCAACCTACATTTATAAAATATGATTATATTACATGAATCTAAACGATAAATTTTGAATACTAGTACTTTTGATACTTTAATATTATATAAACTTTATGAAATTATTATTTAATTAGTTACGTAGACTAAAAAATGTTCAAAAAACACAAAATAAAATACTTATTCGTACGCTCCTATGTTTTATAGTTTTTCGCATTTCGTGGTCATATTTAAGAAAACATTTATTCGTATTCCTACGTATAATAATAATTCGCGATCATATTTTGAATTTTTTCGTTTTTTGACGATTTTACCGGACAGGGTAGGTTTTTGGGTCTGGAAAAAAATGTCAAAATATCGATTTGAATGTTTTCTTTGGCGTTTTTCGATATTTTGACATTTTTTTTCCAGACCCAAAAACCGACCCTGTTCGGTAAAATGTCAAAAAACGAAAAAATTCAAAATATGATCGCGGATTATTATACGTATTATATGTATCTTAAATCGTGATATTGAATTCACCTATTCTTATTTACTTTGATAAGGACTTGTAAATTTTTTCGATTTATTGTCCAGACCCAAAAGCCATACTTCAACCGTTTTTTTTTTAATTTAATAATTTTTGTAAATTTGTAAATGATCATTGATCTAGGTACCTATCTTATTATACATATTAATTTATATTTCACATACATCTTAATATCAAGATTATAAATAGAAAAAAATTATAATTTGAATATCTAAACCAGAGTTAAAAACGATAAAATAATATTTCCAAGTACTAACTAGGATAGTTAAACTTTCGACAATCTTTAAGCACACAGAGAAAAACGCGGTTTATATCACATTATCGCACTCACCTCACGATTCACCAGATGGTGGCTGCGACTGGCTTTGATGACAATGATGATATTTTTAACGTATCTTTAAAAAACATATATAAAATCGTTCGTTGCAATTTTAACAAACATTATATTAACAATAACTGTAGGTAAATAACAAAAAAATTAAAAAACGATCACGTACACAGCGAACACATTCTACTGCGATGGAATGGAATTGGAATGTAAACAAAATGGAATGCAGGACGTAATAAGTATTTAATATTATTCCTGTCGATGAAGGGGAAATGGTATATAATCTCGAATACGCATGCGCAATAAATGATATTGTTTTTTTAAAAGATAAAAAATTATAGGCGTGTAACCGCGGTCACTATACTCTATCCAGTTTAAGTTGACCCACTTACGCGCATGTCGCATACGAATGAGACACGGAAACCCGGTTGGTAGGCCCGGTCCTCTGTGATTGGTCGTCGTTGTCGATGATCGTCGTTACTCCTCGTTAGTCGGCAGCGGCCGCGTGTATACAGAGTCATTACAAAAATAGTATTATTCGAAGCATTATGTATAATATATTGTGATGCCGTTTTTTTTTAATGTAATGTAATATTACTATTATAGCCTTCCTTTTGGCTTTTACCATTATCAAAAAAATATACTGGTACATACTTACGATGGTTTATTACACAATTTAAATAAATAAAAATATGTTCATGTTATAATTGTATATTATCATATTTAAACATTTTAAAATTTTTTTATACATATTACGTAATATTGTCATATTTACAAAATTACAATTTTTTTATACATTTTATATACATATTATTATATAATATCGTCATATTTACACAATTTAAAATTTTTAAAAAATGGAGAGAACGGTGTATTTCAGTATACCACTCGCGCGTCGAAAAAACGGTGTGACGGTGTATCATTCAGATTACTACGTATGCAGCGAGTAGTGCCGTGACATTCGACACCAGAGCGCTAGCTGTTAGAATTTTAAGAGGGGAATGCGCGGCGGCGACCAAATATCGTTTGACGAGTGGATCAACTTAAACTGGAGAGAGTATAAACCGCTAGAGTGCGAGATAATAGGTATTCCTGTCAAAATAAATAATTATAATATTTATTGGATACTGCATACTGCATAATAATGTTATATTCTGTGATACTGCCATGGCGTAGCCATGGGCGTATATAGAGTTACAATACAGGGGGGGCTAAAGCCTGAAAAAAAATTTCTTTACTAAAACTTTTAATGATAATAATATTGTATAATGTATAAAAAAATTTCAAATAATAAAATAATTATAGGTAGATACAATAAAAAAAATAATTATAAATATAATATGGTATAATTAATCCACAGTTTTCAAATCAAAAACTAAATAACATTGTAATTGAAAATATAAAACATTTATATAGAATCACATTTATTTTGACGAAGGGGGCTTAAACAACACACTGGGGGGCTAAGCCCCCCTAGCCCACCCTTAAATACGCCCATGGGCGTAACTACAATTAAATAATAGGGGGGTGCTATAGTTTTGACTCCCGATTACAAAATATTTTAACATATTATATAAATTAAATAGTAATAAAACAGTGTTTAAAAATAATGGCATATAATTCTATATAACTCATTTAACACATAATACGAATTATACTGGTTGCGCCGAGAGAGCGCAAGTCGGCGGCGACCAAAACTCGTCGTAGTTCGCGCATATCTCACCAACGTCACTCCCACCGTCGGATAATCGGTTCACATCGCCTACCGTCGCGCGTCGCGTCGTCGTGATTCGTCAACAGTATCCACCGCGGCACCGCCTTGCGATAATCATGGTTTTTAGTGGTGGCCACGACTAATAGCGCTAGGTGGTTTACGACGGCATACGACCAGTCCATTTGGTGGGAGAAATTAGACTTCATTTGGATGCGCCGCCGACTTGCACTCTCTCGGCGCAACCAGTTATAGATAAGTATTGATAATTCAATATTCATTATATTCAAAACAAAACAAAATATATTATAAAATTATAATTGATTAAAATATTTTCTAAGATTTGTATTCGGGTACATTACTATTATTATTATTATTATTTATTAATAAGTTCAGTGGAAGTAAAGGGGAGAACAAGACAGTGGGAGGAATGTTGAAGGTTAGACTTTGCAACAAAATGTATTAAACCAATCGTCATTAATTGGACGATTAGTTGGGATGATACACTTACGAAATTATGGCTAAACACATAGTAATATACTTTATAGTAATTAAGAGAAGAACGTAGATAACAGTGTCGGTTAAAAGATTTTGTCATGGCAGGGGGATGTGGCTGATTTTTAAACATGCACTATTTAATCATTAAAATTAAATTTTATGGTAATGCTTAATATCAATTTTTTAACTATTAAAGTAAATAATTATACTTTATTTATAACAATATTGGTTTTAACAATATTTTTATTATATTATTAAATCTATTTTTTTTTTGTTATATTAACAAAATTGAAAATGATATGAAAAATTTAATAATAATTGATGAATCAATTCACTTGGTTGATGCCTAGTTGAGTCTATGGGTACACCGTACACCATACTATACTCTGTCCAAAATAAGAAGACACCAGGCGGCAGACCAATTTACGTCGGGCGGCGCGCATCCCCCACCAAAAGTCTCTAAAATCGACTACAACGCGCCACCTACAGCGCTCTCAACTATCGCCGCCGCCGTTATACACCGTGTCAACAATATATTTATTTTTTCAGCTGTCATGTTTAAATTAGCGTACTGTGCACTTGTGTTTTTCGTACGATTAGCGACATTTTTATGCACATCTTTTATATTATGTTCTATATGCGACAACCGAAAATATAAAGTATAATCACTATGGAATACTGAGCGTCCTGTATACATGTCGGCAGAGTATTCGGAAATGAAAATGTATGGTGTAGTTGATATCACATTCTACGAGAGCGCGCCACAATCGATGCGCAACTTGGCGTCTTCTTATTTTGGACAGAGTATAAGTATAATTTGAAAAAATAGGATCACCTAATATTCTTTATTAGTTTGTAATATGAATGATTAATAATTAACAAAAGTGGTATTATTTTTTAATAAAAATACTATTTAACAATAATTAGGTAATTAATTGCTTCTTGCCTGCAATTGGTAATATATAATCAGTGTCGTATATAGAAATGATTTTCTCTATGGGCTAATTGTTTTATTTCTTACATAAATTACTAAATATAATGTATGATAGGAATGGGCAGGTTTGTACAGTCAATAGTAAAAATTATAACTAGGTATTTAAAAAAATATTATGTAAATATAATTTTTATATTTTTTTTAAATGTTTGCAATTTATAATTTTATAATAAATAATAATAAAAAGCACAATGATTAGGGTAGGTAATTATAAATTTGTTAGATTGTTCAAAAGAAAATTATAAAAAGTTCGATGTGGGCATGTTTCGGTTTAGAAGTGAATCGTGATAATCAGGTATGTCGGGGCCGGGGTTGGATTGGAATCGACGCTCGAGAAAGTCGGCTATCAACTCTGCTCGATCGATGGCCGGAAATATTAAGCCGTTTGGACCTATAAGTGGGTGTGAGGCTGGTCTTTTGTGAAGAAAACACTTGTTAAGTTTGTAAATAGAGCTGTCTAGGGGGTTATAGATTGTACATAATTTTCATAGATTGTACATAATTTCCATAGAATGTACATAATTTCCATAGAATGTACATAATTTCCATAGATTGTACATAATTTCCATAGATTGT
>JAIUCT010000008.1:6593067-6608212 GCA_021307375.1 Tetraneura akinire
ATAGAATGTACACATAATTTCCATAGATTGTACAGGGTGATCCAAATAACTTACTACACTCATTTTCTCGGTCAATTTTAATGTTATTCAATTTTTTTTTTTTATAAAATATATAGAACTTATAACACTACATTTTTATATAAAAATACAATTTTTTACAATTTTTTTTCTTGCTGATTTTTGAATTTTTTACTTTTTTAAATGGCATGCTATATATTTATTTACACCAAAAAATAGGTAAAAAAAGATGAGCTGATACTCCTGCCGCACAGGATACAGGTGTGCGAATCATAGCGTTTAATTTTACTTAGAATTTGAACGCAATTATAAACCATTGCATTCGAAAAAACGATTCTGAGTGAAGTTCAGTCAGATTATAATTTTCGTTTGAACTAAAAATATCAACTTAAAACAGCTATAAAAAAAAATTGAGATTAGGGATTTTTCTAATATTTTAGTATGATGTTAAGTAATATGTAAGTATACTTCAGTAAAATTTTTAGACCTAAATACCAAAAAGTGCCAATTTTATCAAACATTATATACCTACGTAAAAACGAGAAATTTACGAAATATTCGAAGTCCTATATTTAGTAGAAAAATTAACCAAACGGTTCCAAAATTATACCACATATATATAGTAGCTATGTGAACATCCAAAAAAAATTTCAGGTTACTATCTTAAAAATTGCCTGAGTTATCGTGAAATATAGAAATCGAATTCATCGAAATTTCATTTTTCTCGAAAAATGCCGCTTTTTCGGTATTTTTTTGCCGTTTTTTCTACCGCATAGCGTCAATTTTAAGAAATTCAAAAAATGACCTAAATAAAGTACCAACTACATCCACTTTTCTACCGGAAACATACCCTATTCGTGAAAATCGGAGCATTATTTCGGGTAGTATTTTTGTACACAGACATAAAAAAGAAATCACACATCATTGTAAAACCAATACATTCTTCGCTTCGCTCAGAATCTAAAACTAAATAGGTACCTATTAAAATTTTATAATATAACTTAGGTAATACTTCACTATGGGCTCGGGCCCAGAGTGCCCCTCCCTTATATACGCCGCTGTATATAATTGTAATATTATATAATATGTCCGTAAGCAGTGGCGTATTTTGGGGGGTCGAGAGTCGGCAATCGACCCGGGCATTAAATTTTAAGGGGCATCAATTTTTAATTTGAAAAAGCAGTGGTGGTTTTGGGGTTGAGGCAAGTGAGGCGGCGCTTCACTTAAAATATTGTAGTACTTAATACTCAAAATGTTTACTTTTTGGCTCACCGATAGTACATATTTAGTATATGCTAATATATTTAGTTAGTAATTTTTAACTTATTTATGATGTAATCTGGAGAAAAAAAATCGCCTTTACGAAGTATAATATGAATAGTTTTCATACAGATAAAATATTATGATACCAATAGGCAATAATGAATTTGCCTCTGCGTAAATAAATGTGGTCAGCTCGCATCCACGGTTGTCAAGTTCAAGACCTGTATATAATATAGTTGTAGCGATGACTTTGGCAATTTTAAATATAGAATGTGGGATAACTAAATCAATTAGTTATAATGAGGTCATTGAAGATTTTGCTGCCCTAAAACCTCATCGTAAAATACGAGTATAAATGTTAATGTTTTTTTTTTGTTTAATTAAATGTTTCAATTTATAATAATGCTCTAAATACGCCACTGTCCGTAAGTGTAAAGGTACAGATGATTTTAACAACTTTTGTAATTTACAGATTACAGGGTCGATGTAGGTAATTGATATTTGATATTTATATTTAAATTCATATAAATACAAGTATTAAGTAATGTAGTAATACGTACAACTGTATTAGTTATGTTTAGTTTTACAATAATAATAATTATTAATTTTGTCTTAAAGGTATACGACTATACGAGTATAAGTAAACTATAAACTAGTTATACCTTATACAACTACCTAATAGTGACTAGTATATAGCCTATAATGCATATTATTAGACATTAGTTATGACTTATGACTTTATGCTTCAAATATTTTAAATCAAAGTAGGTACCTATTAGTATTATATGAGTATCAGTCGTCATCAAATTAATATAACTTATAAAACATTATAGCTGTACATAAAAATGACCAGGTAAATGTCTAAATTAATTGATTTATTTTATTTTATAATTTACATTATAAAGTAGGTATATTAGTATAATAGTATATTACATACCTGTATGTTTTCTGGTCGATAATTCACAAATATTGAACATTATTAATATTATGATTTAAATAAAGTGAGTTTAATAATTTATATTTTATATTATAAATTATTCATAAACGGTGGATATTATTAATATTCATAAAAATATTTATATTTTTAAATTTTAAAGAATAAGTATTGATTTTACTTAGATAATATCCAAGAGTAAGGGCTAGCCTTATAATAGCTATAGATTGTAGATAGGTATTATTATTTCTATGTTATTGAACTAAGATTTTACTTATAATTGTTGCCGAGCAACGTTAACATTTGTTATACGTTATATCCATTGAATAATTCAATGAACAATAGTCAATAGGTGTTTCAATCTATTTTTTTTTTTTTTTTTATAAATTTCTGTTTTAAAATAATAAATGTACCTATAACATTTTTTACAATACAAAATTAATTAGGTATTAAAATCATTATTAAAACACGGCGTTATGGATATGCAATTTAAATGTATCTCCGATACATAGTAGAAAAATAATAGCTGATACTGCTGTGGGAGGGATACAGGTGTAAACTGTAAAGAGGATAGTAATGAATTTTGATTAAAATAAAAAAAAAAAAAAAACGATTCTGAGCGAAGTTCAGTGAAATATAACAATATAAGTATAAATTAAATTATTTACATTTTTAATAAAAATTTAAAACGAATAGATAGGTACTCAATAGATATCAACGTAAAAGTTCTAAAATTTTATCACGTATTTTATAAGTAGGTATATAATATGAACACCAAATAAAATTTTCAAGTCTCTAAGTCTAAGTTCAATATTGTCTCAGTTATCAATTTATCATAAGATATTGAAATTGATTTCGTAAGAAATCCCGTAGATATTTTTGTCAATTTTTGGTAATTTTTTTTATCGCATAGGTACTCAATTTTGAGAAATTACCTAAATAACTTAAATAAAGTACAGTACCAACTACATCCACTTTCCTACCAGAAATTTTCCGATGCTAGGTATCTATTTAATAAGTAGGACTTTTAATGCAGTGAACGTGGTTAAATTATTTTTTTTAAATGAGTATTGTTTTAATATTTTATCTATGTATCTATAATAAATCGCAAAAAACCTCCAAATGAGAAAAATACACTACAAAAAAAAAAAATTAAAAAATAGTTTAGGTTAATGCGAAATAAATTATTATTTTAATTGGATTAGTAATGGAAGGGCATCATTCTACATATTTTAGTTAACTATATGTGATATGTTCATATCCATTCTTCCACTTTGTATTTATTTATAATTAACGCCTTACAAATTTTACAAAATATCAAATATTTATACAAAATAGGTAGGTATAATTTTAGGATTTTTTTATGAATATTATAGAAATAAATCTCCAATGGGTTTGTAACGTAGAAAAATATTGCTATAAAATAATAATGATAATTATTGTAATAATATAATAAGTATTATATACATAAAAACAAGAATTTTATGAAATATTCCAAGTCCTATATTTTGTAGAAAAATTAACGTAACGGTTGCAAAATTTTACCACATATACATAATACCTATGTGAATATCCAATAAAATTTTCAAGTCTCTAACTTCAAAATTGCCCGAGTTATCGTGAAATATTGAAATCGAATTCGTCAAAATTTCAGTTTTTATGAAAAACCCGTTTTTTTGTCCTTTTTTCGTTTCTTCTACCGCTTAGCCTCAATTTTGAGAAATTCGAAATACTACATCCAATTTGCTACTGGAAACCTTTTCGTAAATATCGAAGCATTATTTCTGGTCGAAGAAGTGTTTTCATACTTAAAAAAATAAAATAAAATAAAAAAAGAAACACATCATTGTAAAACCAATACATTCTTTGCTTTGCTCAGAATTTAAAATATTAATATTTGCAAATAGATAAATGATGTAAATAATATAAATATTTTTATAATGTCTAATTCATATATTTTTCTTAAATAGGTTTATAAATTATAATCTAATGTAAATATTTTTAAAGTTAATTTAAGAAATTATATAGTAACTGAAAAAAAGATTCTGATAGATGTTTTATTTCTAGATTTAATAAATTAACCATTAGCAAGAGAATCACATGTCTATATGAAGTTAAATATTCATATTTTTTCTAATAATCAAGGAAGCCATTAGGAAATTTAAAAAAATATTAAATTAAATACTTACTAGGATAAAATTTTATTTTGAAAACAGTATCATTATTTCTACACAAGAAAAAAATAAAATTAACAAATTCACGTAAATATCCAATTTAAAAACAGTTCTAAAATTATTATAATGTTATGGTAATTAATTATTTATATTCATTCATATATGCTAACAATAATATAATAATTTGAAATATACTACACATAAAAAATATAATGCATAACATAATTTATTTGAAGTTTACTTTATTATATAATATAACAAAATTAAAAAAAAATCAAATATTAATAATAATTACTAATTTATAATATTTCTGTTTACTTATTCTATATAAAATATAATTTAATAGACATGGTTTAATATTTATTTATAATTGCACCTTACCCATAAAATAATAATAGACAAAATGAACATTTTATTTTTTATATTGGTCATTAAGTAAATATATAAACATAATATTTGCTACATTATAATAAAAATAGGTGAAAATAACAAATAGGTAATTTTAAATAACAATATCATTATTTGTAGATAATGTAAACAATAAAAGGAAATGGTAAAACCAATATGACTAGGTAAATAATACAAAATACTTTTTAGGTACCTAGTTGACTACATAATGATAGAGTATGTTTAGAGAATAAAATATTTGACTATTAAATTACACATTATATGCACAGCCATTAAAAAAATAAAAAATAAAAATGTTTAAACTTTATATAATATAAAAAAAACTATTACAAATAAAAACTCAAATAGGACATTAATATAAAATAAATGTTATAATATTAAATGATAATTTGTCAATTTAGTAAATACAAATTGTAACTGAAAAATATTAATATTATAATTTGTTTTAATTAAGAACTACAAATATGGAGTTTGATAATCATTGAGTTGAGTTATTTTGCTTATATTATCATATTCTGTACGTATTTTAGTAGTTATTTCATTACTAAGTTTAGCTATATCATTACCAAATAAACCATCTGTTTCTATTATTGGCATTACAGATATTATGATACGTCCTATAATAATAAATATTAAGATTTAAAACTTAAGCATTAATAAACTAATTTTATTCTATTACATACCTGGCTCAAATAATTTTTTTTCCTTATTTATGAAATAACAGTTGGAAAACACAATAGGTTGAATTGGTAATTTCTTTTTAATAGCCATGGTAATAGTTTCTTCATTCGTCAATTTTGTTGATGCTAATAAAATTGTAGGCTATAATATAATTACATGTACATTAATATACTATACAATTTATAGACAGATTAAATAATTATTTTTATGTTTACCCTGGAATCAAAAATAGTTGGAGAAAAATACAGTTGTCCCAAACTGGAATAGAAAAATTCGAATGGACATAGCACTAATGAAAGTAACCACGGAAAAAATGAAAATGGCCATAAGTTTATATAATTTTGTTTTGAGATAATATTCAACTCTTTTTCTTCACAGTATATTAAATGCAATAGTCCTACAAAATATAGTTTAAATTAACATTATTATGGGTATGCAATATAAATAATTAAATTAAATTATAGAATGTGTATATTCATAGTATTGTAGACTATATTATAAATAATATTATAGTATCAACAATACTATATACAAACAATATTGTGAGTCATTTTGGAAATGCATTGAAATCCGTAGAACACATATTATAAAATATTATTCCATATCAGATTTGTACATAATATAAAAAAAAATATTAAGCATTTTATTGTAATTTTACATTAGATAATAGTTATTCACTGATTAAATAACATTATTAACAAAATATAAACATAAATTCATGATAAAGAGAATTTTCTGCTCAAAAATAAATATATTATGTAATAGTATGATAGATCTTATGGGCTGTAAAATTATCATTGGCCAGCGAATTGGTCATTCTTAATATATTCATTCAAAATATTGAGGTATAAAATATATAAATTAAATTAAAAAAAGTATAATTTACCAAATCATGGAAGCCATGGAATATGAATAATATATGTTATTTTATAAAAATCACAATTATACTTTATAGAAAACTGTAGGACAATATTTATTTAAAAAATAGATATAATAAATAATATAAATTAAGCATTAATCATATTAAGTGTTTTTATTTGAAATTCACTAATTATTTAGTTTCTGATTTTTATATTAATAAGTAGATATACAGTAGAAATCGGTTATAATGAGTTTCAAGGGCCAGCTAGTTTTTCTCGTTATAACCGGTAGCTCGTTATATGTGGTTAGAATGAGCATTTGTTGTAATCAATTAAAGGCGGGAAATACAAAAATAAAACCGACAAATTTTTTTATTTGACTTATAATCGAGATTAATACTGAATTTATACATGTATTCACATACATTATTTATTAATTATTATAATTGGAGATTTAATACTTTATTAAATATAATTATAAAACACTTAAATTTCTTAAAATAATCTTTGATCGAACTTTGCTTCGTGTGTTTACTGTTGATTGATGTTTCTAATAAAAACAATGCTTTTCTTTCAGTACCTGTATCTTCATATTTTGTGTAATAAAATCTTTCTAGTGTTCTCAATGAAGCACAAGCTTCGGATATTGATGGCACAGTTTCAACTCATTATCAAGCTCATCGATATCAGTATCATTATCTGACTCGACTTGTTGGCTGGCTATGCCATTGTTGACTATATATTCATCCGTTTGAATTTCTGACGTTATGAAGTCGTCATCAACCTGTACGTAGTCCTTATCAATGCCATTAATCAACACACTGTCCGCTAGTAGCTGTGTTGTATCGGTTGATACGTCACAAAAACCTGCATGCCGAAATCAATTAGCAATCCCTGTCGATGTTACATTACGCCAAGCTTTATCCAGCATTATTAAGGCATCCAAAACAGTTGTTTTTGATTCTACATGATTCTCAATATCTTCAATCATTTTCAATACTAACTGATTCTGGTAATGAGCTTTAATGTTCCTAATAACGCCCTGGTCCATCGGTTGAAGTACAACAGTGGTGTTGGCGGGCAAAAATATGAGTTTAATAAATTTCAAATTCAATGATAGGTGTGCTGGACAGTTGTCTACAAGCAGTAGAATTTTTTATTTCTTACAGCATAACTCATCATCCCAATAATTAAGAGTGTTTTCAAAAATTGTTGAGGTCATCCAAGCTTTGGTGTTATTTTCATAAAATACTGGAAGTGATGAAACTCCTTTAAAACACCGAGGGCTTTTCGACTTTCCAATAACAAGGAGGTTTCTTTTATCAGTTTCGGTCATGTTGGCGGCCACTAAAACTGTTATTCTGTCTTTGGATAATTTTCCACCCAAGCATTTTCCCCCTTGAAGCGAAGAGTTTTATCGGGAGTTAATTTAAAAAAAAGGCTTGCTTTATCGGCATTATACATTTCATCATCACAATAGCCTGCTCGAAGGGATGGCCAAACGTTAGCTAGCCAATTAGAGCAGATATCAGTATTAACTGCAGATGACTCACCTGAGATCTTACCGAAACCAATGTTGGGCCGCTGTCGGAAACGCTGAATCCAAGATGCAGAGCATTTGAAATTTTCTATTTTCATTTTTTCAGCCAGTTGGTCAGTTCTTGCAAAATAGGACCACTTATAGGCACATTCAATAACCGTTGTTGTTTGAACCATACTAGTACAGCTTCTTCAAAGTCCTTATGCTGTGCAGTTCGCAGTCATTTTGCTTTAAGTGACGTGGTTTGAAACATAATTTTCAACGTATCCCGATTCTTTCATATGGTTAAAATTGTCGACGAAGAGGTGCCAAATTCTTTTGTGATCACGCTGTTTTTCTCTCCATTTTTTAACCGCCTGATTATTCCGATTTTTTCGTCCAATGTGAACTGACGACGCGAAATGGTGGAACGTCTTCACACAACTGACGCTATTTGTAATTTGTATTAATTTGAAAACACCAGAATTTGTAGGAATAATGTTTATTATTAATAAGTAATCCATATCTACACAGCTAAAGATAATGTATGTCAATGATTAATTGACCTAAATAATAGCCAAAAGTTCTTATCTTGCAGGTACCTGTTCATAGTAACCGGAAGGTCGTTAGTCAAGTTTGTTTTATTTTACTCGTTATAGCCGATAACTCGTAATAACCATACTCGTTGTAGACGTATATTTTAACATACAATCATATGGGCTCGTGTTGGGACCTAACGTTTTGCTTGTTGTAAGTGGTATCTCTTTCTAAGCGATGCTCGTTATAGTGATTTCTACTGTATATATATTGTTTATGAATTGTATATGATTATGTCTAAGTTTAAGAATTGGGAATGTAAAAAAACATAATTAATAATTATTAATAAATAATAAACTTAAAATAATTTTAACCTAATGTGTAAATGTCAGTTTGATAATAATTTATAATAGCTACTCTGGTACGTTTTGATGATAAATTTTGTTTTCCATGTAAACACCATTCTATAGATAGTAAATCTGAGATTTGTTGAGCAAAATATGCAATTAATCTGTAAAAAAATAATATATATTATATATAATATTAAATGACAAATATTAGTAAATTTTGTTAATAATTCTAGAAGAAAACACGAATTATTCAATTTTCATATTTATTTTCTTGAGATTACCTGTATATTACATTAACTAGGTTTAAATAAAAATTAAAAACAAATTTAGTTTATTTTTGTAATACATAATATCCATTAACTAGGTAATTTCCTTTAATTTATTACATAAGAAAGCTACATATTTTGGATATTATGTTGTATTATTTAGACCTAAATACTGCTTTAACCTTTTGGTGGTAGGTAGCAATGCTTACAGATCTCCTAACATTGTTGATTATTGATTAAAATGTAAAAACAAATTATTATTATTATTATTATTATTATGTAAATCAACATAAAATATTGTCAATAATTGGCATATTAGGTATAATATATTTTGTAAAAAGGAGTTAAATACAATTTTAATACCTACTCTAATTATAACAAAAATATTAGAATCTAATAGAATTGACATACAAAAAGTCATAAAAATGATTTATTGCCAATATTTATTAAGTATGGTTTATTTATTAAATACATATTGATTTATAACTATATTTACAAACAGTATTAATAAACAGATATATCTGTACTAGGATAGTTATAACTTACCAATCAATTATAAATAATCATAAATATCATAAATAGTTGATTAATAGTTAATTAAATATTTACCATATTTACCTATTTGATTAAAAATTCATTAAAATATTATTTTAACATATTTTTTTTTATACATTTAAATAAAATTAAAATCATAAATGAACTAATAAATTAGGTTTAATTAATGTAAAATATCTATATTGTAAATAAGTCAGGTATTATTAATTTGAATAATTAAAAATTTGAATTAATTTAATTTAATTAGTAATCGTAAAATGTAATGAAAGTGATGTAAATACATAAATGGAATAAGTAAATAAAATAAGTGCTTCAAGAATTTTTTGTGAGATTGTGATATACCACCTATATGGCTATATTTAAAAGATATAATAAAATATATACTGTATGTTGGCTAAACATGTACATCCTTAACATTTTATAATAAATAGGTACGGCTAATAAAATTTAAGAAATAGGATTTAAAAACTTATTTGTCTATCAGTGTATTTGAATGAAACAATGTTTCATCAATTAAAATAATCTATTCCTAAGTATGTATTCAATTGTAAAAATTTCATCAGGTACATAGTAAATAGTTACAGTTTAAACATAAATTAGAAACAGGATTAGTACCTAATAATTAATACCTACCTATTAATTATTTAAGTTAATATATTTAATACTTAATGGAGCAGTTTACATTAATTACCTGGTCTGTTGTTTAAATTGGAAGATAGCTAGCAATGAAGTGAGTGCGGCAAACACCGTGAACGTAGCTAGTCGAAAGTTATAGCGAAACGTTCGATGTGTGTCGTACAGAAATGGCAATGAGATGAAAAAGGACACGATCAATATTTCCATCCAGACCGTCATAATTGTGACTGAGTTATTGTTTGTGATGGCGTATGGTGTTGAACGATTTACATTTTAAAATATAAATGAACCGTTGACCGTCAAACACTCTCGTACGACGGATCTGTATGATATGATATAATATTAAATATAATTTAAGAACAATAATATCACAGGTATTTTGTGAATAAAATTATTACCGACAGTATTTAGTTGGAGACGAAGACGGCTTTTCGAATAACCGCAGCAACGATCAGCACACGAGCACACGAATAAGACTAATGAGTAATGACTAATGACTATAAATATTATTATTATGACGACTAGAGAAACGAGGAACACCAATTAATATTTTAGGTATTTTAGTAGGTATTTAACTGTAAACCGTAACGGACGGCATTAGTGTTTGTTATTATTTATTAAGTACGTACCTACTTAATTAATTATAAAATATTTTAATAAAAACTGCAACATGATGTTTATTATTATTTATTGTTGTGTTACTGATGTTATTCTAATGGAACTCTTATCTCTGTTATCTACAACATAATTTCAGTATTTCCGATAATCGCAACCGGCAATTTATTTTATAATGGTCGGTATTTTTTTTTTCTACCTAGTTATATGTTATAGATAAGAACACGAAAACAATAGGAATGTAGGTGAGCTCACGGCTAAATAAAATTATATTTAGCCATGGATAAGCTGAGGATACTGACCTCCCGTCATGCGCCGTTAACGATGACCTCCTCTACATCTACTGCAAATTGCAGCTGGGAAATGGGAGAATAGGCCGATTTTTTACGGTCGAAGGTCGATTATTGTCTACTTGCATATTATACTTACACTATAGAACGAATTGTAAAATTTTAAAAATATTGTTCTTCCCCTTCCCATTTTTTAAATCATGCATAAAGTTGTAGGCTGTTAGCCGCATATCTTCATGGAAGAAATTTTGAATAAATTAAATATAAATTCTTATTTTAATTGAAAAAAAAACTGAATCTTATAATTTAAAAAATATGAATTAATAACTGAGCGATAGGTATCAATTGAATAATGAATAATTAAAATATTAAAATAACCCGTCGACAGTCGTTTTTATAAATATTTTATATTGGCGTAAAAGTTTTTCCCTCGTCCTAAATCCTAAGACCTTATAAGTCATAATTAGGTATACATAAATGAGTAATGTTTTAATCTATGTGGTTTATTTTATACATTATACAAATTTTAAGGAAATAACATATTATTTGTTAATGTTTTTTTTTTTCATATTTTTTCGTTTTTTAATTGTGTTTTTAATTTATTTAAATTTATAAATTCTGGCTTTTAAAAATATAATCTCGAAAAATTATATCAAAGTGAAATAATATACATTTTAGGTAAAACTTTGATTTTTTTATCTAATAGATAATTTATTTAAAATTGTATTAATAAAATAATAAATTAACTAATTACCTAATGAATAAGTTCAAAATGTTATATGGATAACCAACATTTTTAAGCCTACCTAAGATTACTTACTTTACATTAATATGGTTATACAACTTTCATCTTTTAATTTTCAATATTTTTTTTATTTTTTTATCCTTAATGAGAATTCATTTTTATTATTATTTTAAATAAATTATTTTCATAATAATTTAATATGTCAATATTAAAAAAATAATTATTTAAAAATCAATTGGGAACAAATGTATCTATATTAAAATGAGTTATCATTTTATCAAGTGCGTATGTATCTTTTTTTAATAATTATTATTTTAAATAATTAATGATTTAATGTCTATTAAGGCACAATAACGCTCAATAGTATATCCAGACTTTTTATATTGGTATATATAAAAATAAAAAAAATTATTTTATGGTGGTAATTATGTTTTTATTAAATTAATGTTAGTATTAGTACCTATTACTAAATTATTATTTTCCCGAGTTAGTTATTAATATAAATGAACTATTATAGTAATTATTTCTTTATGAATATTATATTATTGTGCAAGTTTGTTAAAATTAGTTGTCTTTTATTTTATCACTTACATTATTTTTTTTCATTTAAAAATGATAATGAGTATTGTAAAAAAAATCCCCCTAAATCACCCTATGGATAGGTCACTGATTATCCGCTTTAAAATGATTAAAACATAATTATTCATTATTTGTTTATTTGATTTGAATAAATTAATATAGTATAATTATAGCTTATTTAAAATTTTAAATATGTATAAGATATAGGTACACTTTGCTAAAAATATCATAAGATATGCATATAAAATTCCGTTTTTCGTAATTTTTTAATAGTTTATTTTATAACTATGTTGGGAAAATCAAAAAATGACCTAATCAACTTTGATTTAGTACCAAGTATACGAGTAGATAAAATTATCTATGCCGAATACCTCCTTCACACGGGACAATCGGTTTATTATTTCTAGTTAAGAAAAGTCTCTATACTATAAATAAAGTAACATTTTACATTATGTTTAAAACGATATAATATATTGTATTAAATTAAACAGTGATATTTATTAAAAATATTTATGAAATAAAATCGTATAATTTAACGTACTAACACAATGTGGACAATGAATCAAAATAGAGTGATACCATAAAAAATATATAACATATAAGGGCATATAGGTAACTATAAAATTAAGTAGAAAAATTTTAAGGTATTATTTATTTATTCTTATGTGTAGTACACCTATATAGGTACATATTGATTATATTAATTATTAGTGTAGTGATTAATATTTTAAATTTTAATGGGAATATTTTTGTTTTGTATTGATGATTATTATTTTACTTGTATTTCTGACAGAAAATGTTTGTTTTGAGAAACTACTTTTGAGAGGTCTTTTGTCTCATATTTATACAAATAGTTTTTTCATGCTATAGAAAAAAAACCTATACAACGATTACGAGAGTCATGGAATATTGGATTTTAACATAATCGGTTTTAGTTATTTATTTTTTGTAAATCAAAAAATAATCGTTGTAGACACTTGTAAAGTTAATGAATTTTTAATTTTCAATACGACGCGACCAACATGAAATTTGATTTTTCTTTAATACAGAAGTTTAATAATGTGTTCTTTTAATTACATATAAAATATTTAGAAAATTGAAAGGATGTCACTATAAAATATTATAGGTCATATATTCAGTAATTTTCTACAAATCAATTTACGTTACTACAAAATACAAAGTTTAAAATTATAATTTAATTTTTGAATAAAATACGATTAAATTTAAATACTAGGTAGGTATGTTAAAACGAATAAAGACAATATTATTATAATATAATCTATCCAAGTTTACGTGTACAAAAATTAATAAATATTTTAAATGTATTGTATATATTTATTTTATCGTTCTTATATTATATAGTTGTAACTTAAAGAATAAGTTGTTCGAATACTTTGAAATACTATAAAATGTATGTATAATATTCTCTTTAAATTTTTAAGATTTTCAAATAATTACGAACAATAATATTAATCTATATACGAGTATAATTTATTAAAATATAAACTTATCAAGTTTATTTGAATAATTTTAAATTTTGTTTGTAACAATATATATTATATTATGCATTTTCGAAGTATATTTAAAGATCTGGTGCGTATTTACGACTCTACGAGAAGATAATAATATAATATGAGGCTCAGTCGTTTTCCCGTGACATTTTAACCATACATAATTTTATATTCTTAACATGTCCTTTAGTTAATTAAATTAAGTTAAATTCTCCCCAGTTCCCACCGATAATAATTAATGGGCGAGTACACAACCGCTAGAGAATATAAAATTATAAATTTAATAATATAATAATGAACGAGAGTAAATAATTATATTCTCAAATAAGTATAATATATCGTTTAAATAAAATTCATTTAAACGAAATAATTGTACAGTTTATAAAAATTGTGATATAATATATTATATTTAAATTTAAATTTTTTAGTTAAATATTAAAATGTAATATAAAAAAAAATGATATTTATTATGAATTACTTATTTAACCCTTTCATTCCCAGACTTTTTTTTTTTTTTGAAAAAATTTTTTTTTCTTTTAATTTTACTTAGAATGGTTTAAATAATAATAAAAATAAGTTTTTTCAAATTTTCATTTTGTATTTATTGAGAATTTGATTATGTCCTTCTAGAAGGACATCGGGAATGAACTTAGTCAAATTATATATTTTTTTTTTTATACAAATTTTATAAATAATGATTCCATGTATTATTACAATTTCCGATATTGATATACTTTTATAGTATTGTCAATAAAACTATCTACATCATTATAAAGCACATATGAATAAATAGTTTTTTTTATTTTTTTTATTCATAAAACAGTTATTTTATTTTATTTGAGTAAAAAATAAATAATACAAATAAATATAGCCATACATATTATATAACTAATTATTAAAATAAATAAATAACTATTTAATTTAATAACATTATAACAGTAGGTATTCAATTAACAAAAAATAAAATTCTTTTTACTTATTATGTAAGATTATAACATACTTATAAATTTAAATGAATAATGTTGGTAAATTTAGTCTTTTGAAATTAAAAATATTATATAATAAAAACTTTGTCAATTAATAGTTTTTGATTGACATAAAAAATAAAAATTGCAATCCATTATACTTATTATATAAATAATTATTAAAAGAAATTGATATTTAACTAATAAAAAGATTATAACATTTTTATAAATTTAGTTGA
>JAIUCT010000008.1:6608222-6646885 GCA_021307375.1 Tetraneura akinire
AAATTTAGTTGAAAAATAATGTTGGTACAGTCTTTATATTACATATTCCTTACTCTGTGCATATTACAGTCTTTACATACTATGTGAGTAACCGTACAACCGACTCCGTTCATTCCCCATGTCCAATAAGAAGGACATATATTTCCGCGTGTATAACATATGATTGATAATAGATAGAGATATTCTGTTTTTTCTAACAGATGTGTATGCAATATTTCTTGGAAGAAAAAAAGTATCAGAATTTTTCGACACTACTGCGAAATTATTTACCAAAAAAACTTGAGATAACCCAAGTGATTTATTTCACCATTACAACTTCTTCCAAAAAACACGAATTAAACAAAACATATGTTTATTATCACTTTAAAATATTTTTATTTGTAATTTGCATAAGTTTAGTATAATAATAAAAGTATTTGTACTGGTTATATACTCTAAAAAATATATTTACAGCATTAAAACTAATATGTCCTCGTACGAAGACAATGGGAGCGAAAGGGTTAAGTTTATGTATAATAACATAATATTTTATAACATGTGTAGAATTATGTGTAATAACTATAATAAGTAATAACGATGTCCAAAATGTTTCTATTGAAAGGTATAATAGGTAAGAAAGGTGTTTCACTATTTTATATCTCTGGTATAACGTATGAGTAGTAGGTAAAAATTTGAACATTTTATGAATTATTTGCAGTGTTAAAAATTATATAATGAAAATAAGATAAATGAATATTTTGATAATATATTTTTTTGTAAATGTTATTTTTCTATGAAATTTGTATTTAGGACATATCGTTTATATAGCGACGAGTTACGTGTGTACTGTTTTATATTATTATAAATTACGAATTTAATACAAATGAAATAAATATTAAAAAATAAAAAATAATAATAATAATCGTGTAGTGTGTATATACCTACAAATGTACGTTTACTGCTGAACTGGAATTGATTTGTTTTGTGGCCATTCGCAGTATCTTACGAAATATTATCGTGACACAAAACGTTGTTACGTTTCCCAAAGAAAATTTTGTACCGGAATAATTGCATTAATTCCGTGTTACTTAATATTTTCTTTGGTCCGTGGTCCATGCAGATATTTATTCATTCGTAAATACAAATATCATTCGATTAATTTTACATGAGCATAGAGTGTATAAATTACTATTGTTAATTTTTGAGTTTACATATTCCGATATTCGACATTTCCGACGCGACGCGCGTAATTATTAAATAATATTAAAATTCATTATTCGTATATTATTAATAATATTATATTGATATTGTCAAAAATTAAATTATAATAAATATTATTATTATTATTACACATTGTTAAATATATTAAGGTATTAAAGTACGGTATTTCATTTTAAATTGTTCTTATTGTACATATAGAGATGATGTATTATAAAATTTAAAACGAACGATTATTTTATTTATAATGTGTGACGTATTATGTAAATTCTAGAAATATGTTATCAATAATTTAATATAAATCTACATATTATTATAGTTATAGACTCATTGTAGATAAAATAGTATTGTTATACTATACGATATACACACTATAGACACATACGAGTATAATATTATACAGGCATATATGGCTATATATAATATATTTAATATTTATCAACAGTTCTGTGAGCATTAACTGTATTATCAAATTTAAGTATTTATTATTTAAACGTAATAAACCTAGGTAAAATAACATAATAATAGTATAGTAATATTAATAAATATCCAATAAATAAATTGAAAAATATGTTAATTTTGTTAATAATTTTGTTTTACCGTTTTAGATAATTAAAAAATGTATAAAACAAAATTATAGGGTGTACTTAAAAATATAAATTTATCATCGCATACGCACATATTTACTTAGGTGTTATTGTATTATAGGTATTAAATTCTAATAATTTAAAGATAATTTATTTTATATCTTTATAAAATAATTAATTTAGATACAAAGAAACCTTACAATAATTTATACATTTTACATTTACATCATCGATTGTTTTTTGTAGTACATATTAATTTTTATTATATATTCTTTAAAATAGTTCATTATACGTGAGTTTTAAGTATTATCAAGCGAAAAAAAATCAATTGTACCTACTTTGTTTTATTTTATAATTAAAAAGTGTTTGACATTTTTATAGAATAAGTGTTGTGTTTATCATTGAATACATTTGACTATTCTACCAGTTTTAATTTTATCTTTTTTTATCACTATGTATTATTATCATATTAAAAATTAAAATAAATGAACATAGATGGCGATATATTAAAGACTTGTTAATCAAATTAAATTATGTTTTCTTATATAACGATCATTATTAATTTTCATTAAAAATTACTTTGTGTACCATTAAAATTAAGTAAATATGACATTTTTTTTATAATAGATGTTATAATACATCACATTATTATATATTTTTGTAATATAAATAATTTATTTTAGAATTTCGGCATTTCGCATTCAATTAGTTTTAATATATTACTATTATTTATTCGAATTTACATAGAACATAAAAATGGTATTATTATTATTTTTTTTAATGTCGTTATGAATTATTATTATTTAGTCTAATGATGTGAATCTTTATCCAAATTTGATGTGAATACTGCTGTATTTAATATTATATTTTATCGTTGTGTATACTGACGTCGCTCTTTAATCTTCGTTTGCGACTATCCGAGAAATCGCTGGTTTAAATTTAGATTAGACACTGAAACGCTATTGAAATAATATCTCTTAATGAGCCGTTATATGTACACTAATATAGTGATATGATCATATTATAATATACAGCTACAGTTGAGTGACCCAGAGTTTATTGTATAAGTAGATCATAAGACCAAGTCCAAACGCACACTATAAAAATATTATACATTATAATTTTTAATGAGTATATTATACATTTATATTATGAAAATTTTTGCGATTGATGCCTTTTTATACTTCAATAAAGACGTGTATTATGAATTATATATATAAAACTATAATACAATTTATGTGCGTTATTAATTTATTATTATTCCTTTCATAATAAGACTTTTATGGTCTACATGCCTAAAATCAATAAGAGGTCAAAATATCATAATTAATTATGATTAAAATATTATTTTTTACTGTAAATTTAGATTTAATTTAGTTATAATATATTAGTTAATATACAGATTATTTTATGTATATTTTAAAAATTCCAAAATGTCGTAACAGTTTTTAACCAACGAAAATTTAAAATATTTTACTGGTGTTATCGTCATTTAAATATACATAATATATTGTTTTGTTTTCAAAATAAAATGTAAAAACTAAAAGGTTCTGAAAAAGATATATTTCGAACGTTATTAATTTACGATTTACAAATATTTTAAAACGGAAATTAATTGAATTTGAGATTATATGATTATTGTATACGAATACGAGATATATTTTGCAGGTATTTAATATAATTTTTATTACATAATCATAATATGTACTGATAAATTGTAATTATTATGTTATTAGTGATGTTATTGAAGCATAACATAATGGTGTTTGCAAAATTTAAAATAATTGTTGTTTAAAAAATGCAATATTCTCGAAATAGAAACTATCCGGTTGTATGAATGTCTACAGATTATTATAATATACGAGATTGCATCAAATACATGTAAATGTACACGTCGACGGCGATGTATAATAGACATCGAATGTGTACTAGTTGAGCATTATATTATTGTCATCTACATGAAAATTATCGTCTTACACTAATGAAATACTAGCAGTGTCATCATTCTAATGAATATTATCCATTACATTAAATTTAATATGCCTAAAGTGCCGCACGTTGATATTGTCTGGTGTTGCACAGGCATAATATTATATGCTCGCAATTATTTTTATGATTTATTTACGTCTGAGAGTACTGTAAGTGTAACTAATAACTGTACTATGCAGTGGTCGAAACAAGGGATGTCATATCCCTATATATATTATTTTTTTAGTTAACACTATCAATCCTTCCACTATTATTATTCCTGTAATAATGCATCCCTTGTGATAGTTGCGGTCTAGTGAACTATTTCAATACACGGTCACAAACAGCAGAAAGCAGAATTATTTTTACCCACCCTAAATTTTAAGTAGCAATATTTATAATTACATTAATTTAAATATCAATATCGAGCACTGAAGATGGTAACATTGTTATCAAAATTCAATTAGGTATCTACGTATTCATTTAAATAAAAGTAAATTTTTTGTGGATTTGGGTTTTTATTTATTTAAATAATATATTATCCACAAGTCAATAGGTACTTAAACAAACAAATTAAAATATAAAACTTTGATTTTGTTAAATATCGGAATGTTGACAATTTAAAAATTAAACAAAAATTAAAAAAGATATCGGTTTATTGCTGTACAAATGTTAAAATAATACATTGTTATATTATTATCGAGTGTATAAATAGGATCACATTCAATCGAAAACTTTGGAGGAGCTGCAATTATTTACTACAAGTTGATTAGTTCATCCCCCCTCAGAAACACAATAAAAGTATTTTTTATAGTTAATTATTTAATTTCTAATTTTTTTTTTATAATTTATCATTAAATTATTTGTATAATCAATGCAATTATTCAATATTTCACATAATTCAATTTAAAAAAAAATTGTAATTCTCTCCATAATTTTTAACATTATAATTTATAACGTCTTTAAATATATATAATTAGTTAATTTCTTTTACTTAATTAGAAATAAATGATATTGTAAAATTTAAATTATAATGATTAATTAAAAAAAAAAGAATACCTATATGCAACTTGGAATAATAAGTACTTAATTTATATATATACGTATATAAAAAAAAAAAAAATGAATTTTAAAAAGTATCTCAAAATGTGTGTTTATAGTTCTCTAAAATTATGAAAAAATTTTTATCTTGATTTATAATGACAAACGAATGAAAAACGTTGTGTAAACTTTTGATTGAAATACATTGAATTAATATACGATGTACGAGTACCTACTACCGAACAGTTATGTAAAATAATGTTATTCATCGTGTATAATACTTTGCATCATACAATTTTATACCGCTGTAGAATAAAACAAGGCATCTCCAGTTAATATATTATACTATAGTATTATATTGTTATTTATTATACGTATATAAAGATATTACAATATTACAGAAATATAAATTGGAATAATTTCATAAACGTAAAAATAAAATCATACAACTGGTTATTGTATAATGTATTCAATATTAACAATAATTTAGTTTACAAAAATAAAGTGGCGATAATTTATGACTAGTGGGTGTGCTAATCATCTCCTTGCACCCCTCTATAAGCGTCGAATGATCGAGTACATTTTAAAAAATGAATATTAAATAACTCTAGATAGGAAAATCAATAATAAAACAGTATTTAAATATTGTTGCAATATTTTTTTATTATTTTTTTTTTTTTTTTTTTTATCTAACCATGTTTTATAAATGAGTTTATTTATGTATACGAATAATTTTATTAATGAGAAGTGGTAAAATAATCGAAGCATTCGAAGCTCAATGGTATACCTAGTAATAACCACGTAATAACACTAATAATAGTAATTACCATTCACTGCAGTATTACTATATAGTATATCTACGGTCAATTATATTAAATTATTATTTTATCGTTTCGTATTAAACAGATTGGAAGATATTTTAGTATTTTCCAAACACAGTTCACGTTTACAGTTAATATTAAGTAGAATAAATTTGAAACTGTTTAACATGTGATAATCATTAAAATGCACTTAATATAAATATTTATAGTTTATACCTATCTGCTCATTCTGGATAAATATTCCGTCAAAAGCTTATATTAATTCATTTTTTTTTTTTTTTTTTTTATCTCCTAGCGATCTTGTTTATTCTAAAATGTTTGAACAATATAGATATATAATAATAGTGTATCATTAAGCAAATATTGTGCATTTTATTTTATAATATTTGATAATATAATACCATTTGTATAGTTTCGGTTGTTTAAATATTTATTCATATAAAAACGCAATTTTTTCACTCTGCGTGCATATGCGCACACATAGATTTAGTCATCAAGTGTCAAATAAAAAAAAAAAAAAAGTACCCTTTTCTTAAGTCTATACAATAAAAGAAGGGTTCATAAATGCAATTGCACACTATAAAACTCGAGGCCAATAATTGAAGTAATGCCGACTAAATTGAGTCACTCGTCTCTATTCACTGCAATCTTTCGTTCTGCTTCTATTTTCTCTTTCTCTTCTCTTGGGCACCAACCGTTTTTACTGTCACTAAAACGCAACGCCAATTTCTTTTTCTCCAAATTGGATTTTTAATAGTTATATTACCTTTGGCGCTACGCCGAGAACGACGACCGACTGACGTAAATTCAAACGAATGAGAATATTTCGAAAGTCTACCTTTAACTAAATAATAACGAAAAATTGTAATAAATATTATTGTTATTACCATATTATAATGCGTACAGGATGATCGGAATATTGTGTGATAAAAATAATGGATATAACATCAATTGAATAAGCTTACGCATATTTTCACTGCAGCGTTTGTAGAAATAAAATTTTTATCATCCTGTGTATATATTTGTATTATTTTGTATAAATATACGGCATACGCGCCTCAATAATAATACGAGTTCACACGAGTGTAGATAAAATGAGTGTTTTCTAAATAGCAAAAATATTCAAAAATAGGATAAATTATTCTAAAAATAGCAAAATTATATATTATTAATTAAAATAACTTATTCTATATTTAGAATAACTTATTCTATTTTTAGAATATTTTTGCTATTTTTAGAACAATTTTTTATATGTACTATATGTATACCTATGTTACCTATGTGGTTCCTATATGTGTGATAAAATTTTGCGTTTTAAAAATTTCATAAAAAATGTCAAAATTTTAATCATTTCTTTCATTATCTGACTGAACTTCGCTCAAAATCGTTTTTCGAATGCAATGGTTTACATTGTATTCAAATTTTAATTAAAATTAAACACTATGATTTGCATACTATTGTATCCCATCCGGCAGGAGTATCAGCTCGTCTTTTTTTTTTTTTTATTGTCTCCATTTTAGTACATTTCATTCTGCATTAACTCGTTAGTCGTAACCGTAAGTACTAACTTTCTAAGTATACAATCTAAATAAGACGGCACGTTATGTGTCATTCGTCACAAATAACATAATATACAGATAAAATTTGATATTCAAGAAATAGATTAATAATAATAAAAATGATTACTATATCTACTTATTTTTTGATTATTACTTAACCTTTCTTGGCCGTATTTCAACTTTTTATTGCCGAAAACCATAATATTATCGTACGCCAGTTTTATATAAATATAAATAAATAAAATCGAACAAATTATACGTATTTAATTAAGTGTTAAACTTTTTTTTTTTTGTTACAATTTAAAAAATAAATCTACTATAATTATTATTATATTATTGACATATACAAAATTTAAGGTCTTCAGATTCCAGACGCTTTTAAAAATTCTTTGGTGGGAGGTGGGAACACCCAGCATCACCACCCACTCGATAAATATACCACTGCAAAACATGGTACATATACCAATACCATAATTTCACGTTATTCGTATTTCGATTAAGTAATTTTGTTAGACAATTTGTTATTTTCCAATTTCTGGTATTACCACAGTCCGTATAAAACATATAATAATATTATAATGACCATAATATTGTTATTGTAACGTAAAATCTAGAGTTTCATCAATAGTAAGTCTCCTTAAGCTTGACAACTATTACACCGGAACGACTTCAAAGTTCGACGGAATTTGTGAAGTCAATTTTGGGTAGGGGTATAGTGTGGAGGGTTAAGGTAGTCGACTCTTCCTGGAACAGATTGGGAAAGATACGATGGTTTAGCGCACGGTATTACGTCATCCGAAGGTTTAAGTAGAATACGTTTTTTTTTTTTTTTTTTTTTTTTTTTGTATAAGAGGATTGTACAGGACACGAGTTATCGGAGTTATGTGCGGGGGGGTTGACAATACTCTCGGAATTTATGTGCCACCGACAACTGAACATAAATAAATCTGCGACACGATAAAACTGTAGGAGTCGCGTGAGAAAAGTGTACATGGTAAACTACTGTAATTAAATGCTTTTTTGGTCACGATATATTATGTTATTCTTTTGCCGACTGATACGACCCGCAGCCGGAGCGAAAAACCGTCTTCGTCTTCTTTGTCCCGCACAAACCGACTCAACTTTGCGCGCGGCTAACGTTGTTGTTACACCGATACACGTTCAGGGACTGTTGTCGAATTGAAAATCCATTCATCTGACGTAAATGTGTTCATAAATAAAGAACGTTTTAAACGACTATCGGAGAGAGAGAGAGAGAGAAAGAGAGAGTCAGAGAAAATAAATTCTTTTATACGATGGAAACATTTGATAAATGTAATATGAAATTCATAGAATAAATCATCACTAGGCTTAGGGACTTTTAGCATTTGCATACTTTTTTTAATTATTATTAAATATAGCAGAGTGCGAAATAAATTCGTTTCTCGATGCTATGATATATCAGATCTAAAATTTGAATGTGCATATTTTTGCATATTTGATAGATTTTACAGGAGAGTGCATATTTTAAAAGTTTTATGCTTATTTTGCATATTTTGTCAAAAATTTCAAATTTCAAATTAAAAACTATAGATACATATTTTAACTGGTCGAAAAAAATTGTATTAATAGGACTTAATATTCGGAGATTTACATTCGAAAACATAAGAAATTATTTAATCGTACAATGTAATTTTCAAGAAACTCAAAATGATGCAGAATTAATGATGTAATTTTTACAGAGAATATACATTTTTTTTTATATAAAACAATTGTTTTATTTAAGTAACAAAGTTATGCCATTTAAAAATATTGTAAAATTGTAATAATTTATTGTATTTTATTTTGTTTTTATCTATTTATTTTTTAATGATTTTATTTTATTTTTAATTCTCGGTTTATTTTTTCAAATTTAGTTGATACATAATATTCAATAATAAAAGTTGTATCTTTGATTAATAATTTTTAGTTATTGTTAATTATTAGATATAAATTTGAACTAATAACTTTTTAAAGTTTAAGTGAAAATAACCGAGATTTAGTGCATATAAATGCATATTATAATGCATATTTTAATGATTTTAGAAGCATATTTGCATGCATATTTGTGTATTTTTTAGAGCTATAAGTCCCTAAGCCTAATCATCACCATTTAAATTTTTTTTTCGTCAACGGACATATACGAGTATATATGGGTACCTACTTAAGTATTAAATTTTTTATTGTAGTTATGTTTATTTTTTTAATAATTATCTACATTATAATATTATATTTAAAATTGTTGTGAATTGTGATTCATGACTGTAATTTTTGGTAACTATATAATTATGTAATATTTATATACGATACACCTATGGTATATTTTATAAGTTATAACTTATAAATATACAACTATATATGATCTATTTTGCTTAGGATTTTAACGCATTGATATTATAGAAAATTTATTTACATATCTGAGTACTTCTATAAATTTTTGGAATTTTTGTGTTTTGAATATTTGCTCAGTTTTTATTTTTCAAAACATTACATTAATCGTTAAATATAATATTATATACGTAAGGTAAAAACATGTATGGGGAGAATATTAGAGTAATGAGTATTATTTTTTATAATAATAATAATTAATCTAAATATGGATTTTTGAAAAATTGAACTGTAAAAATTAATAATTTAGAAACAAAACCGTAAGATATAATCATATGAGTCATGACTATGCTTTATTAATTCATGTAACTTCGATCACGTGACGTTTTTCCCTTATTTCATATAGTAATAAACAGTCAAATGTCTATTAGGTAGGTAATAATAATCAAAATTAAATTATTATTACAAAGTAAACCACATATTATAGTGTGCGTCGAAAACTATAACTGTAATATAGGGTGAAATTTTCACTAATAAAATATCAATTCTTTTTCAATCTTCAAGATTTTTTTAATGTTTAATAATTTAATATTATAATTTTACGCTTTTATAGAAAATTCAAATTTTTTTATATTTTTCATTTTTTTACTTTTTTTTTTTTTACTACCTTATTATATCTCTTTTTAATTTTAAAATATTGATGAAAAGTATATTTTTTTCTAAACGTTTAATACGTCTAATATCGAAGTAATAATAAATTATTATTTATAAACGTTCAAAAGGTCCAAAAAGTTCAAAAAGAAAAATATGATTATGTTTATCTCGGAAAAAAATATCCTGTATAAGGTTTACATAGGTAAATATAATACCTACGTATATAGTATAAGCACGATTCACGCAATGTTTTACATATTATTATTATTATATATTTTCACGTTCAAAAATCTATATAAGCCGTTTGACATTTTCCTTGCCTTCAACTTACTATATTTACAGGGTGTTCTGGTTGCGTCAGTTCGGGTCAATATAATATATTTCATATTTTGAAATATTATGTTTGTGTTACTTATATTTTATATTATATTTCGACGTATTTATTGATTTGTTTAAATTTAAATATGAAATTTACTACTTTTACAGATTTATGATAGGTATATAGTAATAATTTTTTTGAACAGAATATACGCGTAATACAAATTTTAACTTTTGTTAGATATTCACGTATGGTTTTGAACTTTTAAAAGGGTTGTATAACAACGTGTAATTGTCAAGAAATAAAGGACATAAAAAAGGAACGGTATAAAAAATTCATTATGGGACATCAGACATCCTGTAGATCAATGTCATGCGTGTTAGCGTGTATTGCGTGACATGTCACCGAAGTTATATTATTATTGTCCTGCCTCGGCGTTGTATTATAATATTTTATTATATGCTTTGGCATATAGCCCCAACAACAAAATATCACTGTCGTTATACCTGCATTTTACGCGGAGTCGTAGAAAACGATTACTGAAATATTGATGTTCTCCTGCAAAATCATGGGACGATTTTATTTTTCGACACGACACTGACAACTCGAACTCGTGAATTTATTCACGTCATTTCAAAACAAACACAGTATATTATTATACAAAGTCACCGTCTACATTTACAATAGTACCTAGGTATATATTTTATTTTTCGACGTTTTTTTTTTTTACAATAATATAAATATCTAATAATATTATATTATAGGTAATACTGTGCTATCAGATAGATTTGATAATAATATCCGAATATCGCTTATTGTTTACATACTGTACCCATATAGGAGGAAAATAAAATCATTATTGTTTCCTTTCAAGTCGGTATTCACAATATTATTATTGCGTATATTATAACATTTATAACGATTAAGTTTTGCTTTGAATTACAGTTGTAGGTATACCTACTTCTTTATTATATTACTGTTAATATCACGGTCTTTAGAAATTTTGATTAATTTTGCATCAAACATAATAGTATTACTTAGAAATAAATACAAATTGTGCTTGATGTATATTATAATGAAATACACAATTTATTATTGTAGACTCAAGCGTTTATTAGCTGTAGCAAATAGTAATATACTTTTGCACGCCAAGATTACACACTCTTCGAGCCGTGTATTATTCTGTATAAACGTATATATATATATATACTTACTATAACCATTTGTTGTTTCAATTTATTTATTAACCATATACAAATTGTTATAATTTTTAAAATTATCAATTCTATTATGATACGCGTATATTTATTTATATTTATTGTATTTAAGTTATCATAAAATATTGAAATTGAATTCGTCAAAATTTCATTTTCGTCGTTTTTTCTATCGCATTGAGTCAATTTTGAGAAATTCGAAAAATTACCTAAATAAAGTACCAACTACATCCATTTTCCTACTGGAAACAATATATGTTATTCGTGAAATTCGAAGCATTATTTCGGGTAGTAAAAGTGTCTAAACCGAAAAAAAAAAGAAAAAATACACACATCATTGTAAAACCAATACATTTTTCGCTTCTCTCAAAATTTAAAAGTTGAATAAAATATAACATATTATGTAATATATATATATATATGTACATATAACTTTAAAATTGTGAAAATTATTATAGCAATCGACCGGAAGAGATTTTCTTACACTTTCGATGCACAATAGTTATAAACTTAATTTAAAATCTAAGTCCAACACTATTTATACTTGTTTAGGTCTTTTTGATTTAAAACTAACCTGTATATTATTTATACATTTTTTTTTCTATTAAAATATTTACTGTATAAAAATAAAACCTTTAAATTGGATTCTACGTATATAGAAAACAAAAATTGAAAGATGTTACAAGATGAAAATAATCGTTTGGCCGGGTAGAACTTTATATAATAGGGATATGGTCAACCGCGATTGCAATGTCAACAATATTATTATTTCGTTGTATAACGATCAGTAAAACTATTTACAGACATTTGTCAATATATAGCGTTCAGCGACGGACCGAGTAAAATGTTTACAACCGAATTCTAAAGCAAATTCTGCGCTTGACATTGGATACTATACATTTTGGTTTGTGCTGTTGATGATGGCACTTGGAAAAATAACATTTTCTTATATCAATATATACGCTAATAATACAAAGCAACGTTCAGAATCGTTTCTATAATATATCGAACGAAATGCATTTAAAAAATAAACCTGTACGCGTGTATTGCAACTATGAAGTATTGCGATAACCGATCAAATGTAATCATAATTATAATATTTCGTATAATATTTAATATAATTTTGATACGATTCGTAAGCAAGTTATAAAGTTTCGACTAGAATGTAAATATTTACGTTAAACGCTAATTTAGAACATTATTTGGTTCATTTTTTTTTCTAACTCTATATGTATAATATAAGTAGTAAGTACTTTTATAAATCATACCAGTATAATAAACATTTAAATTAAGAAGTTTGTTTTTATGTATTTTGACGTTATTCAACTACACGAGGCAATCATATTTTATATAATATTATACGAGTGTGTTACCCCCATGCATACATCATTTTAATATTATCCGAACGTTGCCCTGTAAACTTTGGATAAAGTTATTTTTTAAATTTTGTTTGTATTTTTTAAAAAATTTTTGTATAATATTCATTAAGTGACCATAATTATGATGTTTATTATAATATTATGTTTTCGAATAAAAAAATTGATAGAAATTATTAGCTAATTATGAAATGGTGTTAATCGGTGTTCTGGTGAAGGAAAACATGATAGATTTGACATTTGAGAGTAAATATAATATAGGTATTGTATAATTTAACGTGTCATATGTCCTGTAGAAATAATTTTCTTTCTATAACAAATAAATGAATACAATATAAATTCATATTATTATATTTATCTAACACTATTTAAATTGTACTTAATGATCATCGATTTTAAGATTTTATTTTCACACGGAATTATAAAGATTTCATAATTCAACCATTTATAAAAAGTATCTTTTTTTTTTTTTTTGACATTTTTTGTACATTTAAAAAAAAAATGATGTTAATAGTCACAAATTTTTTATTTTTTTTAGGACATTATCCAGAATTGGTTAATGTTTAATTATTTTACTAATGTAACATTATTATAGAATGTTAATATTATACGTATCGCAAAATTATGGGGAATTTATCAAAATGCATACATGATGGTAATTATGTTAATTATTACAAGATGTAATGATTAAAAATAGGAAAATTATAATATTTTTATTTCATCTCGTAGTTTTAAGTTAATATAGGGAAAATTATTAAATTACATTGAATTAAAAGTTAAACGTTGCTTTTATTTTTGATTAATTTAACAAATAAACTATTGTTGACTATTAATTATAAACATTGCAACTTGTATTAATGTCCAACCTTACTTTTGTCCATAGTTGTAATACAAAACATAATTTTATATATCTACATGATATTAATATGATTATTATAGGATAGGTATTTATAATCTTAATTAGTGACAGTTTAATGTTTAATTATTTCGAAAGTTTTATTTCATATATAGCAAAGTAAAATATTATTCGCCGAATGAAAAACTAAACTTTTATTCTATTTTGCGGTTCTCGAGAAAACTCAAACTTTAATTAGTTAACCTTTAAAATTGTATACGTACAGGGAACTTTGTAAATTAATTAATTTTCAATTTTTTTCACTGGATACATAATATGGTATAACTACTACGATCATTATTTATATATTATAAAATAGTATACTTGGCGTATTTACCTCAGTTAAAAGCAGCACTTATATTTTATCCTGTAAATGTAGCTGTAAGTTTTCAATGTCAAATACACATTCATCTTAAAACTGTATATATTATCTTTTTACACGATAATTATTGTAGAATCAAAATAATTCTGGCTTACCTATAATTTAAAAGAAAGATAACTCAATATGTATTTTGTCAATTTTTTCAATAATAAAAATAGCCTTTAGCTTTTTTTTTATAGTTGGCATTTAAGTATTCTTTTAAATTTATTTTTTGTTTTGTTTTCAACAGTTTAAAAATTGTGTTCTAGAAAAAAATAAACGATTGAGATAATAATCAATATAGAAATTAATTTTTAATGATTATCCAGTTTTAAATTTACAATATTATTAGATAGGTACATACGTATTACAGGTGGGTGAAGAAAATGTTTTATTCGAATTCTTTGGGATAGATTAGGTTAGGTTATAAAATATTATTAGGCATATAAGAATATATTAATATCGTCTGAAACCCCGTTGATGGTATTCAAAATAATTATTATGGTTTTCTACATAAAGTACACTACGATGGGCGATGCCAGCTGCATATAAATTTCATAACGACATTGCCACACTGCGAATAACAGAGAATAGAGAAACTCTGAACAACGATCGAAAATGATAATTCATTGAAATAATAATTATAATATGCGTAAATATATTATATAAATTAATATTAATATTATTATAACAATTTTTTATGATAATAAGATAATGTTAATATGTTTAGTGTGGAATATTCGATTAAAGTCTAAAATACTTACGAATAATATATTAATAAATTTATATTACATCAAATACAATTTTAGTATGAAAACACATTAATTTAAATTTTCCGTCTATGTATATTATATTATTATAATGTTATCGAGTTCATTGACAGTTTGACGTTCGATAAACATACATTTTAATATTTTAAAGGCAAGTAAATGTAATAATGGGTAAAATTATTACACACGAAAGATATTAGTTTATTATAACGTGTAGATTTTAATTTAATCAATAAAGTATATTATTATTTGTAAAATTCGACTCTTAAAATAAAAATTATACGAGTGAAATGCATTTAACTCACCGATTATTTCTTAGATAGTTCTAAAATTCTTCGTTTAAGTTATTAATAATATTATTATGAAGTCCAAAATTGTATTATTTGTATATATTATGATTTACCAATATATATATATTAACTTAGAAAAATTCAAAATTGTCATATTATCTACAATTAAACATAAATGATTATTAAAAAACTCAAAAAGTATATCCTTAATACGCTGTTATAAAAACGTTGAATTTTATCATCCATACATTTATTATATTTTAGATATTAGTAATTATCAGTAAAATTGTCATAAATCATTCACCTATGTATGATCAAATACAATTTATTTTGTAATTATTTATTGGTAGTAAAAATAATAAATATATCATTGTATAGAAAAACGAATTCAAATATTTGTATAATAAATCACTATTTGTAAGATTAATCTTGATCCTATAGTCTAGTAATAATACTATGACCGCAATCATTCGGTACCTATAGTAGTACAAAGCCTAATCAAAAGCTAATGTATCAATGAACCGTTAAGCTGTACATTTCGATTACCATTTATATGAAGATTTATGTGGACATACGATTATTAATGTTTTCGTATAATTTATTCTTTGATATTTTCAGTTCTATATATCGTTTTTTTATTATTTTTTATGATTTTATGATATACAATACCTACAATAATAATTTTTATTATAATATAATAGCTGAGCAAATTAAATTTACTTATTAATGTTTGTTTTTCTATAGAATTATATTTTGGTTAATATTGTTTAATCTTAAAGACGTATAAGCACTTTATTAATTTGTAAGTTAATATAATTAATTATCAATTTATAAATTATTATAATAATACCAACAAAATGTCTTATGAATCATAAAATATCATAATCAATTAATTAATAACTTTTATTTTATTTACATACATTTTTTCTTATAAATCTGTAATTTTTGTAAAATATTTATAAAATCAATATATGAATATAATATATAAAATAATAATATGTTCCATGATTATTAAATAGTTAACCGAAGCTTATGAGTTGTTGAAAAGTTTTGTTGTTTATATTTTGCAGATATGATCTAAATAAACAACTGTCAAGAAGAAATTAAAATAAAAGCTATGCAGAGTATATACTGCAGTTTCAGATGACATTTAATATAATATTACGGTTTAGAATGTTATCCATTGGTTCAATATTGAAAATATTTTCCTTATTTTAAGATCGTATTTCTTATGTTATAGGATATCACTTTCAACTTTAATTTAATTTACATCAGTGATAAACCAATACGAAAAAATGCCAAGTCCTTCCGTTTTCTTCTAAGTTTATGTTTTTTCTATAGTATGTATTGTTTAAAAGTCACAGATTTTTAAAATTTTTGGTTAAGTATACTTATAAATATGATATTATCAAAAGATAAAATAATTGCAAAATGTACCAACGCTTTAATTTAAGTATACTGTACAAAGCATGTTAGATATTTAGTATATTATTAGTTTGTCATTTTAAATACGGATGATTAACACGATTTTTTTATTCTCATGTTAAAATATTTAATATTTAATTAAATTTTATTATAGTTAATTAAAACTGTTATCCTGTTCAATCGATTAGGAAATTTTTGAGATAATGTTATTTTTTAAATGCATAATAAATATATGACTACCTATTGCGCCAAAGGGGGTCCTCACTGGCGGTTGCCCCCAATGACTCACACCTATGGAAACTGGAAGGGGAACAGAAGCCAGAATAAAAAGTGTATAGGTAGCACTTAACAATTTACAAATATGATAGTTATGGAAATAGGAAATGTGCCGCAAATGACAGGCACACTAGTTTATTAATAATACAATAATAATAAACAGATATATAAATATAGGGTAGTCGCCATTGTACAAAATATTCTGAATAAAAGATAAACGTTAAGCGTTCACAAATATAATATAATGTATTATGATACAAAATAAAAAGAAAATACGCCGACCTGGACCTTCCATGGAATCCGGACGTCAATGTTGGGGGGGCGTAGGTTCAGTCGCCAATGCGTATAATGGTACACGACCAAATAATTTTTTTATAAAAATATTTTTTTATTTCTGATTATTTTTTAATTGTATTTTACTTTTATAAATAGGTATATATTTTTCTAATAGAAAAATTATTAACGGATAATAAATTAATTTCTACAAAATATTATTTTATGCTTAATTTTCTAAAGTTATATTAGGTATACAGGTGTATAATAGTATGAGTTTTGTTTAGAAATAATTTCGATCATAAATTAAATGAGATAAGAACGAAGACAAAAGAAAACCATTAATTCATTCTCATACTCGTTGTATTTGTTCAATAAACATTTGTTTGTTATTATTCGAAAATATAATGTTATTTGTACGTATATATATATATATATTATAAACTGTGGTATAACGTAACCGACTATTCGATTCCCAAGGGGTTGGTATACCGTAGTGGAACATAGTAAATTAAAATCTTACAAATACCGTCTAGCACTATACGCGTTTCTTCTTAATTTCCAACACAATCGAGGATACTTTCAATGTATATACTCGTAGTATAACTTACAATCTATTTTTGAAAACGTGAGACAACAGTTTATATGCAAAACGTGATCAAATTTCATTTATTTTTCAGACTCTTTATTTTCGTTAACAGCCGTATACATTGGCTAGTGATTTATAATTGAAATCGAACAAACCTCCTCATAAATTGGCCAGTATAGGATTTAAATATTCAGGCAATACTGTACAGAAAAAGATTTACCGCGTGCCGTTCCGTTCTGAAGGAAAATAGTATTGCGCAGACCTCTCTAATAACGACCTTCTGTAATAAATAATTAATTATTAATTATTAATTATTTAATTATTTTCTCTTTTTGTGGAGCGCGAGGATAAGTCGTTCAACGCTTTACCCCCGTCCTAAATCCATACCCCGAACGTATAAAAAAAAAAAAAAAATAATAATAAAATAAACAAATAGAAATATATATATATATATATATATATTATATGCATATAAATTCAGGAGAGTCATAAATTAACCAGATAAAGTAGAAAGAGAACAACACGAAAAAAAACTCGCGCAAGAGCCACAAAGCCACCCGTTAAAAAGGACTTCAAAACCTCTAAATAACAAGTAGCGAACCCTTAATTCTACTTACTAGCAGCGACATTTATACGTTTTCCGAGGCCCACAAGAAAAATATGGTTACTTATCACAGTGGCGAAACACAATACCGAGACATATTATTATTTTCACGGAATATTTCCCCCGCGGCGGTAAATATATAAAAAGGAATAATACGGATTTTTAACGACAACGCGTTCGATCGTATTTATATTATAATATAATAATATATACCTAATTTAATCTTGTGGTAAAAATATTATCGTACAAAAATAATTACGCGGTATTTACTTTGAGATGTCTCAGATGTCCATACGATAATATTATCCCTTTGACGAGTATAATGACGGAAATTTCCATCATTTTAACGATTGCGACTTTTTTGAATTTATGATGTGTTTAGTGTTTACACTTTACAATAACGTTTTTATTAATAATATACGATACTTATAATGAAATGTATAGTGCTCTCTCTTGACTCTTGGTTTTATTAGGAAATAGGAACAGAAAATTTTTTATATAACTGACGTAAATTTCCGTCATTACTATAACAAAAAGTACGGATTTTTATTAAAATTAATATCTACTCTCTGAGTGTATCACATTGAAAAGGGTTATAATGTATTCGTATAATATGTACCTATTATAATAAATTTAGTATAGGCATACGGTAGATATTATATAATAATTATATTTAATAAATAAACGACGGATCGAGGTTACGACGATGAGGGTAAAAGTTTTGAAAAGATTTTATCAATTTCATCTGTCATAAACGGGTTTTTGCACCAGCGCGACTCTCCGTCAAAATCCTCGAGCCACCCCTTCGATATTATATAATAAACGCTGTCGGCTCTCAGCCAGAAACATCTTCTGTTTGCCGTTCTTAATGAGTTTAATATGCTGTGTTTACACCTATTTCTTCGTCGCGAGTTTACGGACCCTTCACGCGAGTGTATACAAAGCAGTGTACGCTCGCAATATATTAGATTATTTGTTTTCAGCCCTCTTTGCCACAATATATTATCATTATTATTATTATTATTATTTGGCTGTATGTCTATACGTGCTTGTGTATACTCGTGTATTATTGACACTGGCGCGACGTTAATATTATATTGAAGATATACTTCACAACGATAAATCGGTCTCTATACGTATATTGTCTATACCATAGATTGAAATCACTCGTCGTCACCACCATAATACTCGTATTATAATGTTATTGTTATTAATTTATTATAATGCTAGTATAATAATATAGTGTTAGTGATAAATCGCGATAAACGTAGGTATAGTAAAATTTTTGTTGAAAATCGCTTACAAATTACAATATCCATACTATTATAGGTCGGAAGAGAGAGAGAGAGAGAGAAAGAGAGAGAGAATATCGTTTTTATTCATACAAAATACTCCGTTTAAATATACGAGTTTAAACTAAATTTTTTTTTTATTTTATAATAATTATTATTATTATTTACGCTTTTCGTGGTTAATTTATTAATCGATGCTCGTAATATTACAAATTATTATTATTAATAATTACGGTCGGATAATTGTCCACAATGACGACAATATAAAATATACTATATATATATTATAATAACGATGATTTACCGCGTATAGTTTGGTCGTCGAGAACAATAGTTGATTATAATAATAATTATAATAAAATCAGGTCGTCGTGGAATTTATGTCCGCGGCAACAGATCGTTCTAAACGGCGGATTGTCGCGTAAAACAGCCGATGACTGCGACACGAAAGCGTTTAATGGTCGGCCTGAGTCGAGAAAAATTCAAAATAATAATATTCGTATATTAGGTACATACAAAACGTTCGTTAAGAAGAATATTGTTTACACGCGAACCGTATATTAGGTATAGGTTATATTATATACAAATTAATAATATAGCCGCGTAATATAAAATAATATACTTTCCGAAAAAAAAGGGTTATCGTGTATAGAATAATGGTTACTGGTTATAGGTAAGGCGTATATGCAGGGTGACCTATATCTATTTACTCATTGTAACATATCAGCGGAAAATTAAGATTTTTGAAAAGCGTTTTCTTTTAATTATTACTTAAGTATAATGGACTACCGATATATTACTTTTTTAAATTTAATAATTTCCAAAAAAAAAAAAAATAAAAATAATAACTTTTTATTTTTTAAGTTAAATGAGTTTGAAAATTTCTAGAATAAAATTGCGCAATAATTTTGATGGGTCAACTTATTAATTCAAAAAAGATGTCGATTATTTAAGAATTTCTTGAAGAAATTGTATATCTGATGTAGTGACGTCATTATTTGAAATAATTTTTATTATCATGGCACGCAAAAAACATATTTTAACATAATTATGAATTCATTATTTTACTATTATTAGTTATCAGTATTTTTCGATTAATTATCCATCTATCGAATTCTCTATAGTATAATCGTCACGCGCGCTGTTTTTCTCTCGACGCGCGCGTTCGGCTGCAGGGATGTAAATTAAATTACCCCGTTAACTTTTATTCAAATTCTAATTAAAATTAAACACTATGATTTGCACACATATATCCCTGCGGCAGGAGTTGATACTCCTTTTGCTCGTCTTTTTAAAATTTTTTTTTTTTTACGCGAATTTTCGTTTGTAATCAAATACGTCCGACGAAACGGCGACTTTACCGAGTCGAACGAGATCGTATATTAATGTAATCGGCGTATAATTTTTTTCGGGGATGAAAAAAAACCCCTGCGAACAAATAGCGATTCGGTTAAAACGTTTGGCCGCATCGTCGTTTGAACGCGTAACGTCAATGGCTTCTTGCACGTCGAACACAATAGATGTTATATCCGACCAATTAAAATCGGTACGAGGCGCGGCGGGAATCGTTTTAAATGTTTAATTACAGCTAACGAACCCGGGACGCGTATATACCGAAAGGCCCGGGATCGACGCCACACGCCGTTCGTATAATATTCACTCTTCGTCAACGACGATATAATATATTATAATAATAATATCATCGACGTTATATAATTGTTCTAAACCGGAACGAAAATAATTATTTTAATTTCGACACGAATCGTGCGAAATTCGAATTCACACATTTTAAATTATTGTTCTGCAGCAGGTATAGGTTAGGTATATACCTACATAAATTATAGTATAATATTATTATTATTATTATTATTATGATAATGTCGGGAAAGAAAAAAAATATTAAAGTTGACATATATAAAATAATATATTTATATACCATTTGACACTTTGTCCTTGCGATTTACATATAGATCATATACATATATAGAAATATCTTGGAAATCGCTTCGCCCGAAATCGTCTCTATTTTCGAATATGCGATGAATCATCTTTCATATCTTATATTTAATATCACTATATATATTATTATATGGTCTGACGACGAGTAGAATGTGACGGGAGGTTTTTTTTTATAAACAATATTATGATTATAAACTAGAAAAAAATAAACGTATTTGATCTCAATATCTGAGGTCTTAGGAGTTACAAAAAATCCATCGAATTATACTTTTAAAAATATGTTTTATTTATATGACCGTAGTTTAATTTGTGTTATTTTCTATATAGATACATAAAATGAATTCACGTCAACAATTTAAAAATAAAAAATATATTTATATATGGTTTACAAAATGTACTTTTTAAAATAATAATATTTTAATTCCTGTATCTTGCAGCTGTCAACATATCCACGGTAATGATTACGTAATAAAATATATGTCAGCGTATATTTACGCATGTAACTAAAACTTATACGAAATGTATTTATTTGACAGATTTACTTATAACTTATGTATAAATAGTTAAACAACTTACATTTAAATAGAAACGCATTAAAGTAAAAAAAAAAAAGACTGTGTATATTTGTCTTTGCATTTTTGAGAGTAAAAAAGTCCGCGGCAAAAACGTTATCCCGAGGGAATAAAATATTTTCAGAATCTAAATATTTTATTACCTATATACACGTAGGTACGTTACGTAATGTAGACACTTTTGCCAATCATCTTTATCTCAATGATTTAATATTTTATATGAATTCTCACAAATCAACTATTATTTTAATATGGAAATATATAACAGTAATACCATTGACTCGAAACGGTTGAAATCAACTGTTCATTGGATTGTAAAAAAAAAAAAAAAAAAACGTTTTAAGAAAAAGTTATTAATAGATAAACACACGAAATTTTTTTATTTTAACAACTGAAGATTAGCCTACGCGTTATTTATAGGACCTTTAAGAAAAAATATTCACATTGGAATTATAATCTTCTTTCCGCATTTCGGTCTGTTACCGTGGTTACTACACGTTCTCAGCATATATATATTCACGATGAACGGCACATCTAATATTTCCCTAACGATATATTTTAACCGTAAAGTCATGGCAACTGAATTGACGTATCGTAGTCAAATTATTAGTGGTACGGTGCACTTTTTCACTCTCCCGAACTACAAAATCAAATAGGTATAGCCCACGGCGAATATCAGACGTCCGGAAAACTCTTTTTTTTTTTTTTTTAGTTGAACGTTAATAGTAAAAAAAATATACATTTATTATATGATAATTTAACGGAAATAACTTACTAATTTCACAACTCAATTGTAAAATAAAAGATATAGCAATAACTTGATACACAATTTAAATTTATAATATTTAAAATATTATTTGAAACATTAAAAAAATAAATGAATTCGGTCTGTTAAATATTTGATATTTTGATAAATAACATTTGTGTCATATTTATTCGAATTTTAATTAAATTATGATAATTCATGCCATTAATACTATTGTATAAAGGTTTCAAATTATGATTGTTATAAAAAAAAATATATAATTATTGAAATTTGAATATAAAGCCATTGTGATAATATAATATTATGGCGTATCTATAACAATTTGTTCATTACCCAAATTTTATATTATGACGAGAAGACGGTTATTAGTTTTTAAACTTTTTAGAGTTATTGAAAATTTGAAATAATTATTATAACGTTATCATTGTACTGCATGTATTTAAAATATATTATTATTAAAAATAATTTAAAATTTAATTTATAAAATAAATTTATTCACTCCTTCTTCAGGCGTCCCACAGGGTGCTGGTCTATCACCACTTCTTTTTGCTTTATTTGTAAATTCTGTTTCTTCAGTGCTTTCACACGCTAAAATTTTCATTTTGGCCGATGAAGCTCTTTCTAAAAATTAATTCCTCCCATGATTGCCAACTACTTCAAGATGATCTTAATAGATTGGTACTAGGCGAGAATCTAAGTCTTTTTTTTTAATATCCCCAAATGTTCTTCAATAACATTCACTCGTCTCCGATCACCCATTCATTATCCTTACCATATCCATAATTCTGATATTCAGTCCTCTGGCAACTTTATACGTGACTTGGGAATAGGATTCACTCTTACTCAAAATTTTTCCCCGCATAAACACATAGAAGAGATATAATGTAAGGCCCTTAAAGTTCTTGGGTTCATCCTTCGTTCTCCTCAACTGTATAATATTTAATTCTGCCCCTAAAAGCACTTTACTGTGCCCTGGTTCGACCTATAATTGACAGTTGTGTACGGTAGCGTATTATATATATATATTATTTTTCATTCCACAAATATCACACAAAATTCAAAAAATATGATGTGAACATAGTCTCATTGAGAAATAATAATCTCGTGAGTCTATTGGGCAACACAAAAGACAAAATCGAAACCGAATAATCAGTAATATATTAAATTCAATGCGAAAATTGTGATAAATGTTATATATTGGCTAAACAAGAAGAAACCATAGGTACCTATAAGATTTAAAGAACACATCAGAAGCATGAAGAATCAGGAAACAGATAAGTCTTCTCTATTCTATAGCAGAATAATTTTTAGAATTTAATCATAATATTAACACAATAAAATTATTAAAACAAGTCACAAATAATCAGGAATTAAATGTAAGAGAAGCTATTGAAATGTCAAAAAATAAAAATAATCTGTTAAATTGGAATTTTAATCCATTACAAAATAACTTGTTAAAACTGTTACTATAATAATTAATAATACCCGGCTTCGTGTGATGACGTCATGCACGGGAATACACACTATATAAGGGACATCGGACATGTCACGCCAGAAACGGTCAGTCTGTGTTTTGCACTGATGATGGTAACTTTGTTATAGGAATACGTATTTGCTTTAAATAAAAGTAAATTTTTGTGGACTTGGGATTTTATTTATTTAAATATTAATAGTACTATTAATTATGTTAATACCAATAAAATTTGCACGTTTCATTAAGTTCAAAATTGCCTGTGTTATCCTAAATTATTGAAATAGATTTCGTTAAAATTTTAATACTTTAGAATTTTCGTCATTTTTTGTATTATTTCCTGAAGCATTAGGTCAGTTTTGAGAAATATGATAAATGACCTAAATAAATTACCAACTATTGAACTATAAAATATTCTCTATTAGAATCGTATGCAATTCATGGTAATCGGAGTAAACCTAACCTTACCTTTTTAATGGTATCTTGTATATTATAATTCTCATTTCTTTGGTATACAAGTATATTGATAGAGTATTCACAAATTCTTTTAATAAATTACAAAATAATAATCATGCATGGTTTGGTTGATTTTTAAATGTTAGTTAAATTCTATAATTAGGACTTTGAAAAAAAAAAATTAACTTTATTAAAAAAAAAAAAAAAATTAAAACCGTTAAACGATGAAATAAATAAAAACAGAACATTGAAAAATTGTATAGAAATTATAAAAATTATAATAAATATATAATACTCCAACGCTATAGACATTTCATATTATGTAGCTCGACAATTATTAACATAGATCATATTATATAATTTAATATGCGGTAGATAACTGATAACTTTATCTACTGTAATTGTATAGATATTTTAGTAGTATAAATTTTTATACTATACTTATTATATAAACTTTTGCTATAATAGCATACAATTAATCAAAGAAGTAAATAATTAATATTATTTCAAGTATATTGAAATAGAAGTAGAGTAATAAATAAGCAATTAAGTGTAATAATATATTAAGTATGGATTATTTTTATATTATGTAGAATGTTACAGGAAACCGCACAAGTATATTTTATACACATAACACATGGGTTCTAGTCATACTTTATTGTTGTTGTTTGTTGACAAAAATAAAATAATGGTCAAAACAATAGGTATAATATATTATTATTGAACTATATATAATTTGCGAGGAGTTAAGGATAATAGATTATATATTTTTTTGGCCCGCTGTCGTCGTAAAACATTATTGTATTCTGAACAAAACGATCGCAGGACAAATTTCAGTTACTTATTTACTTCCTTGTATAAATAAATCTACTAAGATATAAAAAATATTAAAAATATCTTATATAATATCGTACGTACGATAATTATTATACTCTATCTAATAACATGTATTGTCAAATTGTCTAAACAAATTTTCAGGAAAAATTAAAAAAAATTATAAAAATGATTAAAAAAGTTTCTCTTTATAAAAAAAAATATATCACACGTATTAAAATATATTATATAAATTTCTTTTGTATATAATATTATACGAAATTTTCAATTTTGTTATAAAAATATCGTTGGTATATACTTATTGATATAATAGATTAATAGGTACTACTTTAGACGAGTAAACAATATTTTTAAAATACGATGATTTGCTATTATCCCTTATTTCTATTTATTGTCCAGTCTTTTACACGTATCTGGTCTTTTACAATGATATGTGTCTTTTTTTTATTTTTTATGTCTGTAAACGCTACTTCTACCAGAAATCATATTCCGATTATCTCGAACAGCATAATGATTCCGATAAAAAAATTGGATGTAGTCGGTACTTTATTTAGGTCATTTTTCGAATTTTTCGAAATTAAACTTATGCAGCAAGAAAAACAACAACAAAAAAAAAAAAAAAAAAATGATGAAAATTCACAATATTAAAATTTTGACGAAATCGAAATTCGCTCAAAATAATTTTTTGGAATGTGATTATTTAACATTGCGTTAAAATACAAATAAAAATCCTTTCCGCACTTATGCTTGACCCACACCAGTATCAGCTATTCTTTTTAAAAGGATATTGTATATTATAATAATAAATAAAAATAAAAACAGTATTATTCTTTATTTATAATTTATAAAATATAAAACATTTCTTTCATCTTTTTTATTTCCCTCTTTAATTAAATCAATTAGATATTACGTATAATAATTAAAGTACCTATATAAATATATATAAAAAAAAGTTCTTTTTAAATTAAAAATATGATTTAGAGAATTGATATTTTCCTTGGTTTTACAATATTATATTTATATAATAATAATTATGCATTTATGCCTATACTGTTTTTTTTTTAATGTCCACAGAAAACGAAAAGAACTTTTAAAATATAGTAAGAATAAATTTCCAAACACGCCGCGTTATTTTTGGTAAATCGCTGGATATTTCATCAATTGTATGAAATAAATTAAACGTTTTACAAAAAAAAAAACCCCGGTTAAAGGTGAAAATAAAAATAATTGTATTATGCGTTACGAAATCGAATAAAATATTATATTATATAATATTATATTATCGATATTATATTTATAATATATATGTAGAATCGATGGGTACATTTTAAACAATTAAATTAACAATTAAATTTTTGTCGACAATAATATTAATTAAAAAAAAAAAAAAAAAAATACGCATAGACGTATATTATGTGGAAAATAAAATTTCGAGGGAAATATCTAAAAATCTGAAAAATCTTCGATAATAATATATAAGTATATAAACGGAGGGTGCAGTATAAGACGCCCGGCGATCATGCGGTGCTCGATGGGGCGCTGATTGAGTTTTTGCACGCGAACGAGATGACGATGACGTGTCCTCGAGTGGAGAGAAGAAAAAAAACTAAGAGACACGACACGGTCGTCAGTGGGTGTACGAGGGGAAGATTGATCGCGAGAAGACCGTTACAAAATATTAAGGGATGCCGAGTTGTTGTTGCGCCATATAAAATCCAGCCTTGGCGGCGGCGGAGACTCGCCCTCTTGTACACGAGCTGCCATCCATCGACTAATTCGCTCGTCGTTATCGCGGGGCTAACGGATTGCCCGTTCGTTATATTTTATATATATACGAGCGATTACGAGGCGATACACACATACGGAAGCGGCACACGTGCCACGCATATAAAAGTGAAACAAAACTATATTATAATCGCAAATCGAAAAATCATAATATGTTATATTTCTCGTTCGGTTTTTACATTTTTCTCGACAATAACGCACAGGACGATGTGTCCGAACACGTTTATTATAATAATGTTAAAGCAATAATAAAGTGTATAATATAATATAGCTAAAGAGGTTTCTTTTGAAACGTTCAACGTTCATATGGTCGTCGGATCCAGAAAAAACTCCTTCGTATAGTTTAAAAACGTTTATTTTTTATTTATTTATTTTTTTTTCATAAGTGTTGAAAAACAAAAAAATCACTGTAACGTTTTGGTAATCCTACATATCAATATATCCATATAATATGTTATATGTACGGAGAAAGATGAATCGTCGGAGAAAATTTACCTCGATTAATAATATTATTTTAAAATTTATTACAAGTATCATAATTTAATTTTTCACAGGCGATTTGAATTATTTTTAAATCGTAGTAAAAAAAAATTCAAACGCGAAATATTACAAAAATGACAGAATAGTATCGTTCATAGAATTTCACATGAATTCGTTAATATTTTATATAGATATCTTTTGTATTGTATGGGGTTGTTATATATAGTGTATAGGATTTATTGACCGTATTGTAGTAAGGAAAAACATTTAAAACGTTTTACACGAAATAACTTTTATCAACCGTTTCTAAAACTTAAAATTAATACTCAGAAATAAGAATAAAATTAAACATTGTAATGTAGCTATAGATGTAAAATACAAAATAAATATAAATTATTAGTTTTAAATATATATATATAAGATTTTATTTTATGTGTACATGTTTTATGTTAATGCAGTGGATTTTAATATTATAATTCAATTGTTAATTCGATATAATAATATTAATGGAAGTTCCATTAATATTAATTAAAAATAAACGTTATATTAGTTTAATACAACCTTATCACTAAATTAATTGGTCTTAACAAAAATGTTACTTGTAAATAATTATAATTTTATTAAAAAAAATAATCATCGACCCTATTATAAGACTTAGATTATGAAGTCTAATTATTTTCTAGTATTATATTAATAATATCTATAATTATTTATAAAATACATTTTTACTTTATTATGTACTCGATTTATTCAACTCGTCATCATATTAGTTTCTACTTTTCTAGTATTGTTATAATATACGAAAAATAAAGATTAAAATTTATTTAAATATAATAATATAATGTTAGTTAAAATCTTTATTTGTTAATAAAATATTTAAGTTATAACATTATTTTCTGTACATGTATACGTATATAAAACAAGAAACTTTTAGATTAAACGATGACTACAATAATGTATACAGCAATGTACTGTACACAAAACAATATTGTTATAAACTTTATATTGTCTTTAAAATTTGTGCTCGGGGGAATTTTTTTATGAATGCGGAAGTTATAAATATATACTCGTATACATTGCAAAAATATCAAGGAAAATTAAATTATTGATAAAATAAAAATCCTAAATATATTATGTATATTAACACTATTTCCAAATATAATATGTATAAGTCTAGTTAATAAAATGATTGAAAACCTGGTGGATATATTATATTTTACATTATTAAATATTATAAATAATAAAACTTATAATGAGTTAAAATATAAAATAAAATATAAATCAGATCAGTGTGTATAAAATATTGTTATTTGGTACTAAGTTTATTACCATTGATATTTGAGGGTGAATAATTTTTGAATCGAAGTTACGTGAATTGCATCATGTTATTTGATGATAGACAAGGTCGTAAAAAAAAGATTGATTTATTTTTTTCCAAATATTCTATTATTATTTTACGGGATAGTGGGTTAGTTTAGCAGAAGTTGTTGAGAAAATGATTTTGAAGTACCTACGTTGCACTTTGCACCTGTCGAAGTGTAGATTTTCACGGACAGACTACGAGTATATAATATTAACAAGACAATAGGTATAGTATTTAGTTTCATACGTTTTTTGTTTTAAAAAAAATGAAAAAGAAAAAGAAATCTGAGATAAGAAGTTTTAATATAAAATATTAAAATGATACCGAAAAAAGTAGTAAGGATACATTAATTTGTATTATAATAGTGAATTGAAAAATTAATTATAATACACATATATATTATTGAACTGCGTGAAAATAAGTTATACAAATATTATAAATTTATAATAATTATGAAGGCATATTGAATAGGCAATATCAATACAGAACTGTTTATTGAGCTTAATTTTAGGTATTCTAATTCTGATAATATTTTGCTTCGAATTGAAAACTTAAATTATTTTATGTTAGAATTCGATAAAAACTACTAACTCATGCAAAGTTATAACGTGTATACATGGGGAATATTTAACTAAAGTTTTTATAGAAATATTACATTTTATTGATAGCGATTTTATACTAACTTTATTGTAGAGTTTGTCATTACCTACTTTTAGAATAATGGATGTAAAAATGAAATAGTTTAACTAAAAATTATATTGTTACAGTGATATTAATAAAAAGCTAATTCTAGAAATTTCGATTCGTTAACCTCTATTATTGCAAAATGTCAATGTGATAGGAAACTGTCACTAATTAATTTCAAAAAATAAAGAATAATATGCGTAATAGATAAATGATTGTTTATAAAATTATAACATATCCATTTTTATGTTCCTATTAAAATGTAAAGCTTATAAATAAAAAAATTAATAAATTATCCGAATTTTGTTTTCCATATATAATTATTCACAAGTCGAATATATTTTGTTAAATAATAATAAATAATTACTGTTAGTCCTTTTTTTTTTTTGGTAATGTAAAATAATAATATATAATTAAGTTTTGATTACTCGTGTTTCGTGTAAGATTCTTCTTCGCCATTATCCGTTTTTATTGAGAAAAGATAATACTAATTAGTTTAGTTGTTTACGATATTAAAAAACATATTTAATTAATATTGTATTGTATATCGTTTCTTTGATGGTCGGAGGAAAGAAGGACTTTTATATCGGAGATTCAGCTATAGTTAATAATTAAAAAAGACGAGCTGATACTCCTGCCGCAGGGATATAGGTGTACAAATCATAGTGTTTAATTTTAATTAGAATTTGAATGTAATGATAAACCATTGCGTTCGAAAATACGATTCTGAACGAAGTTCAGTCAGATAATGTAGGTATTGATTAATATATTGCCGTTTTTTCTAACGCTTAGGGTCAATTTTGAGGAATTCGAAAAATGACCTAAATAAAGTACCAAGAACATCCAATTTCCTACCGGAAACATATGCTGTTCGTGGAAATCGGAGCGTTATTTCGGGTAGTAAAAGTGTTTTCAGACATAAAAAGAAAAAAGAAAGGGGAAAAAAAAAGGACACACTTTTCATTGTAAAACCAATACATTCTTCTCTTCGCTCAGAATTTAAAATGTGGAAAATAATGACTATCTGAGAATAATTTTCGAATGGAAAATATTAAAAAATTATTATATTTTAGAACCCACACACGCACACAACAACCCGTATAATATTATTATTATTTTTGAGCGTATTTGTTTTCTGGTATAAGTCTGAACCGTTTGGATTGAAGTAAAACGTTAATTGCGTCCGTCAAATTTCGTTCGTTTCTGGGGCTGGCCAAAAATCTGCGAGTGCCGTAACGACGAGCGACTTTCCCGATCAAAGTCGAGAAACACATCCGGTCGCCGTCCTTGGTCGGCAACACGGTCAGTATGAAACAGCGTAACGTCCAGTAACTCAGTCTCGGGACGCAATCGTGTTCCATCGCCATCTTTCCGAACGTAAATCAAAATATTGTAATTTATATTATTGCTTATTGTAATAACAATTGTTATCACACATTTGCAGAGTCGTCCACCGTTGAACAATAATTCACTTTGTTTATTTTTTCTACCCATCGGTTGCCATGACTCGTGCGAGTTTACGTTTTTTGTACGAGCAAAACGCGCTCTTATCAATAATCGATATTATGATAATAATATTATATAGGCGAAATCCAATAATATATTAAAGTTGTTATTATTTATAGTTTAGAAACACGTTTTTATTTTTGTAAAAGCAATAATTTTCAATAAAGTATAATTATTATCACGCTAAGTGAAAACAATATATAACACTTATAACTATTCACTTAAATAAATCGACAATTGTTTACATTCTACCTTATAATTAAATCATTAAACTTCCCAATAAATTTGGAAAATAAATAAAACGTAACGGCGGGAATGGAGCAGTAAATCCTTTAAGAGTTAAATCGTTTTGCGATTGCGATGTCCGATGGTTTTAAAATTTAATGCTATTACCCCTCAACTGTAAATTGTCTATCCAGTTCCTTTAATAAATTGCAGGTATTTCTTTTCTTCCATACCTATATTATATAGGCAATGCGCAGAATAAGAAACGATAATTTTCAATACTTAACTTTTTAAATTTATCTTAGAATTATTACCTCGGATGTTGGTTTCATTAATAAATGAACGCAATATAAATAATTGGTTTGCATAATAATAAAAATGATTTCATTATTAAATTCAAAAAAATAAAAAATAACGATAGAGATTAAATAAGTACGTGATTATTTTTTGTTGTTTTTTTTTTTTATCTAAATAGCTCTAATATAATAAGGATGATTATTATTAAATAAAAATAATTAGTGTAATTTATTCAACTGACTTTAAATTAGTTAAAAGCATTATTAATTATTTATATACTATTTTTTTAACGGATACATATAAGTATATAATATAATTAAAAATAATATTATGTGTATTAAAATAGAAATTAATAATAATGTAAACAACTGTATTATTATTATAAGTTTATAAATAATATTTAATATAAATCAAATAAATCCGGAAGTATCCTTCATTATACTATGGTATAAATACGAATGTATATACAGCAGCCAACGTTAATTAAAAAAAAAAAAAAAAGAAGATATTAAATTTTTGGAAAAATGTATATAAGTGTGATTAAATTAAGTCAATTTAACGTACTTACTTAATTTTCTAATAATATTCATTAATTATTTTATTTATATATTAACAATAATTTTTCTAATACTTTATAATATGTATTCATTATAGATTCATAATATATTAATATAAACTTTTGTTATATAAAAAATAATAATTACAACAATATTGTATTGATTTCATAATTAATTCAGGGCCGGCTCTAGGGTAGGTCAAATAAAAATTTGTTTGAAATTTGAATGCATTGTTTTCATTTTTTTACTTATTTAGTTATTTGTGATATTACGATGAAAACGTCCATATAATCAGCATTATTATACAGAATACAGGTGAAATTATATTCTTTCTTATAGTGATAAATAGTTTGGTTCGCTCTGTATTTTTTTTAATACCTATGTGTTAATAACAATTGTTATTATAATCTTCTACTTTAATGTCCTTACGGTTAGATTTTATATTTACAATTGTCAATTATAATGAGTTAAATATGAGGTTAAAAATAATTTTACATTTAAGAAATATGTGAACGCTTAAAGATAGCTAGCCAATAAGCAGAAAAAAAAATGAATGGAAATGCAGTTATTACATTGTAATCTTGTTTAGGCGGATACAGTCTGAAAAGGAAATACAAAAAGGAAATGATAATAGTACAACAGTCTATGAGAGAATAATGGTTGCGAATAATATGCGATACCATAATAGAGGGAATCCGGTACGATGTTGTTATTATTGTTATTATTTTTTATCCCAATAACGTCTTCTATATTTGGCAATGTTTTCACAGCCCATTTTCGTAAGAAATGCTTTTCTAAACCATGTGCGTTTTCATCGTAAACTTAAAGAATTCAAGCGTTAAAATATAGACTATATATATTGTATCGGGACCAGTAAAATTCCATATATGTATATATATTATTATACAGAGTGATCAGAATATCGTGTTCAAAAATAACGGAGTTGACGTTGAAAATGTATATTATAATTTCTACAATTTTTGTAACATGAAATAATGATCATTCTGTATACATAAATTATATAAGTTTAGAGAAAGGAGATAATATTGTATTTATCATAATTCATAATATTATAGTATGTAATAGGTATATAATAATAGCAAATTGTTTTTATTATGAAATAGTTATTGATTTTAGTCGAAGATGAAGCAATTTTGACCGATTCCGATAAAATTCAAAGACTTTTAAAAATCGTGCAGGATAATAATGGCGAGTTAAGTGCCCTTAATGGCCTCTCCGTGTTGTTATCGTCGTCGCGGTGACGTTGCGTGCGAGCGTTACGGTACGTTTATCATTTGCGTATGTCTTCCGTAAAAGCTCTCGAAACGAAAGATAAATATAGGAACGTGAAATATAAAAAACTAAATATTGTCAATGAGTTTAATGAAAAATAAATTAAAATTATCCGCCGACGTTTGTAATTGATAATTATATTACTTTACAAAATCATATTCCCCGAAAGAAAAGGGATATTATTGTCCTAAATCAGGGATGGGCTAGTCAAAGTTAATAAAGGGCCAATTTTTAAAATTTTAAACATGGGCCACATCATAAATTATTTAAATATCTTTATGTTGACATTTTTTTCACATAATATATTGTATAAGTATATTATATATTATATTTTTTTTATACAAGTAGATATTTATAAAAAAAAAATTGTATATTGTGGAATTAAGTGAATCTAGCAATATGCCATAATAGATAAATATTTTCCCAAAATTTTACAATTTTATACAGCATTAATTTTTTCTTTTTTTGGACTCTGGAGAATTAAATTTATAAAAAAAAATATCGTGGGCCAGATAATATTAGTAGTTAGTACACGGGCCGCCCCAGTTGTCCATCCCTGGACTAAATAATATTATAAAAATACTACGAATTAAACGTCTTTGCGTTTACAAATAATAAATAACATAAGAAAACGAATTATTTCGAAGATTCTTCAGCGACTATATAACGTTAAATCGCGAACGTGGCGAACGAATTGTTTCACACAATTAAGGCGCGTATTTGGAATTTTCGAAGAAATTGTACTTCGATTTATATTAATATCTAATAATAAAATTGTTGACGTCTTCATCGTAATATAATTATTATTATATTCGTTTTGTAATTTAATTTCGTAACTCTGTCTCTTCTTAGTGGAAGCTATTATAGAAACCGCACGATAATTATTATTATTTTATGAGGCGTCGTAAATAATTCGTAACTTTTATTTTTTTCGTGAAATATCTATTAGTAAACTATTAATAGAATTTCGTGTGGTTCATATCGCGATTTTATTCATTTCGAAAATGAAAACAAATAATTTTCTTTCGTTCGTTTTCTCTCTTTTTTTTCTTTTTTTTTGATCCAAATCCAATAGCAATGAAAAAAAAAAAAAATGATTAATGTCATTCACGTGTAAAAGTATAAAATAACGTCTTGGACCGTCTTGTGATGTCTTGCGCGAGATTACCCCCGCGACGATCGTCTCAATCCGACCGTGTTTTCACGTTGTCGTTTCCGTCGCACGCGTAAACGTGGCTAAACACAATACACGGAGGACAATAGCGGCGTGTCAAACGATTACCGTTCGTACTTTGTTCTCGTTGTTTGCGCGTCAGCGAGCATTTCTTTGCGACGGCACGCGACCAAAACGATGTTTACACGCGAAAAGAGTCGTCATTTCATCGGGCTACTGTGACACAACGGAAAAAAAAATAAATGAATTATTAATCGCGCCATTTTTGCCGTTTCCAACGTTGTGGACCTCGGGAAGTCAGGACACCGAGTAAATCGTTAAAAAATAATAAAATACGTTTGTTTATTTTAGGTTATTATAATTATGTAGCTATATAATATTATTGATAAGAGATAAGACGCGAAAAGCGAAACTTCCCGCCGACGTTTTCGTATATTATAATATGTACCTATATATAATAAAGTTATAAAATTAATATTTTATAAAAAAAAACCGCGGCCTCAAACACAACGAAAACGGCCTTAACAGTAGGTTTTGGGAAGGAGGTAGTAAGTAAACTTAAATAAACAGTTAAGGATATTGCGAAATGCGAATCCGTCCGTTTACATATATTAAAATATCGAGCGTAAACTCGGCGGTATTAAACGTTCGCGAATTAACAACACGATGTATACGATGTTGTAAATAATTTTTCGTAATATTTTTATACCGACGAACGGAACACAGACGAGTAAGTACGCGAGAGTAGTTTTTCGATTAGAAAAAAAAAATATGGTCCGATGGAGGTTGTATTTGATGTACAAGAAGATGGGCGAAATTATTACAAACCTCTCATAATATTATAAAAAACAAAGAAGCTATTTCAATTATTTTATACTTGTCATCTTTCCTATACATCCTATAATATTATTTTCAACGTTCAAAAATTTGTATTAAAATAAAGTTGAGCGCTTGATAATATTTTTATAATAAATCCCAAATCTCAATATTAATATTTAATAATTCGTATTTAGTATTTCAACTATACAATGTTATCATCCTCAACATACACCAAGTATAATATTATAATTTAAATTTATAATGACCGTCAGTCCCGAAATGACAAAATTGTTGTTGGAATACGCATATAATATGGTAATTAAGTATTAATTTTATGATTTGGGTACCTATTTAATCGAATATTATAATTCCTTAGGTAATATGTGTTAAAAATTATAATATTATACAATAAAGGCACATTATGTTTTTTTTTCTGTTTTGCAAAGCGTAAAATTATTATGTTTTCAATATTTGACATTGAATTTTTTTTTATATTATGAATTAATGATAGCCCATTTATTCGCGTCTTTAATTGTTGATCTCTTAATGTCATGTCTTTGGGAGCGTTCCACCTATTGCCCCCCCCCCCACACTCAGTAAATCGAGACTGATATGATAACAATAATATGATAACAATAATATGATAATAATAATATAATAATAACAATAATAATAATAATAATAATAATAATAAATTATTATAATATTTTTTATGTAGGATACGACCGTCGTCGTTTGGCGCGTCGGACGAAGACGATGACAGCGCGGCTCGGGGCGGTTTGCGGTCGCAAATATTATTGTCGTCGTGCTCGTAATATTGGGCGTGGCAGTCGCGCGCAATATAAAAGCCATCTATTCCGGTTTATTAACCGCCCGGCGAATCCAGCGATCCGGCACGACCGGAACACACAGATTCCCGTTGGCAATTTGCCAAAGTTGCCCGCACACGCCATTATTATATCGCCGTATATATAATACGTATATTATAGTCGCTGGGCACCACCAAAAACGGCGCGCACACACGCACACGAGCGTACATCTTAAATATATATATATAGGTATATATATTTAAGTAATAAACGCGTATAATAATAATATTATATAGGTGTATATTGTTTTGGCCGCGGACTTACGGCCGGACTTGCCGACATTTGTCATGCGACACCGGTTGCGGTTATCTTCTATACCGCGGTAACGTCGCGATACCGTATAATAATAATAATAATATATCACTTATTATAATATTTGTTTTGGCTCTCCGACGCGCGGTAATTCAACACGCGATAATAATAATAATAATAATAATAATAATAATAATAATAATAATAATAATAATAATGAGACGTTTTATTTACACGCGTGTTTTGTATAATAATATTGTATATTCGACGAAGGAACGAAAACGTAATCGCGAACTATTATTATATGTTTGTCAGCAGTGCCGGATCTAAGGGGGGCGAGTGGGGTTCCTTGCCCCGGGCGCTACTATAGTTAAAGGGCGCTGTTAAGGCTCTGTTAAACAGAGAGCGGAATGTCCGCGCGGCCTATTTCACGAAAATTGAAATTTTAACAAATTTGATTTCAATACTTCACGATAACTCGGGTAATTTTGAAGTAAGAGACTTAAAAAATTTAGTGGGTATTCACATAGGTATTATATATATATAGGTATGTGATAAAATTTTGGAACCGTTACGTTAATTTTTCTACAAAATATAGGACTTTGAATATTCCGCCACTGTTCGTCAGTTATAATATTCATAATATAATAATAAGAGCATAAGAGTTTTTTTCAATCGTTTTTATAATCGACCGATAATATTAATTTATTATTATTATTATTCGTCTAGGTTAATATCGTTTTGTTTGCACATACTCGTAATATACTTTAGAATATTATAACGTTGGAGTTTTTTTTCAGAAAAAAAAATTCAAACCCGGTCACAGTTACAATGTTACGTTATAGAATTCGTCAAGAAAACGACCGAATTATCGAACCTCCCCTCGTTGTCATTAGGTATATAATGTTATTATACAAGGGGAAACACACAAAATAACGTAATACGTAATATTATATACTCGTGTATTATTATGTATATACGTTTTATGTACCATACGTATAATGATGGTGTAAGTCTCATATACCCGTCAAATTTATATGGGCTCATATTTCTTAATATTTTTCGTACTCGTGAAGTCGTGAGTATAGACACATAAATATTATATTTTTATTCAACTTTTATATTTATAATGATCATGGAGTGGTTCTCACTATTCCCCTCGTATAAATATACGCCGCTCTTTAAAACGTTTTCATCGATTTCGATTATAAAATAATCTAAGCATAATTATATACATTATAATATTATGGACACGCGTCTAAGACAAAAATATTCCGAAACTTTTTTTTTTAATCCGTTTTATAACCATAATTTTATTATTATTATTATTATTATTATTATTATTATTATTATTATTATTATTATTATTATTATTATTATTATTATTATTATTATTTTTATTATTATTATTATTATTATTATTATTATTATTATTATTATTATT
>JAIUCT010000008.1:6646895-6659632 GCA_021307375.1 Tetraneura akinire
TTATTATTATTATTATTATTATTATTATTATTATTATTATTATTATTTAGTTCAAAAACGGGGTCGACCGGGATTTACTGGTTCCGTTCTTCGGGTATTGCGCCTTGCATCGCTGGGATTATAATTATATTATTATATTCTTCGCTGGTCGTCACGAAGTCGTTTTTGTTGCCAGTATATTCGTAAAGTTTTCATACGTTTCAATATAATCGTTTTATTATTATTATTGGATATTGACAATATTTCGTGCGAGTTTGGGCTTCCTGCGTTTTTACTGTGATGTGTTTCCTATGGATTCTACCCTACATCGTTATATTATTGTTGTTGCTATTTTCTCAAGAATTAACAAAAATCAATTTTTCACCCACAATATAAATGCACAATAAACTTACCATTTCCGATCAATCCCATTATAAAATCGTTTTCTATTCTTTGTATTACTTATATAATTTATTTGAACATCATATTGTATAGTACTGCGTGCGAATTTATTATACCCAAATATATTTTATAATTTCATCGGAACAAAATTCTATACAAAATATATTTTGTTTTTATTTTTGGTGTAATTTTATAAAACATTTATTTCTAATCACGAGTTATCATTTATTTTTCTTAATTATTTATGTTGATCAAACGATATTAAATGAAATAATAATTTTTTAATTTATACACGAAAAAGGATTTCTTTTGCATATAGTTATTGCTAATATTATAACAATATTTTATATTATAAAACGATATACATCATTCTTATCCGACAATAATTGACAGTATATTAATAACTTATTTCACGAAATTAAAATTATATCCTAGGTCCTGAGCTTAACTATATCAATTTTCAATTCAATTAATAATAAGCATTATATAATTCAGGGAAATTGAAAAAAAAACATTATTTTATTTTTACAGACATTCATTAATTTACCTATATTAAAAACATAATTAGTTTTAAAATCATAATATTAACATTAATAGTTAATTTATACATTATATAATTTGGTCGTCATATAGATTGTAATAATAATACTATATATGGAAATATAAATAAATTCTATTTAATAATAATAATATATAATGTACTATGTACAAGTTGAATATAATTTTGTGGTATGAAAATGATGGGAATTACATAAGTTTTCAATGTTAAATTTTGTTTATACAAATCACTAAAGTATAATTTATTTTATTTTTATTTTCGAGAAAACTTTTGTTAAAACTAAAATTAATAACGTTTAAAGTAGGTATCGTTTAGGCAGGTTCTATAAAATTTTGTTTCTTGTATAAAATATATCTTCGTAGTCGTGCGTTATATCTTTTATCGTTAAATTTATGTTTGTTACTGTAATGATGATGGGCGTTTATCAAGAGAAGAAATTAAAAGTTAAAATTATGTTTACTGATGACTACACTATGCGGTTGGTATACGTATTTTCTATAATTAACTTTTATAAAATGTTCCTGAATTTCTGTGATGTTATTATTACGGTATATAGTTTATAACACTTCAATTGGCATGTGAGTTATGCCTTATACATTTATTTCGATTCAAAAAATGTATAGTTTTATAAAATAATTATATAACACGACTAAACTGCGTGTGTATTTATACATAATTAAAATTATTAATAAAGATTATGATATCATTTTGGATATAAATTATTTTCGTAACATAATGCTATATCGTAAAAAACACATTACGTTTACACTGTTTTACTCGTGAGTAGGTACTTATATGAAATTGAAAACATGAAAATAGGGTGATGCAGAATTATTAATACATTTTGTGGTGCATTTTTTAGTATATCTATGCCCGAAATAATGGGTTTGATCATTTTAACAATAATTATGAATATAAAATATTCATCATATAATGGACATTTTGGGAACAAAATATATTATACTATCACTAAGTTCGTGTACAGCCACAATATTATACACCGAGAGAGAGTAATTAAATAACATTATTTCGAATAAACAAGGGGGCAGATTTATTTAATGCGTGCTCTTAGAACTTTTAAAAGTACAATTTTTCCCCTATATAGGTTTTATACAATTTCACACATGCGAATCCTTTTGTACCAATATTTGTTTTTTCTTCCCTTCGTATTGCTTCTAGGTTTATTATTATATATATTTTGGAATTTAATCTTTTGTTTCTTTTGAAGACGGATTGCCCTGAATTCGTGCGACTCGTATAGTGCAAACAAACTTGATATATTAAATGACGTTCTTAGTTCTTTCCTTGAAGAAGACAAGGAAAACAGACTAACTGACAAGCAGAAATTTATATAGACCACCATTCGTAATTAACACGTTTCACGTAAAATTATAAAAATTTAAATTATTATTTATACGTCATTTAATGATTATTTTAAGTAGGTATATATAAAAAAAAAAAAAAAAAATATCGAAGAATTAATTTAAAAAAATATTTTTAGACGTTAAAATTCAATAATTATAGAACTGAATTTTTATCTCCATTCACTCGCACTTTATTTTTAAGTTTTCTACGCACAATTTAATTAGCATATTATTTTAAATAATTATATAAGTTTTATGCATTATAATGTTTATAATTATTATGCAAAAGTTTTAATTGTATAACAATAAACGTTTCACTTTTGTGATTTTTATATTATATATTTTTTTTAAATTAATATTATTACTCAATAGCGGTCAGTGGCGTGGTTAGGACAGGGGCGATTCCAGGGAGGGAGTCAAGGGGCCACGGCCCCCTCCCAGGACCGTATTTAAAAAAAAATTGTACACTGTTAAAAACAAAATTACATTATTACGTATAATTATGGTAGTAAAAATTTGTGTTTTTTTGTTATAGTTATCCCAAAATTTTGACTTGGCACCCCCCCAACCAAGTCTCTGGAACCGCCCCTGGGTTAGGATATATCAATGAGAGGGGTTTAGAATTATTATTCAAAAAAAGTTATAATATTATTTGTGTATAATATTAATAAATTAATAGATTACAGATACATATAATACTAAAATAAACAGTGATGTATAACAATTTTTTTTATAAATAAATAGTAATATTATAAAATCAATGGTATACTGAGTATAACGTGTTTAAAGTAGTATAATAGTAAAATGTAAAAAAATGCATACCGAGATTCAACTCCGCAACCCTCCTACACCTCATTGATACCGGATGATATTCCAGTTATGTAGGTATACAAGTATGGTACAAGGAAGTCATTTTTTATATTTGCCAGGGAAAAATTCAATATTATTTTATTTCGTCTCTTATGGTATACATAAAATAAATAGTATAGAATATTCGAACAAAATCAAATATTATAATATAATAATATGAATCATTATATTATGTTTTAAACGTGCACGACTGCATGATAACAGTCGGTATATAAACGGCGTGTACATACTCAGGCGAGTCAATAATTTTAACACGGTGTCATCGTACTTTTGGATATTACGTACATTTTTCAATTATTTGATATCTACTATTGAACAAGAAAGATTATCAAGTGTGTCAATTTTATCTATAGAACGTAATATTGCAAGACACAATATTTGCTATGATGAAATCATTGACGGATTTGTTGCTATCAAGGCAAGAAAGATTATACTTTTAAATACAATTGTATAAATTGTATAATTATTAATTACCTATACATTATATAAATTTTTATTTTTTTGTAAATTTTGTTTATATAAAATCAGTTTATATTTATATTCATAATAAACTAAATAATAAATGAATATTTTTTTGTACTACTAAAGCTAAAGAAAAAACGTAATTTTTATATTTTTCAAGAGGCGCCGCAGAACCTTCCTACGCCTCTGGTCTTCGCAACGGATGCCGACGTATTCAGTGCGTAGGAGGGACTTAAATTGCGACGAGAATTGAAAATAAAACCGTGTAAATGATACGCGACGTGTCCAAACTGGTCGGTTATTGCCTTATTGGGTCCGATGGGAAAGAATTCGTATTTGACGAAGTTTGAAAAACAAATCGATCTGTTTTTTCGTCGCATCGGACGCAAACGGATCGCACATTCGCATTTATATAATAATAACCGTGTAAAATCAAATATTTAACGTTTTTTTTTTGTGTGCACGAAATGAATTTTATAACATTACATATAATTTATAATTTAAAAAATTAGTCGATCTTTTAATATAGAAATAACAGTTTTTTTTTTTACAAATATTTTTTTCATATAAATAGTGACATATTAATGTAGACACGTTTTCAGCAATTACGATTTTTTGCTGTACGTCGAATGACATAATATGAAAATTATATTTGCACAACCGTTCTATTTCACGTTCAAATTTGTTGTAATGAATGATGTAAACTGACGAAAAGTCCGACACAATTGCATGAATAATGTGGACACACATCACACATGCGATTAACACATGACACATCAACATCCGATAAATATGATGCGAATTCGTTTTTCGCAATTCGGATTTACTACGAAAATTGGAATAAATTTTTTTTTCTAAAATAAACAAAACACAATATTAATATCGCGTTGTTAATTCGAAATTTTACACACGTCATATTTGTAATACGAAACGAAATAACGAATAACTTAATAACAAGCGGATATAATAATAATAATAATAATAATAATAATAATAATAAAAAAAAAATAAAAAAATAAATAAATAATAATAATGTTAATACGAAAACCGACGGACGTATTTTTTTTCAAATAGAACAAAATCCAATTATTACAGATATTACCGCTGAAAATTGCGCTGCAGTTCATCGAGCAGTATGTAATAGTAACGTGTATATAATGAGATAATGTCGTGTATATTGAAAATTTTGTTCGATATTTATTATTTGTAGAATAGAACACATAAAACCGACTACGTAGGTATATAATAATAGACCGTTCAGCTGGGATATAATAAAATATAGTGGTCAGCTGACGGAGCAAAGTTTCGTTCGCGTGGCAATCGCCCGTTTCCATGATAATGTATAGCGCCAAAACGTACATCGGCCTGTTAGGTATATACCACGCCGATAGTAGTTTTATACCGAGTTACCGAAACGTTTAGACAAATGGCGAATTTGGACCGGTGCTAATTCCAATAATAATTTGTTGTACTTGTTTGAAACGAATTTCGCTGATTTCGTAAACGCGCTAGAATTTGGCGCGAAGTATTATTCTCTGATTATATAATATTATATGCGAGGCATCCTCATATTCGTTCTTCATACGATACGTCAATGTTTGAACGGGCGATTTCAAAAGTCCGCAGGCTAAGTATACAAAAAAAAAAAAATATATATATACGTAATTCAACGTTATTTTTATTCATCCGTATACGGTATACGGAATAAAAATCATTTTAAGGACACATACAAGTACTTTATATATAGATTTTTATTTCACCGACTATATTTTATTATATTACATAAGTAGAGCGTCTATTCAAGTCGGCATAATGGGAATATATTTTAATTAGATAAAAATGGAAACTGTATATACGAGTACCTAAATAGATTGTAATATCAATTGCGAGTATATCGTATTATATTATATACCATACACGCGATATTACTTTAATAATCTCGAGCCGAGCTAGGAATATCTTTTTTGAGACGTTACGTTAGAATAATAATTAGGTTTAAAAATTGTTTTTATTCCTATTTATTATATATGACGTATAGTTGGCTCTTGGCTTGTTTTGTGAACGCACATACGTGTCTTCCAAATGGAAATATTTACATACCTATAGATTATAGACGAGGTTATATTATTATTATTATTATTATTATTATTATTATTATTATTATTATTATTATTATTATTATTATTATTATTATTATTATTATTATTATTATTGTTATTGTTATTATTATTATTATTATTGATATTTGAATATTTTAAACGCGATATTTTTCAGTTTTTCCAGTAGTTTTTCTGAATAAATTACAAAAAAAATAAAAAAATAAAAAAATAAATAGTCATAATAATGATATAATTTGCAGCACCTATTCGAACGAACGGATTTTAGAGTGATATAGTTAAGTCGTTTACATTTCCCGTCACAGGTATACACAAGAGATCTATAGCCACAAATATGATATTCATATTACTTTTCCTGCTTAGATTTTGAGTGAAGGGCGATTTTTTTTCTAACTCACGGAAACAAATTTTTGGATAATGTAAAATCGGTCACTTTTTAATTATTATTCATAAATAATATCTCGCAATTATAATTTTTTTTTTCTTTTTTTTTTTTTATTCCCGACTTCGTCTCGAAAATTTTTCCGTATATAATATGAATATAATAATATAATTATACGTTGGCGATAAAATATAATATTATAGAACGTCGTGCGAGAAATTTCGCGAGAGAAATGAGTTTAATTAATAACGTTTGTGTGTGTGTGTGTGTAATGATAAAAGAAATAATTTATGTCTCCACCGTAGTCGTATATATAATAATAATATTATATGGGCTCGTGTATGCGCGGTGCGGCGGGATTTGTCCGGGCCTCGTGTGGGGTCGTCGCCGTCGCCGCCGCGGTCGTCATGATTACGTCCTGCCGAACGGGCGGCGAGGATAGCGTACGCGAAAGCCTCAGGGTCGGGCAAGGTGACGATGAAAAAGAGCCCGGATTAATAAGCCTGGCCGAGGACTGAAGTTTTGATTTATTATTATACCGGAGGCGGTTCGAACGGCCTGCAGAGGATCCGCACGACAGGACCGTGACGGGGGTCAGGTAGGGCACGAAATTTGGATCTATTTATTTATTATTATTATTATTTATTTTTCCTATACCCTCGTCTTATTTTTCGCGTTGTTTATCACGCTTATGAACGAGCAAACTTACGTGTTACATATATTGTTATTATTATTATTATTTGTACTGTATTATAAATTGCTCTTATATGTAATATACAAGAGTAAACGATTCGACGATCGACCTTTACGACCCGCGAGTGGTTCACGTGCCAGGGGTAGGAAAACTTGTAATACGTATATTACGATAATATATCATCATGCGATAGTTTGATATCTCACCCATTAGAGAATATTTCGTGTTGAACTCCTAAATTAATATTTTTTTTTTTTTTTTAAATAAAAACGCATGGGTCATCTGTATTGGTCGAATTAAATCATGCAGGTCAGGTTAGGTCCTCAAATAATAATATCATGGTTTAGGGTCGACAAAACGACAGTGTGGTTGACGGCAAAGCAGAACCCTTTAATAAACATACGGTCGGTAGAAAAAAATTTAATTGTAGAAATGTCCCTTTCAAACGGTATCTTATATTAAATCAATATTTATTGAAAACAAAAATGTATTTATTTAGATATTGCTAATGAGTAGTAAAGAGAAAAATTATTATTTTCAGGTATTAATTTGTGAATTTTTTATTATATATATTATTATATTTGAAATAAAAACATCGTGTTATTAATTATTCTCAATTTAATTATGTCCGGTGATGACACGAGTAATAAAATAAAATTTATATTGTACAGAAAAGGATAAAAAAAAAAAAAATCGCTTAGTAAGTTTCATATAATAGTTAAATATCTCTAGTTTAAATATGTTTCTTGCATCAACGGTTTCCATGTTATTTTACTAATAACTTGGATAATAACTTATATAGTGATTGGCGTATATATTACAGAGATAGACTATATTAGTTATTTTCGACAATTTATTTATTTTTAATTATATTGGAAACAAAAGTTTTGACAAAGTTTTTAGTAAATATTGTTTTTTTAAAATATAAATTTAGTGATACTGAATGCTGTTATCAAACAAGCATGTCTGAGATGTTTTTGAATTTCCATTAATTTAAGATTTGATTATATTATTATTACGTCATAATGTAAATGAAGTCGAGAATGAATGGACGGTAGGATTTTATTTAAACTTATAATTAAATGTACATCGAAAATAAACTTATAAATTTTAAACTTTATGTAGTTAAATATTGATGATGAAGTAATTTTTGATGAAGAAAATAAGATTGAATGTTATACGGTTACTGTTAAAATCGCTGTTACGATGAAATTTTGTTTGATATACGGATGTATAATTTATCGTAATAATTATTCTTATTCTATAGACAATATAAACATTAATTATTATTAATTAATATTAATTTATTAATAGGTAATTACTTTAAAAGTTACCAAAGTCCAAAATATATAATTTAGAATTATCAATTATTATTGATTTATTTTAAATGAAAATAATATTGAAAATGCTAACATTTATTTGAATCTATAACTAACATATTGCACATTATTTAATTCTTAATAATTTTTAAGTATTAATTATTTTGATTTGCTTATTTTAAATTATACAATTTTTTTTTTTTTTTAAAGAGATAACTCTTGAAATGACTTATAAGAATATAATTAATTTAAATGAAAAAAATAAAAATTATATTACCTACTTACGAAGATGTTATTTAAATTTAAGTGATAGTTAAATTTTTCACTTTTTAATTAAAACAAAAATAATATTGCAAATAATAAAAATTTCGCGTTGAATTTACTAAATCTACGCATCACGATTTAAAAATATATATAGGTACTTATATAAATGTAAGTATACCGTATATAGTTAGGAACAACGTGAGATTTCAGTTGAATTCAGACACAATATTATTACCTATTCGTTTGTTCACAATTTCACATATTGGTTCAAACTACAAACATTCAAACGGAAATCATTTGCCTTTTGTAAAGAGCTTTATTGTCGACATATACCATCAGAGACAGGCCTTTGGGAAGTATGAGAGATATGTGTCCATAAAATAAGAAAGGATTTGGGATTTAAACGCGGATTAGCCTGAGACGCGTGGCGGAATGATGCCGGGCGGTTAGGGCTCGTATAGAATGGACATTTGACATTTTTTGACACCGTGAGTCCATGATGTCACTGTTTACGGAGGATTACGCAGAAAGAAAACGCCGAAATCCTTATGGTAGAAAACTAACTTTTACTGACGTACAAATATATAATGAAATATTCCCGTGAACTATATGCGCGTGTATTTATTGCTGCGCGATACGCGTTTTGATATTTCGCAAACGTCTGCAAGACCGCGGCTATATCTCTTGAGATTTCATAATATGGTGAATTGGTTGAGACTTCCATGGGAAGATTTACGGAATATACATTTAGCTATAGTTGGTAAAAAAAAAAAAAATGAAAGAAAAAAATGAAAGAAACGTATGATGTATCAATACATCCAGAAGCTAGACATTCGGATCGGAAATACGTATATATATATAATATAATATATGTCTCTCGCGGTCGTCCCCGTTCTATATACGGTCGAGTTGATATTTCGAGGAGTATCGGTTTTAATATAAAATTCTTTTGAAACGCACCGAAGACGAAGACACGAGAGAGAAAGATAGAGACTATAACATCGGGGCCCCGACGAATAAAGCCCCAAGGGTTATAGACGTACCCCACGCGTATATTATATTTATAGATATTTTACAGTCGATTGGGTTTTACAGCTAATCCTCATAATGTCGGTCGAACGAGCTCGAATACTAGCCAGGTTTCCAACCCTTCCACCGCATCGTCCTTTCGGTCCTCCTATATATTCCTCGTGCACGTACCTATGTATATAATATAATATATTTTTTTTTTTTTTTTTTTTTATAAACATTTTTCTCCTGGAAAGAAGCCCATACGCGTGTGCGTTTTTACACTTCGGGGGTAGGTCGATCAAGATTTTATGGCGTACGGGTTTTTCGGTTTTCGTACGATTTGCGTATGCAAAACGGTTCGAGCTTCGAGGGAATTTAAATACCGCCGGCGAAAACTAAATTGGATGTACACTCACACATAATAAATATATTATATATACATACATACATACATGTGTGTGTGTGTTTAGTCATATAGGTTAGGCGCAGGGATTACGTTTCGATTTTGAATTTTAAATTGAACCTAAATATGCACGCATGGTCTAATAGCGTAATTAAATTTGTTATCGACAGTCGTTACATTATAGAGTTTTATAGCGAATAAATATATGCAAAACTCTTTTATGATGCAGATTTCCGTTCGAGATCTCGAGGTTCTTTTTTTTTTTTTTTTTTTTTTTTTTGACTCGCAAAAAAACTCGCATCGTTAAAATAATAGTCTAAAAACTACACACGTTAAACCGTTTTTTTGTTTCTTCGTGGAATAATTTATCCAACACGTAATATATTATTTAATTATTCAAATGAACGCATTTACCGACAATATTGTGATGTGTATAAAAGGAATTGAACTAGTCCAGTTAAATATTATGTTTATGCTATATATAAGTACCTACCAGGAATACGAGTGATATTATGGTATCGGGTGTTCGAAGGGAATCATATCGGAATATTTTTTGTACCCAATACTAATTTTTTCACTACATTTTTGTTTCGGATTTTTTATTATTATTTATTATTGATGAACAATTCAACTGTATGATAGTACGCATTACGATACTATAAAACGACAACGAATTGCATTTCATTAAAAATGAAACTGTATTTGTATAGTATTCCTTGTTCTGGGGTTTCACCCATTTTCACTGTTTTTTAATGGTCAAAAATAAAATAATACGACTCGTATTTTTTACAGAAACGCATTCGAGAAAAAAAAGTAATACAATTAAGTAATAAAAAATTGTATTTTAATATGCTTTAATTTATAATTTAATTAGATCCGCGATAAGACTTTTATAGCTTATAAAATACATTTTTCATTCATTATATATTATACAAATATATTTTTAATGAATAGAGTTTATATATATAAGTTGTAATTTCCTTATTATTCTAGTTTTACGTATACAACTGATATAATAGGGGTTTTCTTTAGAAAAATAAAACAGGATGGTTTTTTTTTGGTTCAATTATATTACCTAACCTAAAAAGACTATAGTGCATTGAGCATGAACTCATTGCACAGCATATATTACTTACGTGTAACGAGAAAAATAAAGAAACAGTAAAATTTAATGAGACCTTTAAGATAAAAGGAATAATGGTTCTTTCGATAACCCCGAACCTTTTCAACGGTAATAACTGTGGAAAAAACAAATAAACAACGTATGCGAAGGATTTATTTTTTATGGCAAATTATACTTTATACGTTTAAAAGAATTGGCTATATTATCATAATTACCGTGATTTTCGGTATTTTATTAAAACGATAAAACTTTTGTGAAATACTGAATAAATGTAATATAACAAAGTAATAAATATCATAATAGTGGATATATTAACGAATTATATTTTTAGTTTTTTATCGATACATTTTTTATTATTCGCGTATTTTAATAATTTCAATGTGTTTTAAATACCAAAAACAGTCAATAAATACTAAAAATACGTTATATTAAAATACACATTATAATAAATTGAAAACGTGATAACGATATTTTCTTTATTCTAATATTATTAATAATTAATAAATATTGTATAAATATACTAGTTTTTTAAATATAAACATAAAATGTTAAATTAAAGGTCTATATTTTAAATAATTTTTAACTCTTGGTATAAATGTATAATCATATATTAAATTATACGACGATTACGTCATATGACTTATGAGTTATGACATACCTATGTCATGTAATATACACATGACACATAAATTTTAATTTAATTGACCATTTAAAAAATAAATTGTTTTTTCTAAATAGTTTATGTATGACATTACAGTTACCTACCTGCTACCTATACTATCTTATAAACAATATTACAAAGATTTTTGATAATGTTGATTATCAGAAATGAAATACTTTAATAGAAATAGTTCAAACACAGGATACGTTTAAAATTGTTCTATAGTCTGTAAAAATAAAATAAGTTTTCTGTGTTATTTTGAAACACATTTAACAGACGAGAAAGCTCAAATAAAACTTAAGATAATACAAATAAAAACTATTTACTATAACATTCGAAATAGTGGAAAGTTGTGTTGCAGTAAGACTTTTTGCCAAACAAGTAATAATCCTTTTTACAACCAACCTCATTTAGTATCCATTTATATTTTATAATCACGGTGAGAATATAATTAATAAATATAATAAATATAATAACATATGATTAATATATTAAAAACGTTTAGAAATCATAATAATTTATTATTATATGATAATTAAAGATTTAAATATCATATTTATTGTAATTTATAAATAAATAAATTTATTATATTTATATATGTGTAATATATATCAAATTTGATAAAATATATTCATATTCATATTTGAAATTAAATTATTACTTAGATTATTACACGCAAGAGCACAATATTTTAGTGAAAAACTGGAATGCTAAAACCCAGATAAAATTACATTTATTGTAATAAATTAAAAGATATAATTGTTGTCAACGTATATACGCAATACGCATACAAGAACATTTTGGGAGTGCTAATTTGGAATCTGCTTAGCATCTCCCGTGCCTTTTCCTTCCAATTGTGACTATGGTAACACGGTCAAATAATACATTGAAATTATAATAAATAGTAATTCAAAACTTTACACTATTATCGTACAACGTACCTTTATTAACAATACGAGTATAATAATAATTAGAGTATGATATTATAATACATTTTAGTTTACAGAGAAATGTGATTTCATTAGTTATTTATGACTAGATTAAAATTAATTTACACTCGGTAATAATATTCTTAAAATAATAATAATAATAATAATAATAATAATAATAATAATAATAATAATAAT
>JAIUCT010000008.1:6663391-6688689 GCA_021307375.1 Tetraneura akinire
TATTATTATTATTATTATTATTATTATTATTATTATTATTATTATTACGCACTATGCTGGTTGATTTTGAAATATTTTCCCATGTATTGCAAGCTTTTCAATCGGTTAATGCTATATATTTTATCATCAAATATTTAACTACACTTAACTTATTAAATTTCATTGTATTCATATTTTCGTACAATTATTGTAGTCATGGATTTAAATTAAATTGAATGAAGTTCAAGTGGAAATTAGTAATATGTTTCTATAATCATAAAAAGCGCATAAAAAAATATGTGTATTTATTTGTTGGTTTTATATATAGGAAATTATACATATAAGGCCATATCACAAAAACTCTTGGGATCTTTAATAAAGAATAATATAAGTTTAAAATAAATATAAAATAAATTGCACATAATACGACAAAACAATTATTTAATTGAATAAATTGAAAATTAAATTTGTAAATAGCTTTAGGTTTTAGCTGTTATATTATTTTGCTCGCCGTTTTAATATCAATATAAATCTTCGTAATATTTGTGAAAAGAACTTCAATAGTTTTTCAAGCTATTATTTCATCACACAACAATACTTTTTTTCGATAAACTTATAAAACTAACTTTTTAAATACTTAACGTTATGCATTGTGATTTTATGATTTTCTCAATATTATTTTAAATTATAATATTAATCAAGATTAAGATTCAATAACGTACGTTTAATTAAGTTTAATATAAATATGAAATTAATAGGTATAATATGTATAAAACATAATGTATTATTTATTCTGTGTGTATAATGTTTTTGTATAGTAATATTAATTTTAAAATAAATATTCATTTTTTTTTTTGTCATTATTTATTTTAGTAACACTAGATAAATAATTAGATAAAAAAAAACTGACGTGTCCGAAAAAGTTAAGCGTTCTTTAGTTGTTTGGATTTAATTATAATTGTGGTTTTTTAATTTAATTGATGTTATAAAAATATTTATTTAAATAGACTATAAACTGCTTTGGTAATAATAATAAACAACACAATTTGAGTAATTTGTTTATTAATAATATAAGCTATAAATAGCCATACAGGTATATATATACGTACACAAAGTCAATTAAATAATTACGTTTTACGATTGGATTTAAATATTTTATTGATAAAATATAATATTATAATAGATTAAAATAAAATAATGAGTTATATTAAAAATAATATTAATCGTAAATGGTATAGGTAAATGCGATTTATAAATATTTTGTATAATAATATATTATTTATATATTTCATTTATTGTCCATTTTGTTAATTTAAAATAAATTATTAAATCAATCAGAGGTTTGTTCATTTTTTAATACTTTATTTTAAACTCGCGTATTTATAAATATAGGTAGTTTTTACTAAAAAATAAGTTGCCATTTTTTATTCATAATTGTATTAAAAAATTCACATATTGTTATAACCCTGGTAAATTGTATTAAGTATTAATTATCGTGTTATTAAAAACTGATCGTTTATGAATTTTTACTACTATTCATTACGAATTTAATATATTATATAACTTTCATTGAGAGGTTAAAATTACTTATATTTTATTTTTTAGTTAAATAAATTGTGTTGTTCAAACAGTTTACTCGGTCTTTGAACATCGTACTGTTTCCACTTGAAAATTCAAATAGGTTCGCGTTAGAAAAAGCACATTTATTCGCTTTGCGGTTTTGAATTATATTATGCAAAATGAAATAATTCCATTGTAAGTTATAATATTATAAATCCACCGGACATGATATTATAACATTTATATGTATACAGAAACCAAAACAGTTATGAACAATTTTATTTTAGGTACTAAAAGAAGAAAAAAAAAAAATCTAAACTCATCTCAATTTGTCATAGTTTTGTTTTTCTGGCCCCTCCTTTTTACTGTTATTTATTTTTTTTTATAGCTGCCAAGGCAAGTCGTGTAATCATAATGTCTCCACGGGCGTCCCTACTATACATTCGTTTTAATTAAGATTACCATCTGAAGAGCACAGCTGCAACTATGGTGCTAAGCAGGCAAAATAGTGTATCCAGTCATAGTAATTAAGAACTATGGAAATTGTGTGTCTCCTGCACTAGCTATTACTTTGAATGTAATTAGTGCGAAAGGACCGAGAGGAAATTCAACCACATGATTTATTTTGGGTAGTTTTTCGTAGTTTTCTATGTTTTGTTATGCACCCAAAGCATTATTATTTGGACAAAAAGTTTGGTTCAAATTTTATATGAACCCAAACTATGAATTATTTGTCAAAACCCTAAGGAGCATTTTATATTCATATAAAGTGTATTTACGTAAAACGTAATTAACCGATGTCTATCGTGATAAACGAAAATATGTGTATATGTATATTACCATATTTATAAACACCCTTATCATAATTTTAGCCATTAATTTCTATGGATTATAATAATTAATATAATAATATATTTATAAAATTATTATTATTATTATTTTTTATTTAAATTTATTTAAATATTTTATTTTATTTCAATGTGATATTTAATTATTTGTGTTAATAGTGTTGTTATTTGTATGAATACTTTATGCAATTATCATGTTCCTACAATTTATAATATTCTTATGTTATCATAAAATAAGTAATATAAAAATTATTAAAATTATGATTTCTGTAAATTATGTCTTTTCTTTCTTCATTTTTCAATAGCTTTTCTTAACTTATAAGAAAATTATTGTGAAATTCAAAGAATGACTTAAACAAAGTATAACTTACTAGAATAGTATTATCCATAATGTTAGTCAATTAATTAAATTAAATTAATATATTTATACTCCAGTAAACGTGTGAATGTATCTGGTTAACAAACTATTGCGTGTTATATCTTTATTTTTTTCACACACAATAATTTCATACATCATTAATGTTAACTGAATTGAACTTAACTCTGTTGTTTATTGCCGAACTCATACATTAGAAATGGGAAAATATAATATAAAACATACCCACGTTGTTTACTGTAAATCATATTATTATAATATTTACTACTATGTATCAAAAAAAATACAATATAATTTCGTAAATTTATGATTTTTACTTATGAATTGTTAGGTACAAAATTTATACTTATTAAAAAAAAAAAAAAATTAGTCGTACGAAAAATTGCGCCGTGTTTTAAATTAATTTTATTTAATTAATATTAATTAATGTATTTACGTATTTTAATGATAATTGCATTTTTTAATATTAAATATTTTATTTAAAAATATTTGCGTTACTTTTTATGATATGAGTACCTACTGAATGTTATTTTTATTTTTTATTTTTTTAGAAAAGAAAAAGAAAACAACTTATTTAAATTACACCGACTATGAAAAGTTTTACGATTTGAACTCGAAGCGTATGTTGTCTAAATTAATTTTGTTTCGTGAATTTTTTATTTTAATCGAGTTAAAAAAAAAAACAACCAAAATAAGAAATCTTGTCTTGAAATGAAAATAAACATATATTGTGTTTTCTACGCGAAATTTTAATTTGTATCAAAAAAAAAAAAAAAAAAAAATCTTATTTTTAATTGTCATTTTCTCTCTCTCTCCTCTCACTCTCTCTCTTTTTGCGCTCGTGGGAAAATATTATAAATTACAATATTATTAATAACGGTAGGAGGGGAAAAAAACTCAATAAACGTTTTTGGTAATAATACGAGTTCCTAAAATATATTCCGTTATTCAATGCCAAAATCTATAATATGAACAACGCTTAACCGAACTTGACGTAACAGATTGTTTAAGTGTGTATTTAAATTATTATTTATGTTAGGTTATAAAGTTATGTTACAAATCGTAACGACTATGATTTAATTTAAACGCATAAATTGCGCATTATATTATTATATTATCGTATTAAAATGAAAACATACGTTGTACTTATTACATTGCGAGTACATGCGTTTATAATTATTGTAATAATTACCAACGCATAAAATACGGTTCGTTTTGCCACGGCGGCGGCGGCGGCGTATCGTCTTAATCGTTTTTGTGAACTAAACAAATGTTTAGCCGTTTGCGGATTTCTAGTATTAACAATGAGTGCTAGCTGGTATTAAATACACTGAATACTTACTTACGGGCTGAGCAATAAACGTAGACTATTGTGTTTAAAGAATAGAGATTGCGGTAATAATGAACTCGCTCGTGTTATGATGTCACGAGTATAAAATGGTTTGAACGCATGAAATAATACGAGAAACAATATTATTACGTTAAAAAATTATTAATATTATATAAAATGTATAATACACGTTTATTCTATTTTTATATTCGAAATAAATTCGCCCCGAAATGCTTCGAAATATAAATTAGAAAAGTAATATTTTAAAAAAAACTAACTAAAAATCTTTAAAATATAAAACCATGACCATACATGGACTGACCGGATTCGTTTGTATATTCAAACACTTGGAAATTATTGTTTTTTTTTTTTTTTTTACATTAATATTTAAAACTGTAGTAAAACCTTAAATTCATTATTGTTGTGAAAAAAGGAAAAAAAATATAATTTTCAATTAAATGAAATCTGCACAACGTTTTGCATAATAAGATTTTTTATTTCTAAACGTTTTAAGACTTTATTATATCTAACTTTTTATAAAGATCTTGTATTATGAATATTGACAAACTTAAAGGCATATTTAGAAATGCGGTATATTAATTTTAAGTAGGTATTTTTTCGAGAAAATAATAATAATAACCAATTAAATTAGTATAATATATTTTATGTTAAATTATTATTGTTATTTTAGATTGTTTGTTATTACAATTTTTTGAAATATTTGTTTAATTATTAAATGTCAATATTTCTATATTGAATTGATATCTGTAACTTATTTATTTAGTCTAAATTATTTTATTAATTGGATATATCATATTTGGAGATAAAAAAAATATAAATTTAAGAGGAGTTTTTTTGTAACTTAAATTTTTAATGGGAGTCTCTTTTTTAAATTATGTCATTAGATGGGTCTTTGACCATAATAATTATGGTAGATAAAAAGTCGTTAAAATAAAAAAATAATAAATAAAATATTAAATATTGCATGAGATTTTTTTGTACTATGATTATATAAAAACTAACTAATATCTATATTAATAGATATTATAATTTCTATTATTTATTTTATTTAAGATTTATAAAATTATTAAAACATTATTGTTATTTCCATAATTATTATATTATTATTGACTTTGTAATATATTTATTGATTTTTTTAAAAAAAATTTACTAATTAGAAATAATACATTTTTCATAGTCCTTTGTGATGTTTATAAATAATTAATTTACAATTATCATGGTTTATATTCCAGATGAAAAAAATGTATACAAATTCCACATTTAGCAATTATTTATTAGTTTAAATATTTTTTAATTTGAAATATACTATAAATAATTTATAGTAAAAACATTATTAAAATTTTAAAATATAATTCTTGTAATTTACATAGCATAGTAATATAAAAACAATCGTTATTCAGAAATAATGTTTGTATAAAGCGATGTACTATTATACCGTATAACAATTTTTAAATTATATTTAAATTTTTGATAAATATATTATATTAATAATAAAAATTAATTTTATTTGCATTTTTAAAGAAATCAAACTACCAAGTCTAGTGTTATAAAACAATGAATTATGTATAATTAATAACCATTGAAATAGGTACTATATTTCTTCGGAATTATTTGAAGTAGTATGACAAGAAGAATTAAATATATTTTGTTTTAAATCACTATTTATTAAATGAACTTTTCACCTCGGAAGTTTATAACAATTTAGAAACAAATAATTCTAGATTTTCAAAGTCAGTTAAAACTTAAAAATTTAGTTTTTTTTTTTTTTGCTTTTATTTCTAATAATAAAATTATGGACTGATTGCGAGGAATTAGGGAGAACTCTTTAAATCCTTTAATGTTTGTAAGTTACGGTTTAGGTTTTAGGATAAGCTTTTTCGGGTCAATATTTTCAATTAACATAATATAAGTACCTAAACGATGTAAATTTGTTTTTTATGAATATTACTGTTTTTGAGGTTAATAATCAATCGATAATAAAATAAATAGAAGTAATTTTTAAAAAATTTGTATATTATCTATTAATATTTCGTATATTATACTATTCTTTATTCGGGCAATTGTAAATTGTGACTACGATGAAAAGTTATAGTATAAAAATTATAGTAAATTGCTCCCGGGTGACTTTTTGATTTGTATTTTGGGTATAGTAAATTACGCCCATAGTATCTAAGTGATATCACATTCATTATTTACGAATTTATACATTATTACATACTTATTATAGGTAAGTATAGTCTCCTACAACAATAACATAATTTATGTAAATAAGTCTTTAAATAAATTGTTATTAAACGTTATTTTTTATAAAATATAAAATTGATATTATTCAGGATATTTTTGAAATCATTTAAAATTAAAAACATTAAGTTTCAAAAGTAATAATTATTGTATTCAATAACTTAACAGCACTGGAAGAAAGATATATTATTAAAATATGTAGATTTCATTGCGGATATACACTACTGATAACGATATTTATGATTACTCATTTCTATTTCAGAAAATAACAATTGTTATATGTTAACTATAAATTGTGTATCAATGGTTTTATTAAAAATATTAAATCAAAATGTCAATATTACCTACATTAATTACACAAAATCATGACGGAAAGTTGACAATTATTATTTTGTTAAATATTATTTTTATTTAATTCGCGGTATCCAATTCCTATAAAATCATAATATTTACAATATCTCGTGTCATAATTATTATTATTATTTGATGTCAATGATTTACAGAGTTTATTAAATAGAGTATAATTTAAATATTTTTAAGTCATCGAATCTAAGATATATTAAAAACGTTTTGAAATTATTTTCGATAAACACCCTTTTATTTATATTAATGTATTTAACGTTTAAGCCAATGTTATCATAAATTTCAATTTCAAAGGTAAATGTTTAGGTAATAAATGTAAGAATCGTTTTTATGCAAAATATTTTTGTGTATTCTATGAGATGTTCGTATACAATCAATAAGTGAACGTTATTATTTTTATATTATGAAATTTGCGAACTAAATACACAGAAATACTTTAATCATTTAATGGCAGTTGAATATATACACTTACTTAAAAATATTATGTTTAAATTGTACAATTTTTTTTTTTTATTAATAATAATAAAAATGTTAAACCACGTCATTCATATTTTTGAATGTTTGATTTTAATTATAATTCATAAAGTAAGATACGTAGTCGTATATATAAAATAATAATATGATTTATAATTTTTCATATACGAGTATTATTATTAAATAATTTAATATTGTTAGTATAGTTAAATGTATACACTTGCTCATAACTTTTATTACAATAAAATATTTAAAATTAAGTATTACATTGATATATTTAGTTTTCCAAAACTGTTTTAAACGAGTACGAGTATACACATGTGTATTATAAAAAATGTGGTCATTCATAAGATTAGCGGTATTACTTCAAGATTTATACATTTTTTTTATACATATATAAAAAATTATTTAAATCATTATTTAAATCATCTTGTATCAATAAATTATTATAATATATAAAAGTATTATCATAAACATATATTTTATACAAGTACATATAGTTAGTATTACAAGTACATAGTTTAATAATTAAATAATAACTATAAACGTATTAATTGTCAAACAAAACTTACATTTTTTCTTATTTTAAAAATATGAAATTGAATCGTTTAGTAGTTATATTTAACTACTAAACGATTCAATTTCATGTTTTCTATTTATAAAAATAAAATAATTTAATATTTATATCATTATAATATATTTTAATGGAAATATAAATATTAGGAAGGTACTTATTTTATTCTTAAAAACATTAATTTATTTTCACTATTCGAAATTATATCATTTAGAAATTATTTTCGACAACGTGTTATATTTTTAAATATTTATTTTATTGAACAATATTATTTCCTTTGGTAATTTAGACGAGTTGTGAATACTCTGTAGCTTGTTATTTAGATTTTAGGAAGTGAATTGTTTAATAACTAACGGAAAGTCATTTTGTCCATGACATGACCGGAAGCTTATCAGAAATCAGTTGCCAGGGACAGTATATAATATAAATATAATTTGGGTTTCGGAAGTTATATTGCGAATACGTATCTAAAGATAGTTGTTGTTTGTACAAAACATTCTAATGTCAGTGTACAATTTAGTTAAGTATAAACTAAATATTATGAATCATAAAAGTTTAAATTATATTATAAAATATAAATAATTTTTTAAGCATACGAGGTTCTGTTAATAAAATATAATATGTTTTATTTAACTTAAATGCTATTAAAAAATTAAAAAAATATTATTTACTGAGTGTTTCACCAGGTAAGTCCTAGTGCATTGCCAATAAGTTTTAATCTATTATATATTTTTAAAATTTGATTTTTATAATATATTTATACATAAATTAAATTATTAATGATAAAAATAATTAAAAAAAAAAAAAAAAATTATTTTAACTGGGAATGGAAAAGAAAAAATAAATATTATAATACGATATAGAATAATTAATTATTTATTATAATATTATGAAACATATTATAAGTAATTTAAATTATATAAATCATAATACGTTTTAACTTTGATTATGATAAAAATAAAGAAAAAAGAGGGAGAATTGGAGAGAAGATACATAAGTTATATTATTTAGTCTTCTTCAAATTGTTGTAAACTAACAGTGAATAATATTAAGGGAAAAATAATCTATAAGTAAAATTCAGACGCTATGTACTTAATGTTTTCTCGTAAAAGTATTTTTATACTATTTTACTTTTTTATTTTTAAATATAATTTTTTTTTTTTAGCTTTTTAAAAATAAATCGCGTTTAAATATATACATTTTTTTAAGATTATTAATTAATTTAAATAATATTTATATAAATTTAACTATAATATTATTAGAATTTAATATACGAAATAGTTGGAATTTTAATATTAAATTGTAAATAACACTCGAATGTTATAATGAACTTGATATAATAAAACCAAGTTGCTTTATATACCATCTACGGATCTAGGAACAATAAAAAACGAACATTACATTATAATATTTCGAACTCACGAAATGTTGAAATCCGAGACAGACGATAATGGATTTAGAGTTGTACGAATAACTCAAAAATAAGTATTATGTATGATAATAAAACTATTTCTTCCAACGAATTTTAAATAAGGAGCCGAGCTTATAGACATGCGTAGATGATCCGTTGCCATTTTTTTAAGTATATAAGATGATGGTTTATATTATATTTTCATACATTAACGGATTTATCTTAATTTATAATTTTTTGTATTTACACGTTATATTTAAATAATTTTATTTTTCACAAAATAATAACAAATTTTAATTGAATATTCAATTAAATTCCTACTAATAATATACCTATTCAAATTCTTGAATGATAACAACGGTTTAGGTTATGATTTTAATAATATGCCAAACACTAAGCCATAATTTATTATCAAATAATAATAATATTATTTTATTTACATTTTTAAAAATTATGAGTACTTATAATATTATTATACATATATAAAAAGACGGGAAGAAGTCATGGAAAGAAGATAGGTAATGGTAATGGTATAGGATAGAGTTGTATTATTATTATTAATATTTGTAGATAATGATAAATCTTAGCATTCAAAATAACGATTCTGAGTGATGTACAGTCAAATATAAATCTTGATTATAAATTAGTAATTAAAATTACTATACGAGTACATAAAATATTAATAACGTAATCTCATTTATATTTAAAAATCAAAGTTACTGTTTCAAAATTGTGTGATGCACGTAAAATATATATGATATAGTATGTGGATGTACTCAATAAAATTTTTAAGTTCTTTCTAAGTAAGATTTATACTTCATTAGTAAAATAAAATAATTAAAATCAAATCTTAATTAAATGTCATTGAAATTTGTGTTTTACAAGATGTTTTTGTAGCTTTTTTGACCATAAAAGAAAATTTAATTTGGAATTTCAAAAAATTACCTTAATAAAGCACCAACTATAGATGAAATTCTCTACCAAAAGTATAATCTATTCGTGATAATGAGACCACGCGTTTATTGCCTTATAAAATGTTACAGACATAAAAAAATGACACGTTTCATTGTAAAACCAATACATTCCTTGCTTCGCTAACGATCTAAAATATATGATTTAATTTTAAATTTTAGAATTTAAAATATTCATTTTGACGATAAAATTTGTTTGGAATTTTATTCAATATACGTAAATAAATAAAATTATTTCTTCCTTTGATGTTTTTCGTAGAATGACAATAAATTATCATTATAAAAACATTGGCTTTATGATCACGTTGATAAAATACGATTATTCTAAAACTTTTCTTCAATAATAATTATTAATGATTTGATCAATAAAAGAATTGTAGAAAATGAAAAAAGTAATCTAGGTATACTTTTAAAAGTTTGACGATATTCTGTGATCATTAATAAAAGTTCTTCAAAATCTATTTTCTTATTTATATTTCTTTTTAAATAAATTAAAAATTTGAAGACGAATATCCAGTTGATAAAGTGGTTTATTTTATATAAATGTTAATAATCGTAGGTAATTTTATTTTTATTCAATAAATGTTAAAATATAATGAATATATCTAATATAATAAATTATAATATAAATTTAAAAAAAAAAAATATTATTATTATTTTATAATTATAATATCAAAATGGATTATTAATTATAAATTATATTATATTCATTCATATTTATTTTTTATGTCGGCACATCAATCATAAGATTAGTTTTTTTTTTATATTTAATTGTTTTTATTCGACTAAGAACATTGTACCATTGACCATTTATATCTTTATATAATATACTGTTACGTGATTAGTTTACAAGTTATTTTTCACATCTACTTCCATATTATATTATTGTTATCATATAAAAATATAATAAGCGTTTTTTCTTATAGAAGAGGATCTAACCTATAATACCTAACTTTTATTTTATTTATTTTTAAAATAATATTTTGGTTACTTTTTCGAGTAAGTAAACAAGTCATCGAGATTTTGTTTTTATATCGATTTTATGTTTTTTTTAACTTATTATACCTATACGGTATAGAGTAGACGTTTGATATTTTTCGTATATGTTTCAGGTGGTTTACTGCGTATATAAATTCATAACAAACATCATAATAACAGAAATAACGATGAGAATAATAATATCGAGTTTAAACCCGATGTAAATCGAAAGATTTGTAAAACTGTATTTTTTAACGAACAGGGTTTTTGGGAATAATATTACAATTTGACGTATTTTGAGCATTCACGAAACGTATTATATAAATGCCGAGCATGTTTTCGTACTTTATTGTATTTTTTTTTCTCGAATTAATCGTATACGCGTAATACGCTTGTTCAAATTTTCAATCATTTTAATACGAAACGGTCTTCTTATTGTATTACCAGAATATTAATATTATAATATTATTGTTGTGGGTCATTTTACATTCGGCTGTTGGATTTATGCACGACAGTAATTTGGCTTTCGTCCATTCATTTCCGTCGACCTTTGAGTTTCACGCTTCCATCGTAAAACCTCTAATAATTGCATATAGTATAAATCAAATATATGAACGTACAATTATTATCGATATAATTTTATTCGTACAGAGCCAATAATTTTCAAACGACGATTTACATCACAATAAATCATCACTTTCGATTCGTTGTTTTTGAATAGACGTACAATTACTATATTAAAAAAAAAAAAAAAAAAAAAAGGATAATGATTTGACGACTATATAATAAACGAGTAACGAATACGTATTGCATTGCGTTTTTGTTACACATATTTCTTCACAAATGCATAAAAAATAATTGACAAATTAAAATAGGATACGTGTAAAAAATTTCTTACGGTTAATAACGATGGTAAGAAGATTAATTATTGCCACACATAAATACGAGTATAATAATATCGATTTATCGTAAATATTTCAACTTAAGTAAAAAAAATTATATTGTTTAAATAATTAACGTATAGATTTAATATTAATATAATTACGATTTACTAAGTTTTATTACTTAGAATTTGTTTTTATTTTTAAAAATTTATATAGTAATATACTATAATATGTTAAGATCCTAAATACCTAATAATCACTTTTTTATTTTTAATAGTATTTATAACGTTTTATAATTGTTTGTTAAAGTTGAGCTTAAGAAACTTTCTTAAAACGAATTTTTTTTTTTATTTTTTTTTTTATAAAATATATGTGTAGAAATTATAAATTTTCGAATTACATCGATATAGAATTGATAGAATTGATGAATAAACTCGGTGGAATTATACTTCTTCTTTTTCTTCTAGAGCTTATAGCGGTCCATGCAGAACCATCGCCGCTTCTAACACGTTCTTCCACTTTTCCCTGTCCAACACCACTTCCATATCCAGCGATGGATATGTACAAGTTAAATTTAAAAACGTGGAAAACTCTTCACATAGATAATAATATTTATCATATTATTACCTATTGAGAAATATCATAATACAATTATCGCCGATTTGTTGGCCATCACAACCAAATTATATGTGATGAACGACCGCAGTAGTTGTTACATATACAAAAGAACGTGATCGTTTGAAAACCATATGAATATTCACGATGTCATTAACGTTTTCCCCTTTGTAGTCTGTCTGCGTTGTCGCGACTGTAATATATCAGCACGTTAATGACACCAGACAATTTAAACGTATCATTCGTATCATTTTTGGTGTTTTCGGTGAAAATCTTGTTGATTCGGACACCGTATAAGGTTTTCTCGACTGATCGACGGATGACGGTACAAAAAAAATCTGAAATTAAATAAAGACGTTATAGATTTACACGGTTGATGTGTGCGTCGGTATAATTATGTGAAAATAATATTTTGTCTCGTATATAATTTAAGTTAAGATCATTTAATTATTTTTTATGGTATTACGAATGGATAATGATCGAACTGCATAATTTTAATGCCCAATATTAAGAAATATAGAAAATATAAAATAAAAGTCGTGTAAAAAATTGTCGTCTTATACAGCTTATAGAACGCAAACACGCTAATACGCAATATTTCGCTTTAAATATGACAATAAAAATTGATTTTAAAATATATTCTATATTCTAAGTAAATATGTTTAAATACAAATTATTTTTTCAAGAAAATTTTTTATACAGTATTTATAATATTCTGAATGAAATGTGGTTTGAACCAATAACCTTGTTTTATATAAAAATTAAAATTTATTGTGTAATATTATCACGACATGTACTTTAGAAATATTTTATTGATTTTCTTTAGAATTTTACAGGTGAATCGTATTGCCGTGGAATAATAAAATATATATTGTAGTGAGTTTATTATTATATAATACTCGTATATAGTAGTGATGTATTTCATACTGAAAGTACTATATAAAAAAAAATAATAATAATAAAAAGTAAAAAAATCGGTTTTCTTTGAATATTCGATAATGTTGTTTAACAACTTATGAATTTAGAAAATTTTCATGTACCTATATAAAATGTTTGTCATGGAATTGTAGCAATAGTGAGTTGTTAGAAATACCAAAACACGAACGCTAAAGGGAAAAAAAATTCCAAACAGTTTGGTTTGATTAAATTTGACAACTCAAACGAAAACTATTGGTCAGTGCGGAATTTTAAAATTAGAAAAAAATATTTGTGTGAGAACACATTGTACTCGTATATAATATATATATATTTGATGATGTAACATAAAATGTGGGGTTTTCTTTTTTTTTTTTTTTTTTTTTTTTTGTATACTACGTGAAAAAAAATCTGGCAAGAAGGAAACTGGGCCATGCTTTTAGAAAATCCAAAACTAACGCGTCTAGTTAGATGGTCAACGTACAGGTACACGCGATAAAGAAATCGTATTGGATCGTGTCCAATGTAATAGCGATGGCAAGTTTGGGAAACTTGCTAAACGATTTCTTCCTTTATTTTTCGTTTTTCGTTTTTTATTTTCGTATACCGCTGGGAAAACTTTGCTAGATAAGCCAGATGTGTATAACAAACTGCAGCCCACGGGGATCGTGTGTGATTTAAAAGTTTGTAAGGACGATGGAAAAAATCCCTACGACACGTTGAACACCTATTTAACGAAAACCAATTGTCAGTTCATTAATAGTCGATGTAATTATCGTAATTATCGCTGCAACCGCGGGAATTGAATTATTAAACGATATTTACGTATTTATATAATATCCAACAAATTATCAATACTATATGGGTATTTCTAAAGAAAATAAACCTTTTTTTTTTTTTTTTTGTACGATAATTTCATATCGTTGAAATTCGTTCGTATGTTAGTATAATGCCTTAAATAATATTTTAGTTTCCTTCAAACCTGTATACATCATAAATCATATATAGACTTGAGAAAGTTTTTTCTTAAGTAGGCTTTGGGTGTCTTATTAGAAAAAACAATTTCTGTTTTGTGATAGAGGATTTTTTTTTTTTAATATTATATAGTAATTAAAATCAATAAAAACAATTTCTAGAATTGTTAAGACGATAATTTATTTTTAAATCTTGAAAAATTCATTTTTTATGACAAATATACACGACTTTAATATTTAAAGAAGGTACGTATATATAAATAAATGATGGAAGGTCTCATTATGAAAACAGATTTGAATTTTTATGATATAAGAAGAAAATTTTTAATATAAAGTCTAAGTATTAAAATTATGGCAATAATAATAATAATAACTACATAAAACGAAGCATATTTGTTAATTTTTATTAGCAGCAGTTAAAATTCAATGTGAAAGATATTCCATGCATTTATTTTTAATTTATTCATTAATTTATATAAAAATATGATATCGTGATGTGTATTTTATTTTGTTAACAGTATTTATGTAATTTATATGGATTTAATTTTGTATAGGACTGTTGAAAATGAAATATCCACCAATTTGTTATATCATATAATATAGGCATGTTACAAGAATATAATTAATCAATAATTTTTATTTTTATTTAAATTATTATTTGTACCTAAGTCTAAAATGTAATATATTCCGTATAAACAATCAAACTAGTATTGTATTGTAACGTTTACTAGTATGAAATACAATTAAAATTGTATGTAATAAAAAAAAAATAATGAATTTTAGAAGAATCTTTAATAATTTTTTTTTAAATCTTAATTATTGAAAAAAACACATAGAAGTCAACTATAATTTAATAGTGGTTTATGTAATAATTCAATGAGCAATATGTATATTGTATAATAATATTTCTTATAAATTTTATTAATATTTCATCATTACGATCCATTAGGTATTAATTATTAAAATTATTTTGTATTTAAAAAAATGTAAAATTAAATTATTAGTCAAAAGTAGTTAATAATATGATATGTAATTATTAGCTTATTACTTTATAATTAAACATAATATATATTATTTAAATTACAATTCTGAACTGATTAAAATAAATTTTTATTTAAAAATAACACTTAAAGGAATTGGACAAAACAATAGGAATACATTTTAAATAATTATTACGTTTTAAATTTTTTTGGATAATTACTACGAGTATTTAAAAAAGAAGAATAAGAATAACTTTTTTTAGTAATATTATTATATTATATTCCATTTAAAAAGAAATTAATTTGTTTAATTATTAATTAAGTACTTAATGTAATTTTTATTAAAAAGAGTATAATTGTTTAAAAATATTATAATTTTTATTTTTTATTTTTTACATTTATATACCTACCTTTTTTAGGATAAGGCAGTTAATTCAATATAATACACTGTTGTATTTATAATGATTTATTTTCAATAATTATTGAATTTAATTATACTAATATTTATATAATGACGAAGTTTTTTCAAATTCATTTATAATATACTTATGTAACTATGACGTTTATTGTTTTGTTAAACTAAAATGCCGAAGTGATACTTGCATTGTTTAGTTATTGATTTATCTCATATCCTAACCCATCCCATACCTTTCGTATATCTTAATGTAAATGTCTTAAAATTTCAATTTTAAAATAATCATAAGATAAATAAAATTAAACTTTATTGTAGAGTTATAATATAATATATTCGTGTATAATAAAGTATATTCTAAATATATAAATAATGATATTGAATAATTTTAACTGGTAACTTGAAAAATATTAAAAGAAGAACCTATATATTATTATATTATAGATTCAAATAATTTGTATATATTTGATATGACCATTTTCATTAAAATACAAATTTAGTATATGTTTACACAGAAGACATAAAAAAATAATATTATTTTTTTTAATTCAAAAAGTCAAATAAGTTTGAACTTACTTTAATAATTTTATTATACTATTATAATAATTTAAGTTAAACATATTGTATTTTAATAATGAAAAATGTTTATTAAAATAAGCCAATTCAATCAGTATAACAACTAATCATGTTTATTGTCAATATTAATTCTAGTGAAGTAGGTTACATATTTTTTATGTTCTCACATGATATATATATATATAAATTAAATATAAAAACGTAATCAGCAATAACGAAGTCTTATTAAATATAAGAGTATGTTAACGTATAAAATCTATTTATGGAATGTCTGGCAAGTATTGTTTACATAAAATGATTCATTTGGAACTTTGATTGTTACCGAATATACAATTACAGAAGCAAGTATACGTATGTATACGCGTACATAACGTTTTTTTTTTTTTTTTTACATCTCGCAATCAGATGTATCATAACGTAATCTATATTGCACGACATTTTATTTGAAGTGAACCTTTTTGAGGAATATATTGATTGAAAACTTTTTCTAAATAAAAACGTATAATTTTGTCCATTTATTTATTAAAATATTATTTTGTCAGTTATTTCTAAACCAGGGATCATTAGAACAAATATTTTGTGTTTATTTTTCCTAAATACGAGTTTATTTTAAAATTGTAACTTATAATTACACGATTTTATTAAACTAGACAGAAAATGTGATTTAGATTTCAAATTTATTTATATAATATTTATATTATAATAATATCTAGTTCTCTTTTATTATTAAATTATTTTTATAACTATTAAAATACATAGTTTAAGAGTAAATTAATTTATTAATAATTAAGTTTTGTATTTTATGAATTAATATTAATTTTTACATTTTAATATTATTTTATTATCAAAGTAACAAATTATTCATTTGATTGATTAAAATGCGAATAACGAATTTATTTATACTATTCTATTTCATTATTGATCTACTATAATACTATAAAGCATATATTTTGAAATATAATTTTTATAAAAACTTGATGAATTTTTTGTATTTCAAAAGTCCAAACAATCAGATTTGTTGGCAGTGATTCTTTCATTAATGTCGATCCTACAAACTTTGTTTTAATAACATTTAACAAACCTGTTAGAAGTTTAGCCAAGTTTTAGACAACTTAAAGTATGTGTAACTTTGAGCTGAACGCATGGAATTATATAACTATTTTTTTTTTTTTTTTTTTTTTTTATACTCAAAGCAAACGATTCAGTGTTTTATGACAAACAAAATGAACTAAAATATTAATCGTCAAATTGTAATATTATTGTGTTGTAAGCGTAAGTATTCCATGATATATACTATCTATATCAATAACACAATTTATAATTAAATTTACACAAAATATTTACATAATGATACATTGATACGAGTAATTTATGTAATACTCGTATAAAATTTTTCCTATAAAAACGTAAATTCAAATTCAAATGAACTAAATTTATTTTTGCTATGTTCATAAGAGATAAATATTTCTGTTTGTAAAAAAAAAAATGAGAAAAAATAGATTACATTAATAATAAATTAATATAATAAAAATGCAAATTATTTGCTGAAAATTTAATTTGTTGCGTATTATCGTAGGATTTTAATGACGATTTTTAATAAGGATAAATTTTTCATGGCCATGTAAAATTGGTCGAAATCTAATTCACAAGTGATGTTTATATAGATTTACCTTTTTTTTTTAATTAAGCCCGGAAATGTTGATTTATGAACATTGTTTTCTGCCTCGGTCACGTAAAAACCACATTGTTGCACCCGCCTCCTGTTCCCGTAACGTGTACTGTATTATAAAAGAAAGTTTTATTTTAACTTTAACCCAGTATCATAAATAAAATTATTTAAGAAGTCACAACTTCTCTCCCTCGTCGTGCCGGGGTGGCCAAGTTTCACTGAAGAGACACTGCAATACTCGCGTGGCAAGTTTCTCCACCGTAAGGTTCAAGGATCGTTCGCATCCATCACGTACGTCAGCGTGACGTCGTATACGTGTTTCTTCATTATTAAACGAGATGTTTAACATTTTTTTTTTTTTTATATATATTAAATATAATATTAAATGTAATATTAGAATAATTTTTTGTTGTGATGATCGAATATTTCACGTTTAGGAAGATAGAAAATCATTAAGTAATTTTAAAAATGTAGCTAGGTACATTTAATATTTAAAGTCATCAAGCAGACATTTCGATGTGTGGGGTTCTAATTATTAAGCAATAGCGATTAAAAAAAAAAAAATCAAAATATATCACAATAAAACTTAATTTTTCTTTTTAATTAGTAATAAACATTTAACAATATTAATAAATTTGTTAACATAAAATTAATTATATCATACAATTCGGTAGTTCAATTTAATATTATTACATACAGAGAATGAACAGAGTTTAATAAGTAGGTATGCAATTTAGTATTATTTATTCGAAAATCATACTCCAATAGTCGTATCGTACTGTAAGTACCTATACGTTCGCATTTTATAAAATATTTCTGAATTATAAACTATATTATATACGTTTTCAGTTTTACTGTTCTGTTACATAATATTATTTTTTAATGTAATATAATAAGGTACCTAATACAAAATGATTATTTAAAATTTGTAGAACAGTTATATATATATTATAAAAATATGTAATTCCTTCTTATTAAAATTTAAAATATGATGTTATTCAAATTTTGTTTGTTTTCACATATTATAACGAGCATTATATTTTTCTAAAACAACATAATATAATATAATGTAATGTTAAAAAATAAATATTTTTCTTTTTTTTTTTTAAAAAAATAACATCATCAAAAATATAAATCACTCTTAAGGATGGTGAAACTTTTACCTTTTTATACTTATTTTAAATTACTTTTAGCTTCATTAAAGATAATTTAAAGCTGCAATGTTTAGAATATTCAGAATTACATTTTATAACTACTGTATATTTCACATTTCATATAAAAGTTTAAATACTTTGATAATTGTTTGCGATAAATAAAATATTTTATTGTATTATCTTGAATTATATATTTATATGTTAATATTACACATTACATGTAGGTATACAATAATATAAATATACATTTTGATTGAATTAATTTTGTCCGATACTTCTATTCTTGGGTTATTTTGAAATTTACATGGGAGTTTTTTTCTTTTTAGATTGTAATATTTAATTTTTTTTAATGTGAATAGTTATATGACTATAGAATATAATATTAAAGCACTAACATTAATATGAAAACCAATGATAAAGACCTTAGTATCATTTCTATATTATATATATATATATAGAAAAAAAAAAAATGAATAGAATAAAAAGAGGATTTAGGTAGGTATATGATATTATGCTTTTATAATATAATATATTAAATTAAATAGTAAAAGGAGGATATTTTATAATTTATTCGAAATGTCATAAAATCCATTATAAATGGAATTGTATAGAAATTTAATGAATTAAATATGATTTTTAATTTAAAACGTTTAAATTTTGAATTTTAGTCAAAATAATCTAGCTTAGCTAGTTTTTAGATTTGAAAATAAAAACTCTTAGACAAAATTGTATTAGAAAAATATATCTAATTTAAATTATAATTGGAAAAATCGTATTTTAACAATTTTATTATTGTGTAAGTATACTTATATGTACTTATATTAATTTTTTTTTTTTTTTATAAAAAAAAAAATTAACAAATATTATTATATTCAATAATTCAGTTATACGAGTACTATTTTTACTTAATTTTAAAATAATAAAATTCAATGTAGCAAATGTTAAAATTATTTCGAATGGGTTTTATAATATGAATAATAATACTATAATAATAATTATTGTACGGTCTAATTACTAAATAATCTTGGACGTTAGACAAATAAATATAACAAAATGGAATATTATAGCGTAGAGATACGTGTATAAATTATTAATTCATAAAAATATTATTTTAATATTTATATTAAATTAAATGTTTTTTTCTTTTTGTATTTAAATATTATTTGAACTTGTTTTTATATTAATTTATTTCAATGACATTTTACTGAAAGCATCCATTTATATTCGAATATAGCTTAATTTAATTTTACACTAATATAATGAGATTAGATAGGCGTTTAAGTCATTAGAGGTATTTTATTCTATGTTTTATCTTATAATAAAACAATCCAAAAGAAAGAATCAATATTCGACGCTTTAAAAATATAACCATTTGTATTATTTCGTATTTGTATTATATTGTTTCGGATGTACTCGTACTTATATTTTTGTAAAACTCTGACTTGCGGTAATATTATTAAAAAAGAAACGAAATTCTTGTGAAACGTTAAGGTATAGTAGTGTAAGAAAAACGAAATAAACTTCGAAATGTTCTGTTATAATTAACATTGTTGTGTAATTATTTGTCAATAACAGGTATAATAAAATATTATTATGTTATGAACAGAACACGAAGAGGAAAATAAATTCCAACGAAAGTATTGTGTGGTAGGTATACGCGTTGTAAATAAATCGATCGGTTTTCGCAATAGATAAAGTTTTACTAATGTCTGGTAATTGGTATAAAGGTTAAACTTACAAATAAATTAGCTGTATTGTGTACCGATTGTTTTGCGAACGTTTACTTTCCCTACAAATGAAACGTATCGGTGATTTGTATTTTTTTTTTTTTTTTTTTTTTTATACAAAATGTTTTTATATATTTTGTTAGAGCGTAAAAATTTAAACGCGTGTAATAAATTTTGTCGTGCGTTTTTTAAACGTTATTTTTAAAAAAACTCATGAGTACTAAGTATTCTATCGAGAATAATAATTTTTCCGTAAAATGTTATTTAAATTTATTTTATACGAAAATATTTAGTAGAGGTGAATTCTAGTACCTATTATAATCTTATAAAATAAATTTCTATCGTATTCACAATTATTTATTGATTATTATTATTTTAGATTCTGAGCGTAGCGAAGAATGTATTGGTTTTACAATGATGTGTGTCTTTTTTTTTTCTTTTTTTTTTTTTTAAGTATGAAGACACTTATACTACCCGAAATAATGCTCCGATTATCACGAATAGCATATGTTTCCGGTAGCAAAGTGGATGTAGTTGGTACTTTATATAGGTCATTTTTCTCAAAATTTACCCTAAGCGGTAGAAAAAACGACCAAAAAATGACGAAAAAACGGCATTTTTCAAACTTCGACGAATTCAATTTCAATATTTCACGATAACTCTGGCAATTTTGAAGTTAGAGACTTGAAATTTTTTTAGACGTTTATATAGGAACTATGCATATGTGATAAAATTTTGGAACCGTTACGTTCATTTTTCTACAAAATATAGGACTTTGAATATTTCGTAAAATTCTCGTTTTTTTGTATATTATAATGTTTGATAAAATTAGCAATATTTGGTATTAAGGTCTGAAAATTTTACTGAAGTATATTTATATATTAATTAACATTAATTCAAAATATTAGAAAAATCCATTGTCTCAATTTTTTTTTATAGCTGTTTAAAGTTGATATTTTTAGTTTAAACGAAAATATTATGAAAAGAATGACGAAAAATTGGCATACACAAAAACATGGCTCTATGGGAGACGCGTGTGGTGTAGTTGGCGAAACATTTTCGAACGCTATCTCGGTGTTGAGCTCATGTGTCATGTTATGGTTATATATTTTATTATGTGGTTACATTTTATAATATCTATCTAGACTTATCAAAATTAATAGAAAAAAAATTAACAAATTAGAAATTATTAAAAATCGATAACGAACGTATTTTACTATTTTTTTTTTTTTTTTTAATATGAACATTAACCACATATTAATTTTAAATAAACAATCAAAATGTTAATTGGCCATGGGAGGGGATCCATCCCCCAGGATACCCATGGTATACTCCCCCCGTGAGGACGCCCAAGTTATTCTTATTATTTCTCAATACTTTTACCATAAAAATTAATAGAAAAGCCAAAAAATTTGAGAAATGTTTGAAGTAAAATTGTTCTATCAATTTTTCTAAATATGTAAATAACTGTGAAATGTGTTATCCAATGCAATATAATAGAAAAATAAAACAATAAATTAAGGGTAAAGATAATAATTGTATAATACATAGTAACTGTAATGATTGAACACACTTTAAGTGCATTATAAACAATTTTACTTGTCTAAAAGCATTAATAAGTCTATCATATCATATGAAGTCCGTACATTTAAAATGATTATATTACGTATAATGAATTCAGAAAGTCTAAACGAACACATTATTTTATTACATAATGTAAGAATGAAAAATTAATATTACCTAACCATGTAAAATTTAAAATTATAAACTACAAAAATTAAATAAATAAATTTACAAATTGAATATTATATTTAGTTTTATATTTGTACATATTATTTTATTCGCATTTTATTTTAAATTATTATATTTAACAATTATATAAATATAATAAATATATACCTACCTACTAGTGTACAGCGAAATTATTATCTTTTATTTAAAATATATCCGTCTTATTAAAAATTTTATTATAAATACTGTCTTTGTATAATTTCTTCCCTTACCTTTGTTAGGATGTCCATCACGGAATTTTCATTTCCTCAGCAGTTGACGATTGTTCAATTGACGAGTATTGTAATAAATTAATTACATTTTGGCTCATTTTCAAATATTTATAAACTTGCAACTACGTTAAAATTAAACTAAAATGTAAAAAATGTATAACAATAAAATGTTTACACGAGTATACTCGTATATATAAAAAAAAATATTGAAATAAAATATAAGCCTTGAAAATTTTAAAAAAAATATTATAACAATTTTATAATGTTCCATCGATATGGAGTATAATAGATGTAAAATACTATAACGTAGCTAAACAGCTGATTGATCTGGTGACATGGAATATAATGGTATAATAATCCATACATAGAGTATAGGTATTAGGGGGAATATACATTATCAATTTTAAATAGCGATAAAAAAAATTTAGACTGGGAGATTTTTGTAACTTTTTTAAATTACGTTAATGAGCAAATGAGCAATATGATATTATGCTTCAATAAAATTTCAGACCTTAAAAACCAAAATTTCCAATTTCATTAAACATATGGTAAAAATATTGAGAAATTAAAAGAACAAGAAGCCATACAAAATATAGGTTTTCGATTACATTTTACATTGTAAAATATATTGTATATTAAGTATATTTACATATTACTTAACGTCATATCAAAATATTAGAAAAATCCCTAGTCTCAATTTTTTTTTATAGCTGTTTAAAGTTGATATTTTTAGTTTAGGAAAACTTACGAATATTCTTCTTATTATATCTCAATACTTTTACAATAAAAATTAATAGAAAAGCCAAAAAATTTGGAAAATTTTTGAAAATTTTATTGAAGCATCAGTATGCTATACATATATCTTAACGAATTTCCAAAATCTAACTAAACTTCGCTCAGAATCGTTTTTCGAATACAATAGTTTATCCATTGCATTCAAATTCTAATTAAAATTAAACATTATGATTTACACACCTATATCCCTGCGGCAGGAGTATCCCTTCCCTTGCTTTTTTTTTTTTTTTGACTTTATAGTACCTAAGTAAAATAAATTAATGATAATACTAATTACTTATGGGGGAAATTACTCAGTCGTAAAAGAATAAGGATACCTGTACGATATAATTGATCGGAAACGGAATTTTATACGCAGGTAATATTACTATTAAATAAAAATAACCAATGTCTACAAAAAATTTGTTTTTATTTCAACAAATACGTATTTCGAAAACAATGTTTTCATCATCAGTGTTAAACAAATTTTCTGTAGACATTGGGTATTTTTATTTAATAAAATTTCTACAAGTGACTCTCACCAAAATAATATTACTATTTATTGCCGAGGGTTAAAATACGTAAGACAAAGAACGAAAGAAAAAATTTTGGGTTTCGGCCGAAGTGTTTCGACTGAAGGGATGGATAAATTTTTATACAACGTTCGTCATGTTTGACATGTTCGGTGTAAAAAATTTTCGACTCGTTTATAACATATATTTTACGGTATAAAAATAATGATCGTACGCGGGCGTTTCTTTTTTTCAATTTTAATATTATATAGAAAACGGATAATTTAGTTTCTATTCATAGCTCGCACGCCCGATGTCGAATTTAAATATTTATTGTAATGTTAAAAAGCGATTCAACAAATCAATAGACGGTCGTACACGTCATAATAATAACATACATGTAGGTACATTACTTAAATATAAAGCAATAATAATTAATAATAGTGACGTTAAAGTTTAATTATTACAAGTAGATAAATCTGTTATAAAATGTTTTTTTTTTTTTTTTTACGAACGGAATGTTAATTTAATATTATACACATAATATATTTTAAATTAATTTTGTGGCAATACGCAAAAATGTTTTATTAACGAAAAAACTCGACATCGTGGCACATCGCGTGACCCGCGACATAACCCTGTCTTGGCGATTGGCGATGCATATAATAACGTCGTCGAATGGTTTTTAAAAGCTGCGGTTGCGGTGAACTGGCGCGTTAAAAGCGACGATAATATTATAGGCTGCGGCAGACGCGTGTATTATTATGTGTCGAGCTCTTCTTATATTATTATATTATATTAGATATATATAGATAAGGTGAGAGAAACGAAAAAATCCTTCTAGTCACGTGTAATACACCGTGGAAATATTAAATAGGACTTAGCCGGGTCGAGCATATAAACTGTGGCGGGCCGGGGACGACAAGGATTTAATAATAATAATAATAATAATAATAATAATAATAATAATAATAATA
>JAIUCT010000008.1:6688699-6719655 GCA_021307375.1 Tetraneura akinire
TAATAATAATAATAATAATAATAATAATAATAATAATAATAATAATATCAAATCTCATTTTACGAAACTAATATAAACGCGGAGGAAACGCCGCCGTCGTCATCGTCGGCCCACGGCGTTAGTACCAGCAGGATATTTCTTTTAATTTTTCCTCCGTGTTTTTCTTCAGTTTGATCACGTACAAATGTTCGCCGCCGCCTATATGCCTTTCCGCCATATAGCCCCGAATCCCGGTTTTCGTGTCCCCTTCTCGCGATCGCGATTTCACGAAGAATTCGACTTCGCGGCACGCGCGTTCACGCCGAATAACAAATCACTGGACGTTTGTCCTCATTTATATGATTCGGATTCGTATACAATAATCTGCAATCAACCATATTTTTAACACGATGTATTATCATTATTATTATTATTTTTCAAAGTACGACGTGTCGGAATAGTAACTATTCAAACTACGTCGAGTGAATATTTAAAAAAAAAAATCGTAAAACACAAAACAAAACATACGGAAACATGAATAACAAGGTAAATTAATAATAAGGTAACGTCGTAATAACGACAAAATTCAACGTTTCAAAGTATGCATAATAGACCGCAATGTTATTAAGTAGGTACATCGTTCTATATAACGTAAAATCGAGATTTTAATTTTATTTTCTCCTTAGCCTTGCGACGTTAATTTTACAACCGATCGATGAGTCGCACGTTATATTATGTTATGTGGTGGATTTTTCGAAGAAAAAAATAACATTTCGTTTTTAAAAAGAAAACATAAAAGTTTATACGTTTTCTAATAATTTGGTCCCGTACAAAACATGTCGTGCTCGTAATATATGATAACACGTTTACAAATTGTAGATACCTACCGACTATAATATAATATGTCGAGAGATTTTCTCTTTGATTTTTTACTCGCGGTCACCGAACTAAACTATATAATATAAACTACATCATATTTTTATTAAATAAAAATAATATTTCATATTATATATTCGACTATAAGTGTGCACGTCGACCGACTTTACCGTTTACGCGTTTTCCCGAATTTCCCGACGGATGGCCGAGAAAATAAATTTAAAAAAAACACAACAATCGTAAAAACGATCGTACAACTATTCGGAATAATAATAATATCGTCGGTGCCGAATCGGTCGCGTTTATTGACGAAATATCGACCGCGACTAGGAGAGCATATAATATGGTAATATATATATATATATATATTATATTCTAACCGTCGCAGTCCAAAAACGTTTACACAAGCGTGTCACATATTTTATTCGGATTTCGAAGGGATCGATGACAAGGCGAGGGATGCCATCCACATATTATTATACGCGAGTATTACAATAATATGGTGACACACACAGTGAAGTGTGCATTTTAAGGGTATTCTATTTTTTTTTTTTTTATTTACTGTATGCAAATAACCGCGTTATATATTCATTATACGTGCCACGCGATCCTGGAGATTTATTAAAAACCGTACGAAATAATAATATAATATTGTATATAACGATGTGGAACGATCGATATCATGATGGCTATAAACTGTCGACTGGTATATTATTTTATAATAATAATATAACGACTGAAACGACAATGAGCGAATTACAAAATAATAACATTAATAATATTAAAATACGCACACGAGTACCAATTTATTATTAAATAATATTATAAGATTTTATATGATAATATGAAGAATTCGAGACAATATTTTACGATTATAATAATTATTTAACATCAACGCATTATACTTTATACACGTATTTATATAATAATTATTAATAATAATAATTTGTTGTTATCATTAGTTAATGCGTTTAAATCGCAATTAACGTGTGGAAACTAGCAATTAAAACTTAAAACTATAAAGCAGATAGAGTTTGAAATATCGTCAGTATATTATACTAAAACACCGTGGGTATGTTAAATCGTACCCGTATTAAGTTATACAATGTTTTTATAATTTTTAGATTCTGAGCGAAGCGAAGAATGTATTGGTTTTACAATGATGTGTGATTATTTTTTGTTTTTTTTTTTTTTTTTTTTTATGTCTGTGTACAAAAATACTACCCGAAATAATGCTCCGATTTTCACGAATAGGGTATGTTTCCGGTAGCAAAGTGGACGTAGTTGGTACTTTACTTAGGTCATTTTTTGAATTTCTCAAAATTGACGCTATGCGGTAGAAAAAACGGCGAAAAAATGACGAAAAAACTGCATTTTTCGCGAAAAATGAAATTTCGACGAATTCGATTTCTATATTTCACGATAACTCAGGCAATTTTTAAGATAGAGACCTGAAATTTTTTTTGGATGTTCACATAGCTACTATATATATGTGGTACAATTATGGAACTGTTACATTAATTTTTCTCCAAAATATAGGACTTTGAATATTTCGTAAAATTCACGTTTTTACGTATATAATGTGTGATAAAATTGTCAATTTTGGGTATTTTAGTCTGAAAATTTTACTGAAGTATACTTACATATTACTTAACATCATACTAAAATATTAGAAAAATCCATTGTCAAAATTTTTTTTTATAGCCGTTTTAAGTTGATATTTTTAGGAAAACGAAAATTTTAGAATCCATACATATAAATAAATATTCTGAAAACACTTTTACTACCCGAAATAATGCTTCGATTTTCACGAATAGAGAGTTTCAGATGTAAAAGTGGATGTAGATGGTACTTTATTTAGGTCATTTTTCGAATTTCTCAAAATTGACTATAAGCGGTAGAAAAAACTTCGAAAAAATGACGAAAAAACGGCATTTTTCACGAAAAATGAAATTTTGACGAATTCAATTTCTATATTTCACGATAACTCGGGCAATTTTTAAGTTAGAGACTTGAAAATTTTTTTGGGTGTTCACATAGCTATTATATATATGTGGTAAAATTTGGGAACCGTTTTTTAAATTTTTTTACTAAATATAGGACTTCGAATATTTCGTAAATTTATCGTTTTTACGTATATAATGTTTGATAAAATTGGTAATTTTTGGTATTAGGGTCTGAAAATTTTACTGAAGTATACTTACATATTACTTAACATCATACTAAAATATTAGAAAAATCCCTAATCTCAATTTTTTTTTATAGCTGTTTTAAATTGATATTTTTAGTTCAAACGAAAATTATAATCTGATTGAACTTCGCTCAGAATCGTTTTTTCGAATGCAATGGTTTATCATTGCATTCAAATTCTAAGTAAAATTAAACGCTATGATCCGCACACCTGTATCCTGTGCGGCAGGAGTATCAGCTCATCTTTTTTTATTTTTACCTATTATAAAAAAATATATCAATTTTTAATATCGAACAACAATATCATATGTTGTGGCTAGTTGATATTACAAATAGTACATTCAAACATCAAACATAATATTATATAGACCTACTACCATATTATATTATAATGTTACGCCCAAATTGTGTAATTGTAAAATTCACGAAATGGTCGGATTTTTACTAAATTCATAAAATGTACATCTAAGGTTTGTATTTTACGAATAAAACATTTTTGTTTTTCAATCTTGACCTCTTTATAATAAAAAATATTTAAAGTAAATATACAGGGAAAATTAAAAAAATATATGTTTTATTATATAATTATTGTATTAATTATTGTACTAATATTATTGTATTGTGTTTCCAAATACATTATATCTTTGATATCGATTAATAAGATATTACCTTATAGACTATAGTTAACATTAATTATTCTTGTTTCAAAGTGTGTTTTTTATACAAATTAAAAATATATTATAATATAAATATTATATATAGTAAAGGTAAATATAAACCTATAGTTAAAAAATAAAAAAAAGTTTTGTTTATACTCGTTAATTCATTCTTATACTCGTAACTTTATAAGTAATTAATTTAAATCAACAAATTATATTAAGTCATTATAAATTCAATATTTATTATTTTAGATGCTATAAAGATATTGTATTAATTAAAAAAAAAAAAAAAAAAAAAAAAAATATGTTTGAGAACTATAAAATACAGTAAAAAACGTCATTTATTACCATAGACATTGTATTTAACAATGCATTTTTATAATTATGAAAATATATACAATAATTATAATATAATAACATTATATTAATATTATTATCAAAATGAATTCTGTATATAATTCATTAATTATTGAAAATTGCTTTATTGCTACTGAAGATAATGCTAAATTATTTATTCTGTTATAATTGTTATCAATAAATAACATAGATACAGTTTATGACTTTATAAAAACTTAAACATCCAAAACAATAATAGTATAGTAATACTAGAGTTGTTAAAAACTATAATTAATTGTGGGAACACGTGGCAAAGTGGGGTACAGGGGCAAAGTGGGGACATCGTAATATCTATTAATTTAATGTATAAAATTGATAATGTTATTAGATATATATCTTCCTTGATTGCCAGAGATGGTGTGATAAAAGTTTTATATCGATATATTGATTATTTTGCGATTTATTGATAATAAACCACACATGTGCCATTATCATTTTACGTGATGTTATAATTTGATATTTTGTTTTCGAGATATTAAATTATTTTGTGCATAGATTTGAATAATTTTTTTTTGTTTTTTTATTGTGTTGTATATGTTCTTAAATTATTAAACAAACTTATTAATTTCAATTAAATTATTTTAATAATATAAATTCAAAGGTTTTAGGTAAGTATATCATTTGGGGCAAAGTGGTTTATACACAGAAAAAACAATCAGAATGGACACTGATAAAAAATAACACGGTAGGTATAGGACAAGATAGGCAGAAATCAGTCGGCCATTTTATTTTAGGCAGTTTATATCAAATTTATATGGTGAAAGTAAATAATATTGGTTATTATTTGTTTAATTTGATTACAAAATTACCTACAATATAAATTTGATAAAAACAGCCTAAAATAAAATGGCGACTGATTCTCTTTTATTGCCTCGCCGCCCGAAAGTGTCCGACCCCTGGTTTATACCTGTCCCCACTTTGCCCCATATAAAAAAAATCAATTTTTTAAAATTATAATGGTTCATTTTCAGAATGGTAAGGCATTATAAAAGAAAAACCAACCAGCATTCATGGTCTGAAGATGCTATGAAATCTGCTATATTAGCTTATAATAATAAGGAGATGGGTTTTAGAAAAGCTGCATTGTCATTTGATGTTCTGTTATTAAAATTAATTTAAAAAAAAAAAAAAAAAAAATTTATGTAATTTGAATGCATTTTATGTTACGTCCCCACTTTGCCCCATGCATGGGGCAAAGTGAGGTAAACTGTACTTCTATTTATATCCTTTATATCTTTTAAAAAAATAAATTTTAATTTCCATAATGAATAATATATCAATCACCATAACTTATAGATTATGTAAACAAAATTTGGAAAAAAAATATTAATTTTTAAGTGTATTACAGGCTCTTAAACCTTAGCGTCCCCACTTTGCCCCGTGTTCCCCTAAATAACATGACGTACCTATATGGGGATATATTATAATATATTTCCTCCTATAAAAATATATTTATTATTTAACATAAATTCAAAAATATATTTATTATTGATGAAAAAAAAAATTGTAATTGTAAATTATTATAGAAAAATTAATGTTTTATAAATAAAATAAACATCTAAAATTATTTTTTGTTTGTACGCATAATAATTATTACTATAATTATATTATATAAACCGGTGAACTAAGTATTTTTACTTATTTTACGATGACATATACTTATAGGGTATAGATAAACAATATAACTATTTAAATTTGAATTTAAACTTAAACCATATTTTATAATATTTTACTTCGTTAATATTTATTTTCGTAGAACCGTTACAATAAGTATAATTTATTTCTTTTATACCGTATTAATGATAAATTGAAATACAAATACTTACAGCAGTTGCCTTGTTTATTTCAATTTTATTTTATTCATTCAAATATTCTTTAATGCAAATTGAATGAATAAACAAGTAAATAATATTAGTATTTAAATATTAGTATATATTTTTAATTCTGAATTATTGTAGAAACGCGATATGATTATAATTTCAAATTTATCAATATTGATAAAGCGAATAACATAAAATAGATGAACAATTATCTTTAAGTTTATTTTAAACTTTTAATTACAAAATACAGATAGAGTTCTAAAAAGTAATTACAGAATATTGATAAATTAAAAAAAAAAAAAAAACGTCTTAAGAAACTTTCTTTATCTCAATTTATTATTTATAATAGTATTACAACGAAATTTAAAATAAAAATATACGTTGGGAAACTATAGTATTTTATATTTTGAGCAAAGCGAAAAATGTATTGTTTTTACAATGATGTGTGTCTTTTGTTTTGGTTTTATTTCCGAAGACACTTTTTCGACCCGAAATAATGCTTTGATTTTTACAAATAGTATATGTTTCCGGTTTAAAAGTGGACGTGGATGTAGTTGGTACTTTATTTATGTCATTTTTCGAATTTCTCAAAATGAATAGGGATCGAAATCCTTATGCGATAGACAAAACGACCCAAAAAATGATCAAAATATTACAAAAATCCCAAGTATTATTATATTTTTTTTTATGGCTGTTTACCGTTGATATCTATAGTGTAATCGAAAATCTAAGAATACATATACTTATTTTTCTCATCATTCCTCAATATTTCACAATAAAATTAATTAAAATTGACAAAAATTACATTAAAAAATATTAAATTAATTGATTTTTTTCTAACTTTTTAAAGGATAAAAAGAGCTGATACTGTTGTGGAATGGGTACAGGTATAAAGAGGATAGTGTTGAATTTTTATTAACACATTAATTCAATAATGAATGATTACATTCAAAACGATTCTGAGCGAAGTACTTTCAAATTTGGGTATTTAGGTGACTCCTTAAGAGGTTTGTGGTTATTTATATTGAACGTAGAGACATATAAATGTAAACATTTTAATCAATATATTTTATCTGATGAACTTCTCTGAAAATCGTATTTCCGAATGATTCATCATTACATTCAAATTTTAATCAAAATTCAACACTATCTCCTTTAGATCTTTCTGTATTCCTTCCTCAGCCGCATCAGCATTTTTTTATTCTTTGTTATATTTAAATGTTTATGTGAATTACAATATTGAGTAGAACATTTCATTACGATATATTTTCATATTCTACACAATGTGGTGTAATATAGTATTTCAAATTCGTGCATAAGATAATTTATAAATTAACGTTAGGGAAATTATGATCATGCATTACAGTCGTGGCGTAACTAAGGGGGTGGACTTCGGGTCCAAGCCCCCCTCCAAGGACCGTATAAATTTTGAAATAAATGTTTTTTATAAATATCTTATAATAATAGGTAAACAATATATTTTCCAAATATTTATCATTTACGGAACTCGTAAATGCTCTTCGTGCTATATGGCCGCGTATCATCATAATATTGTAAATAAATATTTATTAAAATAATTATCTTAAGGTCTGGTCAAACAGAGAGCGGACCGTCCGCTTGGATTAGTCCGTTCAAATAGTCTGCCGGTCTGTTGGACTTAGGTAAACAGAACGATTACAAGTTTGAGCGACTAGTGCAAAAATTGCTACAACGTATATTACAGTGCACTGCTGATTATTTTTTACTTATTAACCTCACGTTTTAATTTTTAATTTAATTTTTTTGAATGTTCATTGCAACTGTATTTTATTATAATATCTGTACGTCGATTCTATAACTGTATATTATTTGATATGAGTATTAAATAAATATTTATTTATTTTAAACTGCTGTGTGTACTCTGGATTTTTATTTTTCATTATGAATTGAAAGTTTCTTCGTATTTTGATTTTTTTTAATATTTACAAAATGATTTCAGTCCGCCACGAACTTTGTGAAAAAATACAACCATTCGTTTGTCCGCCGCCGTCTGTTTAACCGGAATGATGCATTAACATAGAGAACAGACTGGATTTTGGAATTCGTCCGGACTGCCCGTCCGCACTCTGTTTAATCAGGCCTTTATTATCTTATTTCATATTTGATATTTAGTTTATAAATTAAAAACAATTTCCATGGACGGACCACACCCTTTGACAAATCCTGATTGCGCCACTGATGCGTTTCTAAATAATTAAATAAATATTTAATTTTAATGAGAATTATAATAAAATAAGATTTTATATACGAGTATACAAAATTCGATTTGTGTACCTTAGGTTTTAAAATAATGTTACGACTTTTATTTTATTTGAGAATATAAATTCAGTAGTTGTTATATGTAACTATTACGATAATTTAATATACTTAAATTGTTTATATTGTTTATATATTTTTATATACTTAATTAATAATTATACTTACATTCTCATCATAAATCGATTTTTAAAATAATTTATATTACAGTTAGGTATAAAATAAGGAATAAAAATAAAAATTTTACAAATTTATTATAAAAAAGCAAGGGAGGGTACAGGTGTAAAAAGGATAGTGTTCAATTTCGATTAAAATTTGAATGCAATGATAAATCATTACATTCGGAAATACGATTTTGAGCGAAGTTCATCAGATAATATATGTATTGATTAAAATTTTTACATTTATCAATCTCTACGTTTAATATATATATATTATATATATGTATATAGATATACCCATAAAACCCATAAATTAATCATCTAAATACCCAAATCTGACAGTACTTCTCGCTCAGAATCGTTATTCGAATGTAATGATTTATCATTGCATTCAAATTTTAATGAAAATTCAACATTATCCTCTTTACAACTGTATGCCTCTCTTCTTTTTTATACTTTCAGGTACAAAAAATAATAATAATAATAATAACTTAAATGTAATATTTACTGAATTAAGCAAAATGTCTAAAAAATTTTTTCAAAATATTTCAATATTTTTTTTCAATATTATATAACATTATTGTAAATTAAGTAAGTAATACTTTACATATCGATTTTACTCAAAATTTAAATTTAAACACTTATCAAAAAAAATAATCGGTACTTGAGATTTTCCTAATATTTTGGAACTACGTAAACCAATATGTAAATATACTTCAATAAAATTTTCAAATATTTTTTAATTTTTCTTTTTTATTAATCGTTATTATAAAATTATTGAAAAATAATAAAAATATCACTTACAAGTATAATATGTATTCTTAGATTTTCGATTACACTAAAAATTTCAACTTTAAACAGCTATAACAAAAAATTAAGATTCGGGATTTGTTTTAATATTTTGGTATTATGTTAGGTAATATATGCGTATACTTTAGTGAAACTTTCAGACCCAAAATTTTTTTATTGTTAAATCTATTAATAAGAATATTAATATATATATAATTATATATTATATTTTAATTACGGATTTTGTAATAATTCATATTTATTTTTTTCCTTTTTAATATCTTTTATTATAATTTGCTGTAAATAGGTACAAGTAGTATTTTCGAATTTAAACTCATTTATAATATATTTATTACTACCTACGTAATAATGTTGAAATCAAGTAGGTACTTAGTACAACAAGTTAACTTTTGTTTACAAGTTTGAAAATTTGAAAATTAAAAATTGTTTCTAAGTAAATAACTATAAAGTTTAAGTAAAATACTATATGATATATTATTTGAAACTAAAATTTTACTAATATTCCGGTTAATGACATTCATTCTATAAATTAAATATATTTTACGAAATCAAAAATAAAATCGTATATTTTATATACCTATAGGTATTATATTTTATATCTAAACGTTGTTTGTACAGTCTAATATTCGTATAATATTTCTATGAAACTTAAAGTCGATGTTTATCTTTTCTTAAAAAATTTAAATTACTTCACAATATTATTATCCGAACTCACTATTATCTTGTAAGTTGTAAGTTTATATTATTAGTCGATCGTTATACATTACGAATTATCTATAATTTCTCGGGATAACACTTATCACTTCTTTGTCTTACGATATTGTTTATTTAATTTTTGCTTTACGTACTTACTTACTATTAATTTTCCAATGATATTATATATAATATTATAACGTGTTATTGTTAGCAACCTTTAAAACGACGTTCTATTATTTTAATCACGTTTCGAACGAATGCAATTTATAACGACAGATATATTATTTATTCCGTGAAAAATATTATATAAATTTAGCCGACGGGCAAAAAAAAAAAAAAAAAAAAAAAATTAATAAATAAATAAAACATTCGCCTACGATATTTCCAAGGAAAAACACGCTGTCGCGAAAAACGGATCGCGTGGATTTAAAAATTTAATAAAGTAGTTGTTGTTATCGTTCAATTTGAAATGTGTACGTACGCGAACGCCGCCAACTAACGAGCAAATCGTCGTCGTGATATTATTCTTAACCTCTCTCTCGCCGACCGTGCCAATTTAAGGGACGACTTGCGGGTGGAAGACGAATCATAGGTTAAGGGTTGCCACGCACAGAGTCGAGTTAAACGATCTGTGTGTTTTCCCGAATTTACTGAACGAGGCGAATTTGAATTTTAATCCTTCCGCTGATGTCACGACCGTCATAAAACCGTGCGTTTAAAGTTCGAAACGCATTACGCATACCACATCCGCGTGCTATATATGAACGATATTAGCCCGTTTTGTTATTTAATTGGAATATTTTTAATTTATACATTTTATCCTATACGCGCGTGTATTATAAGACAGAGTATTACGCTAGTAAAATAATTCGAGTATTTTTACAAGGTGAATGTGTATACGATGATATAAATAAAACACGACCCCGGACGACTCGAAAAATATTCACGAAGAAACCATTGAACGGCTCTGTTTTGTACATATTATTATCGTATAATAATAAGACGGATATTGAAATTGTTATATAAATACGAGAAAAATATTAAATGTTGCTACAAAACTATAGTCGACACACGATTTATATGTTTTCTCTAAACTAATCTATTTATCTATTATTATCAGGTCGACGTATTTTTGGGTAAAAAGAAGGAAATTCAAGACATTATTTGTTTTATTTTTTAAAAAAAAAAGAATTTAACTACACGTGAAATACCAATAAGTGATTGTTTTTTTTTTTTATAAAGTTTTCATTCGAAAAACGTTAAAATACATAATAATGATATTACGTAATACGTTGGTTTAATTCAATTAATACTATCGAGAAGTTATCATCGATTCCCTGCAGTTAATTTTTTTTTTTTTTAATTTTACCCTATATATAAATTAAATTATTTAACGTTTTATTTCGGTTTCCGTATAGTTATATCGTTCGTAAACGCTTTTGCCAAATAATAATAATATAATAATATCTATTGATCGTTACTGCGGCGTTTTTATCGAAAAATATTAATTGAAATATCGTAAAAAGTTTTCGTAAACGGTCGTTTAAAATCTTTTTTTTTTTTTTTTTTTCGTATATTTTATGGTGTATTATATAACCGCGGTTACACGCGTTTCCTCGGACAAATATACGAGTATACATTATCAAAAGAAATATTATGTAAATTTATTTATTGTCTTAAAATTAATATTTTAAAAATAGTCCTTATTTAAATAACGCGAAACGTAGGTGTGTATATATGAAAAACCGACGGGGCACGCGGCTTGCATACAAAACAATATATTATTTTTTATAATGTAGTCTTCGCGCAAAATATATTATTATCGTAAAATATTCCTCGATTTAAAAAAACGTCAAAACGTTATTATTTTCTTCTTTTATTTTTTATTTTTTCACCGTTAAAAAATATTTGTCATTTTTGCGTGATGGAATTTCCAAAACAACTTTCCGTCGTGTGTTTTTCGTATAAAACTATTTTTTTTTTTTTTTTTTTTTTTTATAATTTTTCCCGGCCCGCAAAGTACGTCGTAATCGGGTATCGAACCGAAAAAGACCGAACGATATAATATTACTTTGGACGTTTTATTCCGGACGAATATAATTTCGCACGATCCAAATCGTATCGAATAAAATAACGTTTTTTCAACGGCTGCAGCGGTTGACAAGTGGAGGGCGCGAATTTTGACGGTGGAAAAATGCGTTTTAAAAACTTGTCGTCGTATTATGTACGAGACAGCGATGATAATCCGTACATAAACACACGCAGAAGCAGAGAGAGAGAGGAGAGCCGAAATCGGGGTTATGGTATACAAAAAAAAAAAAAAAAAAAAAATAATAATAAAAAAAAAAAAAAAGTCAAAAGTCAATCCCATTTCGCGCGAGCTCAGGAAAAAAGCTTTAACGATAAAAAAAAAGACCGCGCGGGGTCTCGCCGCTGCTGAGCAAACGCCATAGCGAACATTTTCTAGCGCCGCGGCGGTATATAAGTAAAATTTATGGCTAAAAGATCTTCGAAGGCGGTGGCGGCGGTGATATTATCTTTATAGTCCCTCGGTTCGCGCGCGCTGTCCGTTGTTATTATATCAAAAGTTGGCAACATCCTCTCCCGCGGTCCCTTCGTCGTCTTCGTCGTCTTCGTCGTGGTTCGACCCCCGCCCTCGGTAACCGACCGAAATTCTTCTCGTATAATAAACACGCCGTCTCGACGCGCGAAAATATTATACGACGCGGACGGGGCAAGAAAAATAACCATCGCATAATATATACAAAATATACGCGTACGTATATTATTATTATTATTATTATTATTATTATTATTATTATGCGCCAGGACCGCTTTACGGCTAGAAAGCCACCATTACCCTAAATTTTTCATGGTTAGGTCCTCTAACGTTTATTTTTCCTTTTTTTCCCCCATAGTTTTGACTTTATTGAAAATATTGTTTCGCCCGTTTTGCCGCTCGCGGTTATCGCGACATACAACGTTCCATTCCGGACAATAATAATAATAATAATAATAATATATTATAATGTCGTACGAGTTATAAATTTATAACGTATAATATTATATATATATCAAGAGCGGTTTTGTAAATTTTATTATTATTTTCGTATATAGAATTTTTTTTTTTTTTGTTTAGTTTTTATCCGCGTATCCGACTGTATAGTCGTTTATTCTTTTCCCCTCCTCATTTTTTTAGATTCTGAGCGAAGCGAAGAATGTATTGGTTTTACGATGTGTGTCTCTTTTTTTGTTTTTTTGTTTTTAAGTATGATGTTCGCCGTCGGGCTCTTATCGTGGCCCTGATTACTTGTGCCGCAAGTTGAATCAGGGATGATGGGGAATGGGTGACTTGGAATAGAACCTTATAATTAATAGGACAACAACTTCAATTTATCACGAAGAGCCGCAAATGGCAGGCCCATAAAATATATTATTAATACAATAACAAAAAAAAGGTAGGCGCCCACGTACACTCAACTCGTAATATATATACACAAATATTATATACAAAATAATATCAACGTAAACTATAAATCAAATACATATTATATATAAAAATAAAAAAACGGATAACATCACGTGTCCTGGATCACCGCCGCCGAACTTCTCCTCGTCGTTGAATGATGGGCACCAGAACCTCGAAGATGTTGCCGCCGACGTCACGAGTGTGTATATGGAATTATACAGGCCGAAGCACTCTTTTGAAGGGACGAAGCCCACGTGTATAAGAATTATACGATTTCGCACACACTCGAATATAACGTATACATATCTATATATCAAATAGACGGCTTATTAAAGCACAAAGTATTATATAAATACTTATAAAAGGGTGTCGGACACACAAGACAGACCCTAATAGTAAAAAAAATACGCTGACCCAGCTCAACGCGAACACCACCGTGGGCAACAATCAACACGGGGGATCGAGAACACGAGTACGGTCGAAATCGAACCACGCGAACTCACCGTTGGACCACAAACAACTCGGGAGACGCGTACACGAGCACGGTCGCAAACCAACAACGACAGCGGCCACCAAAACGGTCAAGATGGTCGCGTAAAACCCGCGTACAGATAAAGCTCGCCGGACTATGGCGCCATGAGGTGGTCGCGACGTGGGAATTTTCGTGACGCCAATATAGTCTTGATTTAGTTTCCAACATATGAAGACACTTGTACTACCCGAAATAATGGTCCGATTTTCATGAATAGCATATGTTTCCGGTAGGAAAGTGGATGTTCTTGGTACTTTATTTAGGTTATTTTTCGAATTTCTCAAAATTGATCCTATGCGTTAGAAAAAACGATGTAAAATGACGAAAAAACGGCAATATATCAATCAATACCTACATTATCTGACTGAACTTCGCTCAGAATCGTTTTTTTCGAATGCAATGGTTTAACATTGCATTTAAATTATAATTATAATTAAATACTATGATATGCACACCTATATCACTGCGGCAGGAGTATCAGATGGTCTTTTTTTTTTTTTTTTTTTAACCGAATTTTTTGTTCGAAAAAGAGTCCGAGGGTTTTTCACATTATAATATTACGTAGTAAACTAGTGACGCGTTGTAATAAAAATATTCGCAGAGAAGGAGAGAAAAAAAAAGAATACGATTTCGGACGAACTCGGTATCGCTGTCGGGTACAGATAATATGTGTTAAATTCGTATATTATTTTTTTAATCGTACGCGATGTGGCTGGAACGAAATCGACGACCTAAACTCGTATAATATTAATTTATAATACAATATTATAAAACGCGTATACTCGTATTATATTATACGACGGTGAGCTTTTGTGGTCCACCAGTATACATATATACATATTTTATGTTATAAACACGGCGGTTCTTGAATTTCAATTCCATTTGGAAATTTAGAAAATAATTATGCACATTAGCCTCCATCGCCGGCGACGACGACCCTGTTTTATATTCATCGAGTGTACCGCGTGGTGAAACAATTCCTCTCGTCGCCAATCTATTCTCTCTCTCTCTCTCTCTCCTCTAAATATATAATATATACGAGAAACCGAGAAGACGTTATTATTATATTATATATTATGTAGATGTGTATGTGCACGACCATAACACACACGGGGACTATATAATATTATCATTATTTTACGGTCTATACTCGGGAGTGTATTTATACGGTTTGGTCAAATTTTAACTATTTTCATGAATTGTGCGTGAATTACGAACGCATAATTTCAATCTTTACATAATAGTCGGTATTCATTTTATGGACAAAAAAAAAATACAAGAACTAGCGAGTATAATAATCTGCGTATAGATTATAATATAGGTAAACGAGAAATCCTTTTATTTATATCTTCGACGGCGTGTAATAGTGTGCGACAAAAAACTTCATCCCGTTGATGAGTTCGGATACGAGACCGCAACGTTAAGTGATATGAGTTTCCTATCGATCCGGCACCCCGTGGCGTATACGCGATATAATAATTATTATCGAGTATACATTCTTATTCGATTTTACGTTGCGACGATGACATTTCGGAGATTTAATTTAATTTTCCACACGGTAGAGTGTTATAGAACTCGAGGAACACAAAATTTTCTTTGTCGCACACAGTCGTCTATTAATTTTTCGTGCAACGACGGGACAAAATTTATATTATTTACATAAAACGTACCAGTTTAACATTTCATTAAAACGTAAAAAAAATTACATCATCCACTGAAAGGTGCATAAAATTAATATACTCGTATTTTGTACACGGAATAGATAAAATTATTAAAATATATCACGTGTTATTTTATTTTTAATTGAATCGACTAAACTAACATATTAATAAAATATAATATACCTACTATATCACTACACGCTCATTTAATAGAAACTTAAATTTCAAAAAATTAAATGATGTTATTTAATATTAATTACATTTTTCTCATTAAAATATAACATTTAAAACAATGTTATTAAGTTTAATTACACATGTACCTATATATACCTATATATAAAATTAGTTTTATATTGGTGTATGCATTGTAATTGTTATTAAATTCTATAATAATTATAGGTTGGAAACTTGAAACAATATTGTTTTTTAATATACATAAAACTGTTCCCAATTATTTTCATTTAGTATTTAATATTTATATTAAAATGTTAGAATTAATTAAAAGTGAACAATACGTATATTATATTTCATTTTTAAGGTTAAAATTATCTTTAAAAACTTCATTTTGTTAATTGTTATTGTAACTAATTAAATGTATTTATTTATTATTAATTCTTGAATTCTTGGAATCTTAATAATAATAATAATAATAATAATAATAGAAGGAAATTATTTCGGTCCTATTGATTTTCACATACCTATATTTATAATTTATTAATATATTATATAATGAAGACGTTTCAGTTTATTTACGAAAAAAAATTATATTACATAGTTTTATTTTACACGAAAAACGTAAAAATAAAATGTGTTAAGAGACATTGAAATATGATATTATTCTTATCGTTTTTATTTTAGATGCATTACACTTGTATTTCATTTTGGCGATACGAATATGAGGAGAACAGATGCTATAAATGGGATATTAATTTTCAATATACTCCCTCTTTCCATTCCACCATTCTCCTCGAGCAAAGAACGACATTATGTGTGTGTGTGTGTAGTTTTGTTTAGTTTTATATTACGTTTTTCTATTTTAAGACGTTATTTTATTTTAACTTTGACAATGAAAATTTTAAAGTTTGTTATTATAAATGTATACATTTATTTTTTACTTACCTGTTATCGATATCAAGTATAGACAATGACATATTATTATAATAATATATCGCCTATATATTACTATATCAATATTATGATATTCGACACGAGAAAGAAAGTAAACTACATTTTAATATGTTTCAAAAAGTGTATTTACATTTCATTATTTTTGTACACATACATTTTTAATAAATATATAATAGATAATATTTATATTATATAAGTAATTATAGTATATAATATTATAGTAAACATATATTTTTAGGTGACAATTAATACAAGTTAATTTTTTTAACAAAATTGTAAGTAATACATAAGATTTGTTCACTTTTAAAAATGGTTAATGATTATAGTATAAAGATATTTTTATTTTAACGTATAGGTAATTTAGATTTAGAAATATATTAGCTAAAATTAAAACAAGACTAAAGAATCGTAAAGTATTTAATAAATAAAAAACAAAGTTCTATGTACACAAATTGAATTAACAATAAACATTAAGGTGACTGATTTAAGTTATTCAAATGATAATAAAGTAAACGATAAGTACCTCCCTACACATGTACTAACTTAAAAACATAATATATTTCGATTTTAATATTTTTTTTTTATATTTGTAAACCAAATGATAGATAAAATAATCATTAAATTTTGTAATCTATCAAAATACCATATACGATATCAGTATATTGATTTACTGGACTTGGTATTTATTTAATTTTTTTTTTTTTTATATATATATAATCTATATTTAAAATATATTAACATAATTTTATCATACAAACTAATTGACTATATTTTTTCTAATACCGTAACACGTTGATTTTCTAATGAAAACATTCATCAGTCACTTTAACATAATAATATGGTAACAAAAAAAAAAAAAAAAACATTGTATTCTTATCGTAACATTATCATACAATAAAACAATGAATATCGTAAAAATACACACAATAATAATTTATTTTATTTTTGTAAAAAAAAAATGTTATAAGAATATTATTAGGCCTTCGTGCCTTATTCAAACATTTTTTTTTTTTTTTTTTTTTTTTTTTTATAGTTATTTATTTGGTCACAAATTAATATTTGATATATTGTATTGATATTGGAATTTAGATGCAAAACAAATTATTAATTATGCTTGTTTTTTTTTTTATATATACATTTTCTAATAAAACGAGATTAAATTTTTTTATTTATTAAATTTAAATTAGCACGATATTATTTATTCGTAATATTATTTTAATTTTACAATATTATTCAATCGTTTAATTTTACCCTCGTTGAGTGATGACTGTTCTTGAATTTAAAACGCATTGTATTCTCCCAATGAACGCAACTATCAGTAACATGACACAAAATTCGATTTCACTACACGAACATTATAATAATTATTATTATGCTATATATATATAAAACGCCTATTACACATCCGTTATAGAACTGCCGCATTTAACCCTGGGAACATATTATTTTTGAGATCTTTATATTTGACCATTTGAAAAACATATATTTATGTCTAACGATTAAGTTTAGAGATATATTTATTTAATCCTTTTGCGCGTGGTCATAATGTTCCACAATAAACTTACGACAATAGCATTTGTTTTATCGTGACATTTAAATTGCGTTGCACTGTAATATAAAGTACAGAAATCATATTATTTTGTATTATATATCTCAATTTATATTACGTCATAATATGTATTTTATGTTATTTTAAATTTTATATATTATTATATTTTGATTTATTACGTTTAATTGAAACGATAATATTATACCTAATTAATATTAATATTACTTGGTTACTGGTATCATAACCGTTATTAAACATGGTGCGTGTATACCTATGAATATTCAGGTAAACAATAAAATATTATAATTTATGTTTAAAATTTCAGAACAAATTATTTAAGATTTACATTTAACAATGACTATTTTACAAGTTAGAGCATGCGGTTACATAGGGACATCATTACGTATGCTAATTGTCGTATTTTATGAAATTTAACCATACATATTATAATAATTATAAACAATACAACGCGGAATTGCGTCGTGTTAAAAATAAAGACGAACCAGTTTGGTAACAAAAATTGAGTTTATGTATTCTATAGGTATTTATATATATATATTTTTTTAAAAAAAAAAGAAAAAATAACAATAATTAACTGCATTATAATTATAATATAAATATATAATACTATTATATTCTACTTGTACGCAATAACAATAGATATTATTTTTACAAAAAGGATATACAAGAGTCATGGTACTTGCCATACTTGTTGACTTGTACACGTAAACACGGAGCTTTTAGGATGCCAAATTTGTATATATATATATATACGGTAGTAAAGGGATGATGGGTGGAGGCAAAAAGAGTGGTAGAATAATCAGTGTTGCCATCGGTTGAATCGTAAAAACGTGTACATGTACCGTTAATCAAAATGAATTATAATAATATGAATATGAATAATTAAGCCGAGAAACGGAATGTGTGGTATTATATCCATAACAGAAAACTTACATCAAACACGTTTTAGTTTCTCTCCTCGACAGTGATGTGAAAAAACTTCTGAACGTATTATTATTATTTAAAGACGGCGGGTCTTTTAACGGTTCCACACTACAAAGGTCTGAACTTTCAATAAAAGTTTAAAGGTTTAAAAAGCTTTTTGAAAAAATAGCACGAACTTCTCTCTCTAATTGATACCACGGGTACCACGTTTGTGTACACGACTTCACTTTGAACGAGGCGTTTTTTTTTTCTTGTGTTTAAATTCAGACCATTATAATGTGGCAGGGTTCAAGGTGACAAGACAACAACAATGAACAAATTATATTAAAAAAAAAATAATAATAAAAAAAGAATAATAATAATAAAAAAAAAAAAAAATATATATATTATAAAATAAAAGTTTTCACATCATTGATTATTATATTATTATAAATGTAATATTTAAAATTTTCTGTGTTTAACGATCTCTTTTTCTTAATGCCACATTAATAATTGTACGTTCCATAGTAATGTAAACCAATTATGGTTAAAATAATCGCCCAATGATAAGTAATGACGACACCTAAAAATTTAAACATATTGTTATTAATAATAATGAACTTTTAATAAATTTAACGTTATTTTTTATTTCACAAGCATGTTAAAATTATTAATTTAAACATAACAATGTTTAAAAACTGTTCTTAATTCTAAACGGGAAAATGACATAATTTTAATAGTTAATTATAATAATATCAACATAAAAAAAACCAAAACATTCTTCGCTTCGTACAGAATTTAAAAAGCGTTTTATTTATTTTTAGGAAAAAAAAGTATTTTAATATTTCAAAATATATAAAACTTCGTATATACTATTATAACTTAGTAGCATTATAACTAGTATAAAACTTTAATATATCGTAAAGAATTATATTTGTTCACAAAAGAGAAAAGAAATGAAGATTATAAATATGATAATGATAAAATAATTTTAATCGATGTTTTGTTAACTAAAGAAATTATGGCATGATTATGGTCATTCTTTTATTTTACTAGCAGGAAACTAAAATTATTTATTATTTATCTCAACAAATACTCTAAATGTTTTCGAATATACAGCAAATCGTTGCATTAGGTATACCACGAGGAAATATAATAATTATTGAGGACTTAAGTCCTCAAGTTACAGGCTATAATTATTGAATACATAATGATTTACAGTACGGACTGGACGGTTTAAACACGACATCAAACCCTTCAGTTACAGTCATCGGTTATAATCGTATATTTTATAATTTGAAATAATCTAAGGGTTGAGCGATACCTATTATTTAAAAAAAAAATATATTTACAATTGTTTCAAACAAAAACAAATTAATCATTATGATATGTATTAATAATTTCATTAAATCTTAATGGATTTGTAAACTTTCGTATTGACACAAATTTAAAATTACTAAGTTTCCCAGACCAAAGTTGAACTAAACAGGGACATGTACTAATGATATTGGTCACAATATAATGTGTCCATCCGTATTTTCTACAAAGCACTTATTTTAATTGCTTTATTGTACATAACGTAATATACGATTTAATCATACGAGTAACAATAACAACAACTATAAACTATATTACTCATCAAGGAAAATTGTTTTGTCTAATAAGACAAGGGTTGTGTTTAATCTCATCGTTGGTTTATTGTCGATAGGTATATAATATAATGCCATATATGTTGCCATGAAAATATATTTTATAGGCCGGATAGGTATACAATATATTTTAATTTATTGTGTAAAAACAAATATATTTATTTAATCATTAGTATACGTTTGTTATTATAACAATAATTTATAAATTTATAATTTTCATAATTATAAAATACTTAATGAAAATGGTCGAGAATAAATTTTGCACAATATTATTTATATTAACAGTATATCGTATATTATAAATTATTAATTTCAAAGATTTTATGCAATTAATAACAAAATAATATAAGTGTTAATTACTTAACTACTCGTGCTTATATAACAAATTAATTATGTAACATATTATTATTTTGTTAAAATTTTAATATTTCTTCGATCTAAATAATCTAAAGTTATCATTGTTTCAAGACCAACGGCTGTAAATGATTGTTTAATGTTTATTATAAATATTCGAATTTGATTATTATCTAATCAAGAAAATATAATGATCGTACAAAAACCATATTTATAATATTATTCCGTTAATTCTGTTTTTTTTTTTATTTATTATAATTTAATTATTTAGTTATAAAAATTATTTTAATTTTTATTTTATTACCTCTTACAATTTTTTTACAATCGAAAGCTTGACCGAGATTTATTTTTAAGAATATTATACCTAATATTATATTATTATATAATATTTCTCCTCTCGTATAACATTTTATATCAATGTCGTTTTGAGTACCAGTTATACTTTAACCTTATACCCATATGTAAGAAACAAAAGTATAATATTTATTATTATATTCTATTTGTTTTAAATATAATATTAAATTAAATAATATAATGCGTATTATTTATATTTTTAAAAGTTATTTATGTGTATGGGTTTGTATCTTTGTTTGTTGATAATATGAAAAGTCGAAAATAAACTAAATAGTAATAAAGTAAAACGCCCGTTCTTTTGTCGTCGAATTTCATCTCAGTCTGTGAAAAATTATAAGTATTATAATAATATTAGGAACGTTAGCATTTCGGATTTTGTAATAATGCAGGTATAAATTACTTCGTCGGTATATTCACTGTAAGAAATTAAATTAAATAAAAACGCTATAATCAGAATAATCAGAAAATCTTATTTTGAACTATTTTATCACTGCAACCATCGGACGGTTAGGCAAATATGACACGAAATATTGCAATATTTTTTTTATCAAGATAACACAATATTATTGCGTATTATTTAATACGGGTACCTGATAACATTACGTTTATGAAAATTAAACGAAATAAACGTTTGATTTCTAAAACGATCCCTTGCATTTTACATATTATTATATTTTATTATAATATTCTATATATTATTATCGTTTTTTTTTTATAGAAATATTTTTTTTATTTAGCAATGCACACACGATATAAAAAATAAAATAAAAATCGATTAAATAAACATTTACTTGAAAATGAAATCAACCGTGATATTATTTTAATATGAAAGTTATTGCATAATAATATGCCGAATCTCGTAGTAGGTACTCACAATTTATAAAACGTGAAATTCCATAACAATTAACTTTACCTGTTTATTTTTTTTTTTTTGAAACATTTAATTCGTACATATTATGTATAAAATATTGTAATATGATATAATATTTTTATTATTATTTTTTTTTATTCTTAATAAAATCGATCGTTCGAGAATCTCAACTATATTATACTGTTTATTATTTACTCGCGTAATATCGCGGTGAGTGCGGTAATCGAAACTCGTTGTAAGTGCACTGAAGTACTAACTCTCGTTTTAAATTTTTTTTTATTTTATCCTTTTTTTTCGAATTTAATATGGCCGTTGGTTGGAATTTAATAATAATTATTATTTAAACGGTAATATTTTTACACTAGGTAATTAAAACGACCACGGTTAGGTTAATACGAATAATGGTCGTGGAACGAGAAATTAACCGAAACAAACGAGCGGTCGTCAAGTGTTTAAATACGAATATTTTATTATAATTGAAATTATTCATTATTATATTATTATTATGTTTGATTTTTAGTTTTTTACCAGAGTTTAACAGCCTCTCTTGCGACAAAGTGTGATCGTTTACGGGTTTTATGTTTATGTTCGCCACGTCCGCGCTGGCTTCGGCTCCGGCCAATTTCACGACGCATTTGATTTCCACGGTTTTTTTGTTAGTGTCCACCGATTCCTTGTTTAACGGAAATTTTAATCCCAGCGTGACGTTGTAGAACGGTCCGTCGGATTTTTCCGGGGAGTAACGTTCGAGCAAGAAACTTTCAGCCTGAAATCACAACGTAATAATTATATGAACACAATATTACACTTGAGATTTAAAAAATAATTGTTCTTGTTATTGTGTAATTAATATTAAAATAACATTTTTGAAACGAGAGGTGTCGACACGTGTGTTGGAAATATTTAAATGAATAAAAACCCAAATTCAAAAAAAAAAATTTACTTGTATTTTAGCAAATACGTATTTCGATAACAACAAATTACCATCATCAGTGCAAAACACTAACGGAAATGGCTACAAAAAAAAAGGGGGAAAATAAAATTATTACCTACAAAAAAAAAAAATTATTTTTCTGACAATGTTCGTTAATATCGTGGAATTATATTATTTATTTCAATATGAACGTTTTGTTAAAATCTACACTTCTGACGTTTAATTTAAAACGCACGTAGGTACACATACCTCCTAATAGAATATTAACCACGCGGACATTGTTTCAACCGTTTAGTTTGATAACACGCTTACTGCATTATACCGACAATACATAGTTTAGCATAATATCGCGAGAAACATTGAAATTTGTGTTTAAATTTATCGTGCGCGGAAGGATGAAAACGTTCGCGAATTTAACGTTGAGTATAATATTTCCTCGTTAAATTTTCGAAATATCAATGAAACTACTTTACCTTTACATATAACGCCTAAAAATATAAAATTAATAAGTTATTAAATTATTTTAAAGAAAAAATATATACTGTTCGTAAATTTTAATTTTTGTCAAAATTTAACTTATAATAAAATATAGGCACGAATGTTCATTATTCTAATACTTACTGAATAGTTTTAATTTATATTAATATTTTCACCCTGTATTGGAGATAACGTGAAATCGTTTTTAGTCTTAACCGAAATTAAAATTTAAAATATTCTTATGTTTACGTATTTTTTTTTAATCCTTAATAGAAAATTTATAATCCTGATTAATAATTGTACGAACATTAAAACTAATCTTTTTATAGAATACTTACGTTCATTTATTTATAATCATTATTATTCCGTACTACACGCGCAATCGATAAATACTCATATTTTGTCTTATAATAATTATATTATAGCGATAATACGCGGCTACAATTTCCAATCGAATAATAACATAATATTATATTCGTCAAATTGTCTTCTATGATGCATATTGTATTATTATATTATTATAATATGCAATATCTTTGGATACTGCGTAATATAATCGTCTTTGAAATCGAAACTTCCAGTCAATCGAAATAGAGCGCGAGTTTGAAATTTATTATACGCAATATAACATGACGTATAGGTACCTACTCCCCGCTGAAACAGTACAAAAACATTCATTGTCTATTCTGAATAGTTTAACAGACAACAGTATGGGACTCATCAGAATTACGAGTGCAAATGATTATATTTATTTTAAAACAAAAGTTTCGGTTTATATATATATATATAAAAAAAAAAGAAAGAAACTATGCAGATTAAATATGCGCAAAAAATAACTACGTTTTTATGAAATTTAAGTCGTACAAAGAGAAAAGGTCAGAAAACATTTTATTAGTAAAATGGTATAGATTCGTTGTAAAAATAAAAAGTAATAAATAACTATAACAGTACATCTGTATAGTAAATAATAATAATAATTATTATTTTTCTATTCGATAATTTGGAATTCAATATTATTATACTTAAAGGGTTGAAAAAAAATAATGATATTATTCTTCTGAACTACGTTTTCTTCGTTTGGAAATTTCCGTATTGTTTTGTTAACAGGTTATACTGCAGTAAATTAGTATATAATAATTTTTTTATTTACTCGGTGTACGTACAATTAGACGATATTTTGAAAAATTAATGTTAAAAATACAATAAAATAAAATACGCACGATAAAACTGCTGGAATATTACAATAATTATATAATATATTACAGGCCAATTATTTCAAACGGCTTGCGATCTATTTAAAATATGCAATTCTCATTATACTGGCACGACTTAATATAATATGTAAGTATATTCTTATATGTATATGCGTCGTCGGTTTGAATCTGAAACTTACATTATTACGATATTATGACGAGAATATTATATTTTGCACAGAAAATGTCCATATAAACGGATGAGTCATTATTGTGGTTAACACGAGGCGATAAAACTCAACTTTAGGCACTCTCGGGATATAATATTCTATAACATAGTCTTGTATTTTAAATTATTCGCGTTTCTCTTAAGATAATTTTGTAATGATACTGGTCGATTCGAATTCGTATATCTGGAAAAACAGATTATAAATTTATAGATTAGGTAGGGGGACGGCCGACACCTTTTTTGATTGTGGGTTTTTCTTTACGTTGTTCGTGTTCGAGCCGTGCATACGAGCGGTTGTATGTCGTACATTCGTAGTGTGACTATTATATATTATAATATACTTAAACTTTAACTTTAACGAACCAAATTGTATTAATTTAACCTAACCTATACAGTCCACTTAAAATATAGAAATAACCGAAGCCAACGCACCATTTGGTCCTTCGGCCACGAATATCGTTAAATTTAAGAATTCGAATAATAGTCACGTGCCAGGGAGTCGTCCTGTGCCTAGTCGAAGTGCGCGTAAAAGTGTCGGAAGTGTTGAAGTGCACCGAAGACAAGATCCAGGGTAAAATAATTTTAATCGTAATCGTATTTCGTATACCCTGTCGAAGTGTCCGGAACCACGTGAAAGTCCATCGATACAAAACTCGTCGATTAAGACGACAAGTATAATAAAGAGAGCGTCGCATTACCGCTCAAGGAGCTTCAGGGTCATCAAGTAAGCCCGTTTTGTAAATCCGTACAAGAAGATATCCTGAGAAACGTCGAAGTATGCAAATATATGTAGTCAGTAATTAGCCGGTAAGAATTTATTCCTTTATTCTATTTTTTGTTATATTATCGTTCGGTATTGGAATTACCCGGTAAGCACTGAGTACAGTCGAAATTAAAGTCGTATTAATGTATTATATGGTATAGTCATAGTAATAAGTTAATAATATAGTAATAATTGGTATAGTCAATTTATAATATAATATAAAGCGTTATCAGAGGACCGTGTTTCTGCGAGATAAAATCGAATATAAATCAAGAGATTTATAACAGCGAAATATTAAATAGTTATATATTGTCGTAATAGAAAGAGAGAGTAAGTGAGATAATAAATAAGCGTATAAACAGTTGAAAACTGATAAAGTAAAATGGCAGAATTAAAAGTATTAATAGGACGTAGAGGCCAGTTAAAGTCATCACTTACAAGATTCGTGAAATTTATACAGGAGGTAAAAGAGAATGATGATATCATACAAATACAGATTAGAAAAGAAAAAATCGAAGAAGTATGGAGTGAATTTGAGCAGGTACAGACTGCGATTGAGAATGAGTCAGAGGATATGGAGACACAGAGTGCTCACAGAGTTGAGTTTGAGGACACTTATTATAGAACGGTCGCACTCGCGAAAAAATATATATTAAAGAAATCCGGAAGTAACGAAACGCCGCGACTCGTAAACAATTCCTCGTTTAAAAATGATACGGTCGCAATAGAAAATCACGCGCAAATCAAACTTGCCGCGTTAAACGTACCAGAGTTTTCGGGAAATTACCACGAATGGTCATCATTTTATGATTGCTTCACAGCATTAGTAGATAAAAACCCAGTGTTATCTCAAATTCAAAAATTCTTTTATTTACGAGCAGCGTTATCGGGAGAAGCGTTAAATTCCATTCAATGTCTTGAAACTACGTCGAATAACTATCAAACAGCATGGGAATTATTAATTAAGCGATTTAATAATAAGAAAATATTAGTCCAAACTCACGTAAAGGCCATATACGATTTCGAAAAGATAACTATAGAATCAGCGACAAAGCTGCGGCTATTTATTGATAAATTAATGGGCCACATAAGAGCATTAGAAACGTTAGGCCATAACCCAAAAGAATGGGGACCACTGCTGACGCACGTAATTATGATAAAGTTGGACAAAATGACGTTACGTAGTTGGGAAATCGACGCAAATAAAGAAGAGGTGGCTACGCCGTGTGAAGTAATAGAATTTTTAGAAACGCGGGTAAAAATATTAGAATCTATTGAAGCCGCGAAGTCGATAAGTATGAATAGCATTAGTGTTACGGAAAGTGCAATGAAGTATTCTCATCCTGGAAAGAAAATATTTTCAAAGTCTACCGCATTGACAACAACGGTATCGATAAAATGTTACGTGTGTACATTACCGCATTCGATATACCGTTGTCCGACGTTTAGTACGATGTCCGTACAGCAACGTATTGATAAAATAAACGAGCTAAAATTGTGTAAAATTTGTTTGCGTCCACACGCAAGTAAAAGGTGTACGTCGCGGAATTGTATAAAATGTTCGAAACCACACAACGTCCTTCTACATTATCCCAGGCAGCCGTTAACGAGCAACGACGGGGAATACAGAGCGAACGATGGCGCCGACAACGCCGTTGATAAAAGTGTAGAACAGACGGAAACCGTAGCCGCGGTCTCTGTGAACGTACATAGTGCGGTATTACCCATATACGAACAAGTTATACTATCAACAGCAATTATAAACGTATACGATAATGATTTTAATCGATCTATACAATGCCGCGCATTATTCGATTCCGGCGCGCAAAGTAATTTTATAACTGAAAGCACAGTACAATTATTAAAACTAAAAAAGACGCGCGTATCGCACACGATAATAGGAATCGGAGAAAATATACAAAATATATCGTCCACTGTAGTAGTAAAAATATCGTCACGCGTTAATGATTTTAACATTCATATTATGTGTTTAGTAGTACCACGGATCACTAGCGATTTGCCGGCAAAGTATATAGATTATCCAGTCAAGATCCCGGACAACATAAAGTTGGCCGATCCAGCGTTTAGACATCCGCGAAAAGTAGATGTACTATTAGGAGCTAGTCACTTTTTCGAAATACTAAAATCAAAACAAATAAAACCCGAGTTAAATGGACCGATTATACAAGAAACACGATTCGGGTGGGTAGTGTCCGGTCCGGTGCCAGAAGTAAAGAAAAAGACAATACTACACAGTTCGAACTTGTATACTTCTATTGAAGATACAAGCGTCAGTCGATTAGAGAATTTAGTTACGAAATTTTGGCGTTTAGAAAAAGTAATTAAATTACGTGACGGGCTGGTCACGGTATTAGGAAAGGCCGGTATGCAACTTACTAAATGGTCAACAAATGAACCAAAAATATTACAAGATGTAGTTGAAGATAGTAACGGTATAAAGGATAAGGTCAAGTCGTGGTCTATCGAAAAGCAAAATAAAGTGTCAAAAATTCTTGGTTTACATTGGGACTCAAACGACGACGTGTTCCGATATTGTATCCAGGTTCCCGAAATAAATACGATTACAAAACGAGATATGTTAGCATGCATAGCTTCAGTGTTTGATCCGTTAGGATTTATCGGTCCAGTGATATTGCGCGGAAAGTTATTACTACAAGAATTATGGCAATTGAGATTAGGTTGGGATGAAACGGTCCCGCACAACGTAATAAATAAATGGAACGGATATAAACATGATTTACTAATGTTAAACGACATTTCGATTAATCGTCGATATACCAATATTGATAAGTGTAATAACCGGGAAATCCACGGATTCGCTGACGCGTCCGTCAAAGCATACGGGGCGTGTGTATATATACGATGTACTGACGATAATGGAAATTGTACCGTTCGCCTAGTTCGTGCCAAGTCTAAAGTAGCCCCACTAAAAACAATCTCATTACCACGTTTAGAGTTATGCGCCGCGTTGTTATTAGCACGACTTACATCGCATATAATACCAAAATTAAATTTGGAAATTCATAAAAAATACTTTTGGTCTGATTCGACCGTCGTATTAGCGTGGATCAACGCCGCATCGAGCAAATGGAAAACTTTCGTGGCAAATAGAGTAGAAGAAATACATGATTTAACGACAACGTTAGAATGGTCCCACGTTGGCACCGATCATAATCCAGCCGACTTGATTTCTCGGGGATGTAACGCGGCACAGTTAAAAAATAGTATATTGTGGTGGAACGGACCATCGTGGTTAAGAAAAAATATGGATAATTGGCCAATAAAACGAAATACGACAAGTTTATTAAACGAGATACCGGAATCGAAAGAAACAATAAATTTTGCGATAACGTCATCGATAATGACACAAACACCTTTATTAAAACGGTGGTCGTCATTAAACAAACTTATTCGTACTATAGCATATTGTTATAGTTTTATTCATAACGCAGATAAGAATAATCAAAGTAAAATAGTCGGGCCTATATTACCTAGTGAAACAGAAAAGGCCGAGTACGGAATTATTTATCAATTGCAGCGTAATTATTTTAAAAGCGAAATCGACGCATTAAGCAAGGTAAACGGCCAGGTGTCCCGCCAGAGTAAATTGTTTCGATTACGCCCGTTTCTCGATGAACGAGGATTGCTCAGGGTGGGCGGCCGACTAAAAAATGCCACTTCTATTGATATTTTTCACAGACACCCGATAATTATCCCGACCGAATGCGAATTCACGAAGCTGTTGTTTCAAAATGAGCACGAAAATCAACTTCACGGCGGCCCACAGACAGTATTGTCCGCAATCAGACTGCGATATTGGCCACTAAACGCAAGAAATGCGATACGAAAAATTATACATTCGTGCATACGTTGTTTTCGTCAACGACCGATTATGGTTCAACCGATAATGTCGGATTTACCAGCTGACCGTATTGAACCTTGCCGCCCGTTTCTAAAGTGCGGAGTCGATTTCGCCGGTCCGTTGATGTTAAAAAGTAGTCTTCGTCGTAATGCTGCGTTAACAAAGGGTTATGCGTGTATATTTGTGTGTTTTGTCACTAAGGCAGTGCACATCGAGTTAGCGAGTGGATTGAGTACTAATGAGTTTTTGAATGTTCTTAACAGATTTTTTGATAGACGAGGTAAGTGTCAGATAATCTATTCTGATAACGCTACTAATTTTGTGGGCGCTAATCGCCATTTAAAAGAAATTTACCAGGTATTGTTCGACGAAAATACAAGAAAAGGGATACAGGAATCATTAACTAAGGATAAGATAGAATGGAAATTTATACCCCCGCGTTCCCCCCATTTTGGCGGGCTTTGGGAATCCGCTGTAAAAAGCATGAAAAATTTAATTAGAAAAATATTAGGGGAATCACATCTAACTTATGAAGAGATGTATACGGTGCTTACTCGGGTAGAGTCTTGCCTAAATTCCCGTCCCATAACTCCTCTTTCCACTTGTCCTACTGATTTAAATCCATTAACTCCTGGTCATTTCTTAATCGGCGATTCACTGACTGCCATACCGGAGCATAACTACACCGATACGCCCAGCAACCGATTGGATCGCTGGCGTAGAGTGCAGCAATTTTCCCAACATATTTGGAAAAGATGGAGTCAAGAATATTTGTCTCAATTACAAGTACGGTATAAATGGGCGAACGAGAAGGGACCTCGAATTTCTGAAGGAGCCGTAGTACTGATTCGAGAAGAAAATGTACGACCATTACAATGGAAGCTGGGTCGTATTCAACGAGTTCATGCGAGTACTGACGGTATAATTCGGTCGGCGTGGGTAAAAACATCTCACGGGGAAGTTTATAGAGCTATTAGGAACCTAAGTCCATTGCCTTTTGAAGGCTATATAAAATAAACTTATTTATTTATTTTTTTTTTTTTTTTATTTTATTTGATTTATATTTTTATTTTTTTTTTGTAAAATTATATTGCCATATGCAGG
>JAIUCT010000008.1:6719755-6761771 GCA_021307375.1 Tetraneura akinire
TCCATTGACCTTTGAATTTAATTTAAAGTAAATTTATTTATTTATTTTTTTTTTTTTGTAAAATTATATTGCCATATGCAGGTATTTTTCGTTTCTATACAGTGGCGTATTTAGTGGGGGTGCAGGGGGTGCATTGCACCGGGGCCCCTCAATTATGTCATATGCAAAGGGCCCCCAAATAAGAAACCGAAATTCATATTTAAAAAGTATACCAATATAGGTAATAATAATTATACCAAATTAATATAATATTGGTAATAATAATTAATATATAACTAAAATTATGTTTGACTTGAACTTAAAAATTAAATTGCAGCAAAAATATTTTAATAAAATTAATACTAATTAAAAATTATAAATTTGTTGATGTTTTAGTTTTATTACATTATTATTTTATTCAAGATTAGATTTTAATTAAGATTTAATAGATCTAAAATTTTGAATTAGGGGCCCCCAAAATCTGCTGCACACCGGCCCCTTAATACCTAAATACGCCACTGTTTCTATATAAAGTTTTAATTATGTTAGAGGTATATTAATTTGTTTATTTATCATGTGTAACTAATAATTATAATGCACTAGTGGTTTTTTTTGTATATTTTAGTAGGTTTAATGAATAATTGTCCGTATTGTATATTATATATTTATTTATTTTTGTTGAAAATTATTATAATTTATCAAGGTGGGCGGCTTTGGTCGATTCGAATTCGTATATCTGGAAAAACAGATTATAAATTTATAGATTAGGTAGGGGGACGGCCGACACCTTTTTTGATTGTGGGTTTTTCTTTACGTTGTTCGTGTTCGAGCCGTGCATACGAGCGGTTGTATGTCGTACATTCGTAGTGTGACTATTATATATTATAATATACTTAAACTTTAACTTTAACGAACCAAATTGTATTAATTTAACCTAACCTATACAGTCCACTTAAAATATAGAAATAACCGAAGCCAACGCACCAGATACTTAGGTATATATATAATAAACGTAAAACGCGTAGTTATAAACGGAAAAAGTTTTTCAAAGAAGTACGAATGGTGAATTAAAAAAAAAAAAAAAAAAAAAACTTTAGAAGATCGATTCGTTAATATTTAAAAGAATCAAACATTAATCAAAAACTTCCTTATTCTCAAAATCACACGTTTTATTTTTATTATTTATAAAATTTGAAGTTATAATGAACATTCATTTTTAAACATGGTTCTGAAAACTAATAATAATTATAATTAATATTCGTTATAATATACAATTATTTTAATGAAATAGATATTGAAATTTGAATAGCCACATTCGTGTTATCTATATAACTATATTATTATATTTTATATATAATAATAAATTATCATATAATAAAATATTTATTGTAATTAAGAGTAAATTAAAATACTATTAAAATTTATGAGCGAATTTTGCAATGTTTATAATATTACTTTAGAATTTAGTTTTCTAATTTATAATGTGCGTGTGAACAAAAATTATTGGGAACAACATAATTTAAGTAAAAAGCACAGGCAATATACCCGAATGAACATTTTCGAACTTAAATCTCTAGTTAGTTTTATTTAAATATTTGTAATTTATACATTTTGCATATTAAGTTATCACAAATAAAACGAATGAATCATGAAACTATTCTCTTGAAAATACAATTCGAATAAAGAAAATATTAGTCGAATGAAAAATGTCATCAGTTACTCGGAGTTGAGTTTAAGAAAAGTTTCCAGATAAAACTTATGATATATATATATATGATTTTTCTTTTTCAAAATTCATTAATGTGTTTCTTTTTTTCTTTTTACACCTCTATCGTTTATGAAGAGAAAAATCAAATTGTCGGACACCTGTTTACAATCCCACAGAAATGGTTTAATGAACACATTTCGAGCGTTAAATTACATAGGTAGTAAATGACCAGGAGAAAAAAAGTTTCACGTTGCAACGATAGTGTTGTTAACAGTCGTTGAAAGTTGGGACTATTTGTCAAAACGGCAAATGTCGGGAGAAAAATAATAAGAAAAAAAAATATATAGAATAAACGAGAAGAACCGAATACGAATATTACCAATAACGATATAATAGCAGTAAAATCGTCGGATAGGTACGATTTTTCCTAAAAAAAAATTATTTATATTTATGTAAAATAGGAAATATAAGAAAAATATAAATAAGAATATTATAGACAAACACTGCTGTTATTAATCTTTCTCAAGATGCTGTTTTATGCTCAGGTTGAAAATAAAACCGTGTAATTTGATATACATCAGTACCTCTTATTCTATTTAGAGTCGAAAGCGGTCATGCATGGCAACTTAATTTATGAAAATGAATGGAAAAATTTCCCGATCGAAAAATTGAAACGATGAGGTGGTGCTTGCGAGTGCAAGTTTTTTCAGTCGACAATAAATTACGATGATGGTATTATACGTTATTATTCGTCTTATTCGATATTTTTTTTTTTTTTTTTTTTTTACTCCGGGAAATGGTATATGTATTTATATATTCCTTTACAGAAGCTTTCGAAGCATTAAGAATGTTTATAGACAGTTGAATATCGTCATAAAAACGGTAACAAAATCATTAAGTAGACGTAGACGATATTTATATTCTTCGCATTTTATTTTTTCATTTTGAACAGGTTATTGATTAATCGTACACCTACGCTAAGGTATACTTTTCATAAAGTAAAATATGCAGTTTTCTCTAAAATAAAAAAATCAAAAAAAAAATCATTTAATATGATATATGATAAATACTTATATAGTATAATGTATAAGTATTATTTTTTAAGTTTATATTAATTTAAAAATTAGGTTAATAAAAACTGATATTATAGATAGAAATATAATAATATTAAACATTTAATTTTTTTTTAAAAAAAATCAATCAATCTTGTTATCAGTTAATAGGATTATATGTAATAATTAAATATGAATAAAAAATAATAATAATAATAATATTTTATACGTATTTATTACTGAAACAAAACTAACTTTATCCGATGTGAAATATTGTTCAGCTAATTGGATACCTACCTATTTATATATTTGAAATATTAATAATTCCTCTATTTTTTAGTAAAAAAAAAAAATATCAAGTATCACTGAAAACCAAGGTTACACATCCGACTGTAGAATTTACAACTAGAACTCGCAGACATAATTTCAATCGTATTTATTTATGTTCTTTGAAAGAAAATAAAAATATAATACATTTGGTTAAAATTATCATACATATAATAACGAACTTTACGCTCTCGGAGTTTATACTTTATGGCTATACATATACGTAATATGTACTCGTATAACATTATATACATACAACGGTTTTTTTTTTTTTTTTTTTTTTATGTACCTACGTTTAATAATACGAATATTTAATTCTTCGAATATTTTATATATTTTCATACGTGGGAAATAAAATTGATCAAAATGAACAAAGTTGTGTGTTAGTATATACATTATATTATATTCGATACATCGAAATAAAAATACCGATCGAGTCGATTTTAATATAATTTCAACAATTTATTTGAAAAAATTATTTTTTCTTCAAATTTATTATATTTTATTTTTATCATAAAAATCAAAATATCGATTTTTATATTTTGTTTAATATTAAAAAAAAAAAAAAAAAAAAAAAAAAAAATACATAAAAAATATGCAGGTAGTAAAAGGAAATACGAAAAAAATTTTATTAGATAAAAATATTATATATAAAATATATAATATATTATTATATTATTTATTATATATTAATAAATTGTATTTAATAATAATATATAAGAGCAGAACAAACGTTTGCGTAGAATAAAAAATTCCCGCGAATTTTTTTTAAAAAAAATTATTAATATGAGATAGTACGGATACGTTTACAATGTAAAGTTTCATCGTTTATTAATATTATTTTATTTTAGAGTTAAACGCGTATTATATTATTATTATGTATCCTAGGTATTTGGTTTTAACTAAAAATTTGTATGAAATTTTATGTGCTTGTTAATAAAATATAATATTATATTATAATAATTAATCATAAATGTCGGATAGTAGTTTTCGCTCTGTTTGACCACACACACACACACACACTGTTTATCATTTTTGTATTTATTTTTTATTATTATATTATTTTTGGGAAGGATCTGGCAACCGTCAAAAATGTTCGTTACTAACTTGTGTTGTAAATCATTGTTATTATATTATTAATATTATTTTTCTACACCGTTTTAAATTTCAGCGAAAAAATTCGAAACACAATACAATAGAATATTCATTTCATACATTTTTTAGTAAGCGTATCGCATTATGTGCATTGATTATTTAATTGTACTTAATTAAACAATTCGAATAAAATATGTGATTGTACTCGTTCTTCTGAAGAAAGTTTATATTTCTGACAAATTGTTTTGAAATGTTAGTCACATTATAATATTATCCAATTTAATGTAATACGAGCACGTTATTAATAATAATTTTATAGAAAGCAATATTATTATTGCGTTAAATAACGAAAAGGTTTACAATCGTATTTATTAATTAAAATGCGATTTTAAACACAAAGTTCTAACGTTTTAATAATATTAGTGTTTTCGTGTATTTTTTTTTTTTTTTTTTGCAAACCTAAGATAAACATTTCAACCAGTGGTTTATGTGTTTTTTTCCATTGAGATATCAAAGTTCATTTTTTAAATTACTTATGTTCATACTGTTAATGAGATTTTGAAATATCGACGGAAAAACAATAGAAGCATAAACAATTTCTTATTCATATAAATACAATCGCGTTTTAACTAAAATGATAAATTTGTATTTATTTAAGTTACCTAACGTAAATAAAAAAATTAAATTTGTACGAAATTAAATTTATAAAAAAAAAAAAGAAAAAAAAAAGGTTTTAAAGGTTGGAAGAAAAACACCGTGTGTAAATGCGTTATAATATTATAGATATTTTCCTTCAAGAGTCTTTTAAATTTAATGGAACGTCCTTCATTTTTCAATGTGTAAATGCGTATAGCTACATTAGCTGCTATTATTAAATATAATATCATACTCTGAATATTCGTCACTGGCGAGTCGTTTGGTCTTTGGTATCATGTATACAATAACTTCATTTCTATCTAGTTTTACACTTATGAGATGGTAATCGTATAACTCATAAAAAATATGTTATCATCGTTAGTTTTTTAGTGTGGCAGTTTATTACATTATTTTAAGTTTTACACAACACTTTACGTTCGGCTGTACCTAATAAAATACCTTAGTCGTATTGTACTAATTATTGTATCGAGTTGAATTTTAATTTCTCTAAAATAATTTTTATTTTTTTCATATTATGATTTCATAATATTTCTTATTTTTTTTTTAATAATTAAACTCGATTTTTGATTATTATCTGATTACATTACTGATGAAATTTCTTCAACGAGGGGGTTGTCTTTTTGTACCTACTTTTTTTGTTTTGTTTCTGCCCATTTTTCATCAGTCAAAACGTTCGTTATTATCATTGCATAGTTATTATCATATATATATCATGTTATATAGATACCATATTAGTATAATTTATAGACTGTTAAAACGATGTACTATACCGTCGCGCAGTATGTTCTGCTAACTATTGAGTTTATAATATTACACGCATATATACACGATGAGGCATGGTAATGGACAGGGACAACCGCAAAGTTTCCACGCGCCCGCTAAAACTTCCGGGACAGTAATTACGTTAAGGACGTTCGCCATTTTAGCTGTAGACGGCGCAAGATAAAGTAATAAATTACTATATACGGATATTATCAAAGTGAAAGAGCCGAATTTCAAATTTTGCGGTCCGTGTAATTTATCGGTCAATATAATATAGTTACCGCGATGTTTATGTATTTTCACCTACCTTCATCAAACGGACGATTTCTTATAGCGAGAAACGTTCAGCGTTCGAAATTATTTTTGCAAACTTCACACACACAATTTGGGTCCTGATTCGTTAAAAACCGCGATTCTTTTTTAGACGGAGAGGAAAAAAAATTTCGAAATTCTTCTTTTATTGAATTGTTATAGTCTTTTTTTTTTATTTCTCATTTACCGACTATTCTGAATCGGTCTGAATTCGCCGCTTGTTTTCCACTCGTTCATCACACCCGCATCGCTCCGTCTTTTTTACTTACCGACCTGATTCATTAACATTCTTATAAATATTATATATTACATCCAATACTTCCCCTTTGATAATATTCTCTATCTATATTTCATTTTTCTTTTTCTTTTTGTCCTTTTTTTAGCGACTAAACAAACATTACACTATTTTACATGGGAATTTTGGTACGTCCGATAAGTATATTACCATGTTCGGTAACATAATGAAATATGAATTATAACCACATATAATTATATTTACTAATAAATAAAACCCAATTCTACAAAAAATTTACTACATTATTTTAGTAAATACGTATTTCGACAACGATGTTATCATCTTCAGTACTAAACATAGACTGATCGATCACAGCTACATGCCCTTAAATATTAGTGGCCTTGCACTTGTAAGTCACGAGTCGTATCACTCATTCGTGCGTGTCGAATATTATTATAATAGTTTTAGTAAACAATTTTGTAAAGGACTTAAATCCTAATTTAATAAATTATTTTTCTTTTTTGCCATTTCAATTGCTTCCCTAATATTTAGTTCTTGTTTCTTAGTTACTTGTTTTTTTTTTTTAGTTTTATTGAAGTTATGTTGTGGTTTGTTTATAATATGTGTTCTGCTATTGATGATTTTTCTATTTCTTGATTTTTAATATTTCTTAAATGTTCTTTAAATCTCATTCCTGTATTTCTGCTGGTTTGACCTATGTACCATATAAAATATCCACAAGAACTCTTCTTATAAAATGTTATTTATTTATTTTTACAAATTATTAATTGTATAACTACACGATAATATAAGAATAATGATTACGCATATATAAAACATTAATATTATGTGTTTATGTCATTTCATCCAGACGAATTTCCGAAATATTCTATAGAATTATACATTTTACACCTTAATGAGAATACTCGTATTGTCAAAAATTGTATAGTTATAATAATAACACACCTACACTAATCTTTCATGATCGTATAGTAAAAATTACGTTTACGTCGTTAGAATAAAGTTAAACCAAAAGCAACAATAAACTAAAGTTTTAGTCCAAAAGTCCTAAACCCGACCAACTACAGAAATATACGTATAATTTTATATTATCACATTATGTACAAGCGCATAATATTTTTTTAGGACCAATTAAATTAAAAGTTTCGGATCGTCCGATTCAGACGAATGGTTTTTAATTTTAATATGGAAAAAGTACTTTTTTTTTTTAATAGGGGTCATTGACCACACCCTATAATAACATGATAATAATAATATTGATAATGTTTATGGGTTGTAAACATCAACGATGATAGTTCCCGAGAATGAATTACGCGATTAAAAAGCTGTAAAAATAATGCCGCGTATTTATATTATTATTATTATTTTTATTTTTATTATTATTATTATTATTATTATTATTATTATCATCATCATCATTATTATTATTATCATCATCATTATTATTATTGGACATCGACACGTGCTGTTTGTATTTTATTTACTAGTCGGCTGAAATTGTAATTTTATAAATTTTACCGAAAACAAACCACTTCGAACCTAAGCACGTGCAATTATCACGACCGCGGTCTATACCACGCAGACGGTATTACCGACGGATATTGTCTTTATGTCCGGACGTGGAGCGAGTTTCGTATACGATTTCCGTTAGCAGGACCGGAAGTAATTCTTATTCTCTGATAGCCTGCGTTCTTGCAGTTAACTATATAACTGTTGTTATCAATAGCAGTTTATACTAAAATAATAGTATTTACACGCACACATGCACCCGAGCAGATCTGGATCGACAAACAACACATTTTATAATTGTTGTTCAGTGGCAAAGTGTATTTGTACGTTTTTCTGAGGTCTTGCCAACGTACTATTGAAGTCGAAAAAAAAAAATCTCTTTCATCGTCTTCAGAGATAATGGATTATAGAGTACAGATTATTGTGATTTCGTAGTTCGAGTAATAATATAATATAATATTTTAGTTTTATTGAAATGTCACATCGATTCTATATAATATTTATATATTATAATATAAATATTCAGATTTACATCCACCGAGAATATTATAAATCTGAATCCAGACTCTTAGCGTGATTTAAAAAAAAAAAATGTTAATAAAAATACAATCGTGTGCACAATATTTGTGGACATTTACTAATATTTTTCTTTTTCATTTCTAATACATTAACGTTTAAATTAAAATTAAACGAATAATTGATTTGGTTTCTCTCAAAATATATATGTACATATAGATTTTTATGGAATAATAAAATGTAGTGAATTATAATTAATTAATAATTATTAATGTAATTATAAGAATAATTATAAGAATTATTAATAAAATAAAATATTTAAATTTATTGATCGATTAAGTATAAAAATGTTATGATTAGTAGGTACCTATGTAAGTAATAAAATTAGAAACTAAATTATTATTAGTAACAAAATATCATGTTTAACCTACGATTGAAAAAAATTCATCTCGTTAAAAAGAGAAAATAGTTAAATAATATTTAACTATATTGAAAATGTATACTTTTATTAAATTTAATTCATTAAGAACTCGTATAAATTACATGACGTGCAAAAGATATTGTGGACACAAGTCTGTATCCTGACAGCTATGAAAAGTAATTTAAAAGTAAAAATATATAACTATTATTAATTAATAATTTATATTCATAAAACTTTTTTTATATTGTTAGTTATATTGATTACATTATTATCTGTAGATACTTTGTAAAATTATATTTATTTATTGGGTATTATTTTAACGTAAGCAAGTGTGAAATTAAGACTCAAAAATAGTTTTATATGAACATTTGAATTAAAAGTTTTTGAATAATAAATTTAACATAATCTATAGATTAAAATACACTATTTTAAATGAATAAAAATGTCTATAAAACAATTTTATAATACATATAAATATTAAAAAGTTTTAAGTATTAAATTAATCCTACTTTTTAAAAAAAAAATAATAATGCAATCATAGAAAATATAATATATATAGGTACTTTCTTTTGTTTATATACAATTTTTTTTACGTTTTAATAAGAGTGCAGTAGAATGCACCAATGCATTATATTGTTTATTTAATAAAATATTCAAACGCTAAGTTGATATTTTTTTATTTCGATCAACATTAACACTAACAAAACGTCTCGATTTGACTTTAAACACTTTGTTCATAAAACAATATTTTTACGTCACATAAAAAATGAACAAACGTTTATTAAAATACTTTTCTAAAGAATATGCGTCTTTCATATAATATAATTAAAATGTTTAATATTAATATAATTTAGAGACATATTTTTTGAAATAATTATTTAATTTTATAAGAAGAGTTCTTGAGGATATTTTATATACTAATAAATAAAAACCCAAGTACAAAAAAAAATTACTTTATTATTTTAGTAAATAATACGTATTTCGACTACAACGTTATCATCTTCAGTACTAAACATAGACTGATCGATCATAGTATCAAATACTAGTGGTCTTGCACTTGTAAGTCATGAGTCGTATGACTCATTCGTGCGTGTCGAAATAATTAAAATAATTATTGTTTATTTGTAAATTAATTGAAGTTTATTAGTTTTTTTTTTTTTTTTTTTTTTTATTTTTAATTGTTATATCACTTTTTGTTAAATATCTAAAAATCTAAAATCTAAATGTCGTATTTGTTAATCTTAACTATTTGCAGAATACAAAATATCACAATATGTTTGGTATGTTATTATTCGTGTTCATAAATTAACATGAAGTACATTTTTTATTGGCTAGTAAAGGATTGTGGAATGATTGTGTCAGCGCCATAACCCATTTTGATAACGTTACATATTATTATAATGTATATCGTGTAGTTTATCATAAACGAACGTAACTTTATAACATTACCTACGTATGATTTGTTATGAAACCATACGAATTATAAACGTTTATTATCGATAATGTCATTTTAGTTTAGTTTGATATGATGTTTTGTACAATTTATAAAAATGAAATTGGATAAAATCTTTATTTTTTTTTTTTTATTATTAATTTTTGTTTGAATAAATATTGCATCTGACATATTTCAATTATATTTAATTTGATTTTCAATTAAACATAAATCATAAAAGTATATAAATAATATGTTAATGTACCTATATAGGCTTACAACACACATATGTATGTTTAAATTTCTTCTGTAACAAAATATTATGTTAAAATATAATATATATACATATAAGCGATTGTTATATTTGTACGATATATTAAAATTTTCAATTGTAATGGATATAAACAATTCAAAACGTATACGTAAAATGTATAAATAGAAAAATAAATCAAATATATAATATAATACCTCTCTCAAAATTTGGGTACAGTTACCTAGGTAATAGAATGTAATATTTGAAATAAATAAATTTTATCAATGTACAGAATTATAAAACGTCAGTATACAACAAAACCAATCCTAAAGCGATACAAAAATTTAGTCTGTTACTTAAATTCTTAGAAATATGATAGAATTTTTAGAAATAATGTACTATATTAATTTTAGAAACGTGAAACGATCTTAAACGTTGTTTTTCCTTCTTTAATGTCATAGGAACATATAAATTAGTCAATATAATATATTATATTTTTATGATAAAATATATACATATTATTATAAATTTATAACCGAAGAAATTAGATAAATTATTTTAGTAAAAAGAAACATTGTTTAAATTGAGTAATTAACATTTTGTTGTTCCTAAAAAGATTATTATATATTTTTTAAATGTCCGTAAAAAGTTGAGTTATATTATACGTCATTTTCCGTTTGAGCTTACAAGTCGGGATTGTTCTTTTGAATTTATAATTTTTTCAAATGGATATCATTTTTCGTGTTTTTATTTGTTTGACATATCAGTCGGCCAACCCTGTCACAAACTTCTCTCACTTCATTTATTAATAACATTATATTACTTTCAAAGCTCACTACACAGTTGTCTTTTGAAATTGTTTATTATCATTTTTCGTTTTTAGTATTTATAAATTAAATTACACTACCATGATAATTTCAAAAGAAAAGTCGACTTTAAAAAATGGCCAGAAGGATATCACCCAAAAAGGATAAGTTTATATTAAAGACCATTATTTATATTCCTTATCTCTTTTCCACTTTGCAATACGATGTTATAATAATGGTGCATTACGATTTTATTAAATTAAATTAATTCATTATTAATTTAAACAAGAGCACAATACTTTGTGTACAATTTTATTTTGTATACCTGGAAATGAATGGTTACCAAAAAGTGTTTTTTTTTTTTTTTTTTTTTTTTAAATAATTTTATAGAAATATCGTAATAATAAAAATAATCGTATAAATAATAAAAATTAATTTATTAACTTTGATTCATATTTTGTGAAACATAATTTTCTGTAATAAAAAACATTATTATAATATCTGCAAATTGTAAAAAAAAAAATGATTAAATAAATACAAATTCATTTAACTGTAAAGTTATCTTATTTTATACCGTACAGACGGTATTAGTGAAATATATTAAATTTGAAATTTGTATACGTATTACATGAAAGGTATACAAAAAATGATTTTAAACATAGCATAATGGAAATGTTGTAGTTGTTAATTATTTCATCATATTTATAGTGAACAATAATTATTAATTATTTATTATTTTATAATACAAAAGACGGAAAACTGTGAAAAAAAGTTAAACAATTTGCACAGAAAATAAATTTGAATTATGGGATTGCTAAATGGCATTTTTTTCGAATTCTATAAAATTTAAAATAGGTACTTTATTGAGAAATTTATTGTAGATATTCGACAATTACGTTTTTAAGTTATATGCATATGATATTAATAAAAATAAAATGTTTTAATATGATATAATATTTTATTATTAAAAAAAAAAAAACAAAAAAAATTCGAACAAAATAGGTAAATAGTTATAATTTTTTTTTTTTTTTGTAGGAAATTTTATATTAAATATATAAATTAATATAATTTTTATTATTGTAATTTATTTGTCTAAAATTTTTTAGTATTCAAATATTATCGATTTTTGAGAATGGTGGTAATTATGATAAGCTACGCCTAACATAATATTTCTTAATTTCGATAATTTCATTGTATTTAATTATAGCGTCATAAAACTAAAAAACAAAAAAAAAAAAAAACAAAACCACGAGAACCCGAAGGAAAATACAGTCAATTAATATTTAATGTAGTGTATCGTTACGGGGTTGTTAAAACTTTTTTTGCGGAGTCGCAATTTTACCGCGAGTAAGGCCGTATAAAATATATTTTAGTATACTAAACGCAAATTTATGCACTTTCATTTTTATATACTAGTTAAAATAAATTGTAAAGTTTTTGACGTTTAAAAGTAAATTTTTTTTTTTTTTATTATTTATTTATCAAAACACGCGCGTGTCCGAATATTATCAAAATATTACAAATATTATGTGTAAAATAAAAAATGCGAATAAATAACCCGGTGTTGTATTTTTCACGTTCAAAAATATTACATTTTTTTTTTTTTAATTTTTTAGTTATTATTATAGAAGAGATAAATACTTATACGAGGGGGGGGGGGTGATATCAATCACACGCCGGACTGAAAATAGTTAATAATTCGTGAAAACCGAGGGATGAGGGGAAAAAACGATAATTTTTTTTATCAGCTCTACTAACATTCCAACGAGATTATACGCTCGTATTGGTTACGAGTTTCAACGTCCGACTATATCCGAACGGTTATTAGTTACACATTTGTGATTTAAATATTACGCGTTTGCCCTCTTCGTATCGATTTTTACTCCCCGGCGGCGTGTGGTAATTAAAACGGCAGCCGCGAAAGTGCGTATAGAAATCCTGTACACATAAGCTCGTCTCCGCTACTACACTCGTTAATAAAATTTACAATTCGCACAGCTGTCGGCCGTCGAGTGGTTAAGCCTGGGAGGCGCTATTTTTTTTTTTTTTTTTTTTTTTTATCCCGAAATAATTAAATTACAAAAATCACCGAGAGATAAAATATCATAGCCCGGGGTGGATATTCTATTCTAATTTCGATACGCGTAATATGTCAAATTCGAATATATTATAAATGAAAAAAGCGAGTTTTTTTTGGAATGCCTGATGAAATTCATTAAAAAAATGAAGTAGATTACAATTGTCCGTTTTACAGATATTTTGCATTATAAATTTATCATTAAGTTATAAATTCAAAAAAAAATAAAATAAAATAAAATAAAATAAATAATAAAAATAATATTTTCTTATTCGAAGTTTAATACGTATAATATCATTCATTGAGATCGTCCATTGAAAGTTTAATAACGAATAATATTAAAATTATTCGTGTTTTTGAGTAATTTAATTTTCTTATTAAATAAATACGTTAATTACCTTCATTCATTAAATTTAAAAATACTAATATGTTCTTAATAAATTTATTTTATTTTCGCCATATTATTTAATTTTTTTTTTTTAATTTCAACTTAATTTTCTTAATAATTATTAAGTACCTACTCGTATATTAAACGTATTGCGTACATAGCAATATCAGGTTACAGTGTCAGTGTGTCGCCATCTTGAAACTATATATCTAGGGAATTATATAGATCTAAATTGTATTACCTAAATAATTAAATTTTATGTAGACAATATTGACAAATTGTATACTCGTATTTCCACAAAAAAGCATAATATCGGTCATCGATGTTTGGTTATTAGCATACGATTGTATAAATAAAAAAATGTAATTAAACTAATATCAAACTTATTTGAATTTATTTCTATGTAAGTTTAATTTTAATTGTATTAACTTAAACCCAATCGTTTAATAATTGGTTTAAGATTTTTGATGGTAACATTGTAATCATTAATTATACGTAAATTACGATCTTGGTACATAATTATACTAATTATTTCATTAACTATTGGTCATAAATTATAGTTTAATGATATTGAGATGAAAGAGTTTAAGCTAAAAATAAATTTAGCTAAAATAAATATTAATTAATACTATTATTAAATTAATCAAATGTTCATTTTATTATTTTAAAAATTATTCTGTTTAATTATTGTTCCATAATAATATTATGGTAGTGTGTTATTTTACTCTTATAATATTATTTCTTTCTTTTTTAATTTAATAATAATATAAATTGACAGCAAACAAGATTCAGTGTGAATGAAAGGGAGAAAAATAAATAAATTACTTGTGACTCGCTTTGAACCACACTGTAAGACCTTTTATTATTAACATAAATTGGATTATGAAAAATGTATTAATATTATTTTTCGTATTATTATACTTTACATTTCAATATTCAATTTCTATCGATTAACCTTCAAAACCTCAAATAACGTTTCTGTAATACTATAAAGATTATTACTTTATAGCATTAGCCAACATATTATTAAAAAAGTAAACATAATTTTGAGTTTTTATAAGTATTATTTTAAAACATTAACGCCAGTCAAAACTTCTCTAACGCATTCATTAATTTAATATATTTCTGTTAAAAAAATAATAATATTATATATAATATAGATTTAATATTATTTAAATATGCGTGTACATATTAAATGAAAATAAACATACATTTCTTATTTTAAATTATTATTCAACTGTAAAAATTTGAAAAAATCAATTATTTATTGGAATATAATTCGTTATACCATAATTATATACTTAGATAATAAACATTAGTTATTAAAATTTCTTTCATTTTAATTGAGACAATAAGGCTATATTATTAAATTCTAATATTGTACGGTGTCCGGATCAATTAGTTTTGTTGTGTTATACTCATATTGAACATGGCACTAATCTATCTGGTATGTTCTTGGACATAAAGTTTCACCAAATTTTTTTTTGTATAAATTTGTTAATAAACGAGATAAATTTCGAGATGAATATTAATATCTATATGCAGTTGTTATATAATATACTAAGTATATATATATATTTTTTTTTTCATTATAAAAATTATTATTTTTGTTAGTTTTTAAGTAGACGTTATAATTATTCGAAATATTTATAAGTAATATTTCAAAACAATTTTTGTGTATTATATTATACAATATAAAAAATATTATTACTCGTATTATTATGTTAAATATTCATAATATCGAATAAATTCCTTCGAAATGCATATTTTACTGTAATTAAAAGTTTAAATCGTATTTAAATATAAAATATTTGTGAATGTTCAAAAATAAAGTAAGCAATACTAATTTAATATTCTATTAGTGGAATAATTATTATTCACATAAAAATTATAAATTCCATAAAATGAAAATCACCATGGCTTTCTAGTAATAATTAAGAAATATTTTTGTAATGTTCATATTATGTCAATTAAAAGTATTCAAAAGAAAATACAAAAATTTACAAAAATTTTTAATTTTACTATTTAAATCAATAATAATTGTATATAGAAACGTTCATTTTTTAAATCTTGCATCTATTTCCATACGCAAGGAAAAATTTTTAAATGTCATTCATCTTAGTTATACGTAGGTATATTATTATGGTAATTTTATACAACAAAAATATATACCTACACGATGTAACTAAATATTAATTCCGTCGTTTGTTTTTCTTGCAAAAGCAGTAAAGCTGTTTCTAGCAATTTTTCGAGTCGCATTTTTTTCGACACGTATTTGTACCCTCATAATAATAATAATAATAACAACAATTGCAAGATATTCCCTTATACACATAAACACACACATATACATACGGTCACATTTCGTTCCGTCATAATAGGATTATTTTCCATATGTTACTTGTAAATCTTCATTTTTTTGTTTTGTTTTGTTTTTTTTTTTTTTGTTTTATATTTTTATACATATAATCGAGTTAATGTTATCGTATCGACCATAAATTCACGGGGAGAAAAAGTAAGACCCCAGTAGCCGTATAAAGTTTTATTGGGTTATATTATTATCATTCTCAAGAAACGCAATTGCGTGGGCTGCGATTTCATTCTGCTCGTAAAAACTCGAGATCCTTTTGGCTAGAATATGGTGCATACACACGTGTATAATGTATATATATATATATATACACAGTATATAAACTAATGTATTATATTATGATATTTTTTCACATTTTCCACAATAATATAATTTTTTTTTCTGATTGTAACACTACAGGGACCATTAGACAATAGAGTCTATATTTTCGTTAAAACAACATTGTACATAAAATAAATTACATTCTAGTTTTGTTGTAGGTATCGAGATCCAAGTTATACATTTCCATGCGATATTTTAAATTATTAATTATTATAATATATCGAATCCGTATTATTGTGAATGTGTGCTATAGCTAAGTTTTAAAATGAATTTCATATTCCACGCCTTATATGAAATAACATTTCGAATTTAATTTAAACACGTTATCAATAGCTGATAAATCGAATAAAATGTGCACTTAAAATAATATATCATTGGAGTATATTTTTTGTTGTGCATACTCAGTAGATGGACTTATAAAATTAATGTTGATCTTCCTCAAAATAATTGATTACTAAATAAAATATATGACTTTGTCCAATCAATCGATACGATTTATACTCGGGTTAATTCTCATGTCGACAAAATATAACGGCTAGATTCGAGTTAACTGATAGTGAAAAAAAAATAAAAATAATAATTGAAATTGATAAGAAAATATTATAAAGTGCGGAATGATATAAAATATAAGGTCTTACAAGATTTTAATAGGACAAACCAACCGGAACACTAGACATGATAACATATTTTTCGCTTTAAATATGTATTATTGTTTATTTTTTGTATTATTTTGTATATACTTTTTATTTAAAGTTTATCACGGTTATCTAAATTTAACTGAAAACTAACGATAGGGATACTGTATCCAGGATACAAATAAATTATAAAGCGGCGTATCTCTTATTCAATATTGAAATAGAATAATATTTTTTTTTTTTTTTAGATTTAAACTATCAGGTATCAATAAAAATAAATATATAAAATTTATGATAGAATATAATATACACATTAGAAATTTATATTTTGTATGAAAAATAAATTGTATAGATTGACATTATTGAAATACATTAATCGTCAATTTTCGATTTTTATTTTTATCATAAACCCGTTTGGATGAGTACGTACTCCACCGAAATTGTTTCAAGATTATAATATATTTATATATTCTAAAATAAACAGTAATACTATAGTAAACTCGATATCCTTTATAAAGTAAATACAACATGATTATAATATACCGTGATTATATTCGAAACAATCGAGTAAACATAATATAGAAAACTTGGGCAAATGACGTCAAACCGTTAATTGCGTGTAAAATTTATCGTCGTTCCGACACGTGTTTATAGAAAATAAAATAAAATATTACGTTATAATATTATTTAGGTAGGTAGTATAAATAGCACGTAAAAAACGTAACAACACGAAGAAATAGTGTAAGTCATTATTTTTTTTTTCTATTTTAATAATAACAAACAAATTTTAACGAATCATTTCCAATTTCAAGACATTCTTAAAATATTTGTCTTGAACACAATATAATATTAATGGTAATAAAAATATTGTTTTTTCTTTAAGAATTTTGAACAATAATATAATGACGATCTATCAAAAATAATATTTGGATATTTCAATAAATGTTTCTAAAATTTCCGTAGAGATTCGGCTTTAATAATGACATCTATTTTAAAAGTAATAAACTGACAAACATATTTCGAACAAATTGAAATGCGCATAAAACATTATTAAAATAATTATATTTTTATTTATAAACAATATAATAATGTACGTGTAAAATTTTCCTTAGAGTAATGCATAAAGCACATATTTTAATATAACGTAAGATATTTTCACAATACGAGTACCTACAGGTAATTACGTTTACTTGCAAGTATGTACGAGTATACGTTCCTGGACTAGACCTTCGAGTGTCATTTAAGTTGTCTATAGTTTTCTCCGACCGAACGACAATTATATTGAAATAATATTATCTTACGTTGCCCACCGAAACGTTACTTGAAAATTTAATAATAAATTAAGGTAATTACTTGGTATGTAGTTATAGACCGTATTGGAAAGTGGCTGATGTCCGTTTTGAAGTATTTTCAACGTCAACAAATTGAATAGTGTTCACAGTCGCATCACGTGAGCTAAACCGACGGACTACGTTTAATAAACATTATCAAATAAATGTATCGATCGCCGTTTATTGGAATCGAGCACGACCAGTGACCGAAATAATATTTAATTTTGACTGGTCGGATCTCGAAGTACGAACCGACTTCTTACATCTTACAGGATAAAAGGAAATAATATATCTGGCTTTTAAAATAACATAAATTCCTGAATCTCTCATACGTACGAATATCGTCGTAGCCACGGTAAGATAACAATGAATCGACGACGGATGGCTTTAAGACACGAATCTAAAAATTGTAGACAATATAAATATAATATATATGCGCTTTTTCACGTATAGGTACTCGTATTTAGTCAGTAGATAAAATATTATATTCGTGAATTTTTTAAAGAGACCATATTGGGAGATTGAAAGGATTTTTCACGGATTATTCTATGGGTAAGACGAATAGTTATGCGCGTGTACGTTTTCGACCGAAATCCATTTATTCCTTAACAGTGAGCTCTGGAAATGTTGCGTGTGACGTTTGCAGTTTGAAAGTTTTCATTAAACAATCACAAAATAACGTTTCAGATAAATACTTGAATTTTCCTGACATTGCATCATTTTTACAATTAAAGTTTGCCCGAGAACTCTATCTGTATTATCTATCTGTGTGGCACGTGTTGTCATTTTTAAAAACACTAATGAATATATAAAGTTAAATTTAACAAAAAATTAATGATCATTTAAAATGTTTTGATTTTCGGTCATGTTCAACTATAGAATGTCCAAATGTCACTTATCGAAACAAAACTGTGAAGAGTCCATACAATTTATATAGTTCCGTTTATCTCTTACCTCGTGATTTTAAAATTTTTTTTTTAATAGAAACTCACTTTATCCTTCTTTTGTAAAAATCGGCAAGTTTATGTACCAATATTCAACCCAAGCTCCTAGCCACAAGGTAAGAGGGACTAAATAATTCTAAAATAAATCTTGGGCTAACCGATTTTCTTATTCACGGAGGATATTTTTTTCTTTAGTTTCTTTTCGACGAATTGATATGCAAAGAGGATTCGTCTTTTGTAAATAAGACCTTTTTAGTATCAAAACGTATCTGACCAGCCTGAGATATTAGAAACCTATGATGTGCGAGGGGAAACGAGATAAAACACTTTTTCGGTTATGCAAACCATTTTCGATTAATTCGTTTGTTTGACACATTTCCGGAAAGAACTAAACCGTTCATAATGTATTCTTTCTTTTTATTCTTAAGATAGAAAGTTTATTTTAAAATTCAAAAATGATCTGTACGGAATAATTATTATTCCCAGACAAAACGTATTATAGAATATCAATTTAAATAATAAATAATCGTTGATCGATGTTCGCGTTTGTTGAGATAGGTCGCTTTGTCCACATTATTTCTAATACTCTGAAGCAGCAGCAGTATAATGAAATACATACTCGTATTTTGTAAATTCATAATAATTATTTTTAAAAAAAATATAATAATAATATAAAGTATAAAAATTATTTTGCTGAAAATATCGTCCAACTAAATCTGAATCTTTATTTAATTCTAAGTATATATTAATAACATGTCAGTTGTAGTTTAGTATTCATTGACACCGGTAATATATTAACAAATTAGACATATTATTATTATAACATTATTTATTTATTTTTATTGTACTGCTCTCGATGGTTCGTATATACGTTAATATCATTATAAATGTTCATAATACTCATATTACTTTAGAAAATTTAAAATAAACAATTTACAAAAAACAAAAATATTAAATATGAATAACTTTCATTACATTATAATGATATTTATAAATTTTAACTGTTATTTTGAATATAAATATAATATTAAGCAGTTTTGTAAATAAATAATGTTATTTTTACAGAACCTACGGATTCAAATCGAGTCTCCAGACAATTATAAGAAGACGTCTCAAGTGAGAAAAAAAAGTCGTTCAATAAACACTCCATTATGTAAAAATGTCGTTAAAAAGATATCGTAAACAACTAATTGAGTTAAAAATTTATCAACATTAATGATATTTATATACCATCCTGGATGATTTAGTTTAAATTATTTACGATTATATTAATAATTTCTAAATTTAAACGTTAAAGGTTAAGCTGACGTAAGAAGAAGAAGAAATTTAATATTGCATATTGTGTGTGTGTTATATTTATACAAATATTGTAAGATACCAAAGAAAATAAAGATTAAAAAAAAAAAAAAAACATAATCACACGTGTAAAATTAAAATACCTGAAATACCTGAATAATTATTATTATACGGTATTTTACATTGTTATATTAATTTAAAGTGGATCATTTTATATGGTTTACTACATCTGATTTTTATATATTATTTTTACTAGGTGCTTTGTGGTTACTGTTATAATAATATAACGTAAATTATTTATTTATTCTTAATTAATTTTTTTACACATACTAACAGATATATAATAGTAATACATTGAGATAACGTTTATAACGTTCAATATACTCGTAATATTTAAATAAAGTTAATTTTTTTTCGTAATGATTTTTTATTTTTTAGTTATGAAATCAAATTTCAAATTTCGCAAATATAACGTATTTGGCGTAATATATAAATAATAATTTAACAATAATTTATTGTGAAAATACGAAACGCGTGAATAAACGATTAAATTAAATAATATTATATAATAATACTTATAATAATATTATTAAATATATTAAATTATAATTTTCAATTCATAAAAATGAATTTACCAACGGCTATTATTTGTTAAGAATCAGAAGACAAGGTATTAATCGCCGCTATTTATAGTAATATGATTATGATAATAATCGCGGGTTTTTGATTGATTATTTTTATACTTTGACAAAGAGCTTATATATATTATACTCTCGACACTTTATAATCGGCAAACAACGTGTTTGGCATTATAATGTGGAGGTTAATTCTTCTAGAGTTAATAACTACGGTGATACACTCCTACGTAAAACACGTGACACAAGACAGTGTTTGTCTTGTATAATTTTATTTTTCATTTATATTAATTTATTACACAATAAGAACGTATATATATATATATATTATATTATAAAAATATACAGAACCCGTTCTCGAGGGAAATTTGTGAAAATAACGAGCTTCAATATTTTTTTTTTTGGAAGATAAATAATGTATAAATCTCGGTATGACCGGCGTTAAAACGGTCGAAAAAGGTAACGGATGGAACGATTTACTTTTTCTAAATTTTATTTATTATTATACACGCCTGCGCGTGACAGAAATTTAACGGACGAATTCAAATTTCCAAAGGTAATATTATTCAAATCATTTTTACGTTCGATTATTCTTGTTTTTATCATTTTATCCGTCTCGGATTTAATTCTTTGTTATTTCAATATTTCTCTATTTTATGAAAACATAATAAATAATCATTTTTCTCACCCGACATTTAAACGGGTATTTATAAAAATATTAATTTCACGTCGTACAAAGTTACCGTGATAATGTAAGAGCAACCTTTCACGAACAATTGTGCGTCTAGGGTAGTAGTTATTTTTTTTTTTTTTTTTTTTTTTTTTTTTGGTGTTGCTGTCCGTCAGCAGAAAAACCCTTGTGTGTGTGTGTCTTAAAAGCTTGATCGATGGAACTTTTTCTATTATAAACGATGGACCGGACGGCTCGAAAACGTGTGATCAAGACAGAGAGTGTTCAAACGAGTTTTAAACTGTTATTAAAACTAGTATAACACTTTTCGTTACGTTTTATTGAGCTTATAATATGAAAACTTTTGGACACATGGCCCGAGAGAGAAAATAACGCTAACATAACCAACACAGACACGCGTCCAAATAAAAATATTATAAGGTGTGATGCTATCTATACCTACGGGTTTATTTTTTAACAATTAATTTCGAATTAAATATTAATAATAATTTTTAATATCGTTCGATTTTCACGAAGAAAACGTTTAAAAATAATAAATATTTTAATTTAAACCTTATCGTCGTAATAATGCGCACAAACCTCTGCGTTATTGATGTACCAAGTGATCTGGGCCACGGGATATGTCATTTTGGCGGTACAGTTTGCTTCTACGTATTCACCAAAGGCGTATGATTGTCGGACTCCGTGTATTTTTTCAATATTCTCAGGAAACGCTATAAAAATAATAATATATTATGCATGAAGAAATATTTGCATTATGTATTTTATGTTTTATTTTATAATTTAAATCTCTGTTTATCGATTGTACGTTATCAGTTTACGATAAACTTCTGTTCTTCGTATTTGAATACGTTAATATGATGACTGTGATTTATATAAAATTTATATAAATTTATTTTGTATTTTGTATTGGTTTAATTATATTACATAGAACGTTGGTTGAAAATATCGAATGGTATAAAATAATATTCAATTACATTATTGGAAATTTGAATATATCAGATGTTTAAATTGCAATATATTATTTTCCGATCGAATAATAAAAAATATATCAGTCGAATGATATTAACTGAAAATGAAATATAATATGTATATTAATAAATTGACATCTACAATTTCTAAAAAGTAAAATCGATACCGAATAAAGTAATAAACCATATTTTACTCGAATATTAAAAAAAAAAAGAAAACTAAACATTTTATTCAATAATAAATTATATTATTCAATAAAAAACAAATTGTATTGTATTTTGTATCTTTATTTACTTTTTTAGTAAACTTATTTTTTTTTTTTTTTTTTTTTTTTTTATCAAACATACTGAGTTATTTTTGAAAATTGTACGTATATGTATTCAAAATGTGTATGCACTGAGCCATTGAATTAAATTAATTCAGATCACGCATGACTTTTGAAGTTTACTCGAGGGAAATATGAATTACAGCTTTCTATATATTTACTTTATATTGTTTTTGAATAACAATTATTTAAATACGAAACAATATTGATAAAAAAAAAAAAAAAAAAATTGCTTACTTTTTATAATACATATTATAATAATATAAATATTATGCCTTTTAAAAGTTATTTTAAATTGACATAAATTAAAATAATTTTATAATTGAAAATATTATATTCGATATACTTTCATGTTTTTAGATAATATATATTATATATTTTATCAAACTATTATAATCTAATCATAGTTTTTTGTATTTATAATAAAAAATAAAAAATAAATGTATTAAAATGATGTTTGATGTTTATGCGTGATTATCACAGTTATAATAATTTTTCGTTTTATTATTATTATTATATTTATTATTATACGTTATCAATAAATGAATAATACACGAAATTATTTAAAATACGATTATTACACGATAATATTTTTCCTCCCGGTACGGACAATCTGTTATATTATTACATATTATTGTCGTGCTAAATTAAATTTATGAACACATATTGTTCACGTGCTATACCCGAATATAATATAAATTTACTGGACGGACTATAAATATTTTACATATTTATTTGTATATATCACGTATGACATTTTTTTTTTTTTAAAATACTGTAAGATATTATATTATTAATTTAACGTGTGACTTACATGTGCTAAATGTAAATATAGTATGAAAATAAGTTGAATGATAATATTAATATAAGATAGTATATCGTATATTTCGCCCTCGTTGAATTTATAAAAGTCATATTTTCACAAATACCAAAATACGACACGAACCGCGGTACACCGTTTTACATAACAAATTTAGATTTCTCACGGTAAAATTGAAATCTTCGCATGAAATAACAACCGTATTGAACGTGATAATATAATAGGTATAATGCGCATGCAATAATATTGATTTGATCCGATGTAAAATCGTTTCGGTTATATCGTTCACGTTGGGAATAATATTATATAATATATTATATAATAAAAATAAATAAATAATATTGCCGACGGGTGATTATTTAGAAATTCTCTACATGATATAACTAGATAATACACCTGTATTATCACTAAATATTAAAAATATTCGTAAATTTTATACGGATTTCTCACCGATGACGGTCATGTTGGATTGTGCGACGTCGATCGGAAAATTTGGCGCGTCCGCGGACACTTCGCATTTGTAACTCCCCTCGCTCGTTCTCGACAACGGAGACAACGTGACTTCGGTGGATGACCACTTGCCGTTCGACGACGTCTTGTTGTCCTGTCAACCGAACACAATCGTCAAAAATCGTGATAAAAAAAAAAACGTTATATTCATAAGTTTGATAATACACTTTTACACGCATGCGCACATTATTATTATTATTATTATCAGAACCGCATTTATAACGGGTCAAAAAATATGCGACACGAAAGAGAGAGAAAAAAGCTCGAGGCATTATTTATAATACGTATATGAATGTACCTACGTATGAAATATTGTACTTCGCGTTCACTCGTATGAATACGAAACGACAATGGTCGGATGCGTAAAGTATTATATTTCATACTGTATATTATTATATATGATGCGGACACACCACAGATAATGTTGTTTATTTTGTTACGATTTTTTTTCGCCCCCGGTCCGAAAAATATTTTTCGGTTAAAAAAAAAAAAAAAAAAAAAAAACAAATACCCGACGAGAGAGAATTATATTATTATGGTAACGATACGATACGAAAACTATTATAAAAATAGTGACATCGTTTTTGGGGTTACCGCGATATGGGTCAAGGAAATGAAAAATTTTATCCCGCGCGAAATTCTATACTTAAAAACACGACTTTTTTTTTTTTTAAAATATCACACAAACTCTATTGTTTCGATTATAATTTAAATTTTACTTATATATCCCGTCGTCGGCGGTCGAGTTATCAATAAATCAATAACCCGAGCAAGGACCAGAGAAAGTTTGAGAGGTATCTGGTTTTTTTTTTTTTTTTTTTTGTCGTTAATTCGATAAATATTTATTTATTTCACAGGACATTGCGGCGAACACGATAAAATACAGAATTAAACCGTTGACAATAATCAACGGCGATATGAAAATGCAACTTTTCGAAATCGGTCGCACGACAAAGTACTCACGATTACGATGACTCCGTCCACGTTGAAAGTGAGCGTCTTGGGATTAAGCTCCGGCGAGTATCGGAAAAACTCGTGTTCGTCCTTGTACCATTTTACCGAGTACAAACTGGTGCCGTCCAAGTCGTACTGGCATTTTAACGTCACCGAACTCCTCAAGTTCGCCCATCGGGGCACGTCTAACTTCAACAATTTTAATGTGTCTTTGCTACCTGAAAAATCCAAAGATATCGAATTAATAATGAAAATTTGAATTCTCTTGGACAATAATTAAGATTATATACACCTACATATTTTATCATTAACGTCTTTGAGGCTTTATAAATTTCTATTAAAATAGCTGTATACAAGTATATATAATATCACAATATTACAGTTAAATTTTAAAACTTAAAAAAATGTAATGCATTTTTTATATGATCTAATGAAAATAAAATAAAGTGTTATTTATTTAAATATGGATATTATTAAAAACCTATATTTAATTATTATCAGTAGGTAATGAAATATTTTTGTTCTATATTTTATTTGGTATATTATACATTATAGATATTAAAATATTTTCAAATATTATAAACTGAAACCGAAGCATAAATTCACACTTAATGAAATAATGATATATAATTAACCCACAGTTTAATTATTTATTTTTTAATTAATATGGACAATTATTTAAGAGCGAAAGGGAATATTTTAATATGAATTAAAGAATTTGTATCTATTATGACTATTAAGGATGCCATGTTATAATATAATATAATATTATATCATATATTTTCATTTATTTATTATTTCTATGAATTTTCCATAGCCTTACTAAAGCAATTGAAATATTGTATAACAAGAATTGTTACTTATTATTATTCGTGGAATTAAATTTATTATTAAATTATAAAATTTAGTTTTTAAGCAATATTTATAAATAATAAATTTAATAAATTATAAACTTTATTAATAAAAACGAATATTATGTAACATTAATTAAAATTTCACATAAAAGGCATCTAATAATTTTATACTTCATACACTAAAACTCTGTGAATTTTTGATACAACTAGTTGTAGCTGTAGCTGTTTGATGTAGGTACACTGAAAAGTTTAGTGATAACTTATCCAGAAATCTGTGCATCTATTAAATATTTTAAGACGTTATACCGAAATAACTCTAATTAATACATGAAAAAATCATAAAAACTAGTGTAATATAATATGTATACATATTTTTCCCATGAATGATATATTAATAGTAATTAAAAAATTGCTGAGCATGTATCTTGTAAATAATTATAGATTTTAAAAATGTATTCTTGGAATAACTTAGATAAATTATTTATGTATGTCTTAATAATTCTGACAGTAACTTATTTCATTATGTTAAAGTTCAATATAAAAACCGTTATATACTATGGTTATATAGAAAGGGACAAGAGAATAAAATAAAGTTGATCCCTTTGTATATTTTTACGTAGAAACACCTTTAATTTTAATTATAAACAAATAAAAGTATAATTATTTCTTCATTGCTTACTAAAAGCAATGAATAATTTACAATGTATCCAGATTAATTTTTGGGTTATGTTATGTTAAAGACAAACAAATAATAACAGATGATATTAATTGGGTAAATATAACGAATATACATATTTGTATAATCCACGACGTTATAATTAAAATATTTTAAAGGTATTTTTGAGAAAATAAAAATAATAACTACGTAGAAATGTGAATTATATAATTTTATTACGTTCGATAAATGTAAAAAATAGTGATTTCAGTATAAATGTCCATTTTAATAAAATTTCCTATTACTCGAGTGAAATTCGAAACTTATTGACTACGTGAAAAATTTGATGTGATTAGCAATGAACGAATCGTATTAAATTTTATATAAAGGATGACCGAAAAGTTTTTGATCCTAATTCCCACGAGGAAATCGTCTAACTTTTTACAGGATATCCGTCTGGTCCGAAAAAGATAACGAGACTAGGAAGGCCCGAGAAAAACTTACACAACTGAGCTAGAAGATTAGCGTACCCGGCCGTTAATTAAGAGGGATTGACGGTATAGTATTTGTTGGTTTCGTACTACCACATCCGATCACAATCAAATTGGGTTTCAACTTATAAAATTCTATACTATACTTACGCGTAAAGCGGTATGACATTATATATTATTTTGTTTAGTGGCTTATTATATATTATACCGTAGTATGTCTCTATAGGTGCAAATATTTGATGATACCTGAGAGTAATGGCATAAAAAAATGGAAAAAAAAAAAAATTAGAAAAAATGAAAATAAAATTTATAAATTTAGGGTATAATTTTAAATATTGAATAATATTTATATGTTATTATAATTATAATCTCAGAATACGATATTTAAATTAAAATACAAGTGAAAATAATAAATGTATATATAGTTATTAATATTTATTTTCGACGTTACAATGAATATAAAACGTAATATTCGTATTCACTGATCTGATTCAATTATCATGTTACTGTAAACGTAAAGTACCATAAAATCGTACTCGGTCCCTTATTATATTATTGTTTCGGTCGCCCTATTTCTGTGTCGATTATACGCGTGTAAGCTGCGTGTGTGCCACCCATGGAGTAATCGCGAACGATATAATTATTCCTTCGAGCGATTAAAAATGACGTTCAAGCCCGAGTGCACTTAAAATATACGTTTTTGTAATCGTACAACCAGGAAAATGGAGGGAATATTATTAACCGGAACGATATTGAAATAATATTCGAAGCGCGTGTGAAAAAAGTCCACGGGGACGCGCGCGTTCTTCTGATATACAAGGGCGGAAGGTTACAACATAGTTACTCGGAGGGATTATTTGGCGGTCGGCAAAGACCGAGTACAGGCCGAAAAAACCGCCGTCTTCCGAGCGAGAAAAATCTACCCGAAGTGAAAAAGAGATTTTTCTTTCGTTTCTCGTAGTTTCCCTTCCGCCCCCCGTTACACGTCTAGAGTTGTATACACGCGTGTTCTCTCACGGGTACCGCGGACGGCACGCGGTCTCGCCGGACAAAACTAAATCAAAAAAAGATTACACCGACCGGGGGAAAAATAAAAGTTTTACGAGGACCCCCGTGGGAGCGTCGGTTATCTTGCAGCCGTATTATTATATACATATATAAACTATTATATTGGTCGGTGAAATCCGTTTTCCTTTTATTGCCCCGTTCGTGGTCCCAATCTGCGATACGAAAACGATAACTCGTCATAATAATAATAATAATAACACATGTTATATTACGTATGATGATAACCGATTATAAAAATCCGATTTAACGACATAAAAAATAATTATTTATTTTAAGTCTGTCGCTGATTTTCGACCGGCTTGCCGACGACTCTTGACGACCTCGAAGACGCGTGTATTTTACTTATTTACCTACGTATAGTGTTGCCTATTATCGAGTCGGAAACCGCTCGATTTCGGGTGCCACAGTCGCAAGTGCGAAACTCGATTTCTAAACGGTCAATCGGTGTAAAACGACGTCGGATAAGGCGGTAGGGTACGCAGGGTGTGATTGAATTAATAATAGTTTACAACGCCAGATTAGTTGGCACAATAGCCGCGAACAGGACGCGGAGGTTACATATATATATATATTAAACTTTCGACGCCAGAGTACATATAAAACAATACATAGACGGCATATATACGGTTAATACCGCGATGTGTATATAATAATAATAATAATAATAATAATAATAATAATATATCCCATTAAACTTACCACTTTCCATAGTATAGGTATGCAATTAACCGACGTTAAAACTCGCATGATTCGGTATTAACTCGGGCCACATTAATTACCGGTCACGGGACCGTCCGACAATGAGCGGATATTTCAAAGCTGTACTATAATATAATATGTTTAGTGGTTTCGAAAATTATAAAGGACGGACAACTATATAATATATAACTTCGTCGGGTAAGTTTCACCATAGCGGGAAGTCTGCAAAAGGAAACCAGAAAAAACAAAACTAGGCGTATTGTACGCCGGATTTTCGAAAAATTATTTTCTAACTTTTATATGTACATACATTATTATATATACCGATACCGCCGGAAACGACTAAATTGTGTAGATAATAATATTTCCACGAACGTCCTATAAACCATCACCTGCACTCGGTGGTGAAAAACGTGTGTGATCCACGTGTATCACGTGATATCACGCGAAATCCTTTGATGATAACAATATTATCATCATTATTTCAGTCAAACGATCGAGTTTTCTGAAAATAAACAACCGTTAAATAGGTATAGTAACCGAAGGATCAATCGAAAGTAAGGTTAGGTTTGTTTATACGTATTATAAAAAATTTATCATACTGAAAACTCATTATTTGTTTGTTTGATTATTGTATGGTTTTTTTTTTTTTTTTTTTTTTAATTAATTTTATTTAACTGTATATAACGGTAAATAGTTCCTGTAATTAAAACTTTGATACTAATAATTTATTAATGTTTTTATTATTATGAATTTATTTACAATCAAATAATATAAGGAAAACAAGCTATCAAAGGAAAATGATTAATTCGATGATTAAGTGAAATGCGTCACTAATATTGTTTATTATTGACATAATCCGATAGTAAGTATTTCTGTTTTTTTTTTTTAATGTCGTTCAATTTTTGTTATTATTTCGAAAAAAGTTTCATAAAAAATATCAAATAATAATTTTTTAATTCAAAATACATATAAATTAATATAATAACATTACAAATAACAATAAGTAACAATTATATGACAATATTAAAATTAATTAAATTTCAAATATTGATAATTTATAAATTTATAATGATTATAATATGAACAAAATACTTAGTTATCTATATTATACATTTTATTTTTTGTTGTAACGTTTCTAATATCATTTTGTTATCTAAATAGACTGTAATAGGGTTGAAGGAAATGATAATCATATATAGAATACCTAAAATGGTATAATAGTATAAATTATTTTAATCTTAATAACTGACCAACTAAAAATATAAACTGCGTAAGTAGGCTATCAAAATTCATCAGTGTTATGGTTTACTAAATTTGCATATTATCTATTTTGAGTATAAATCTTAAGCTTAATTGGATCAAAACAACTAATAGTCTTATATAAATGCATAGAAGACCAATTTGTTTTTCGTTGTATATCAGTATATAACATTATTTCTAAAAAAGCAAATTATAATTATTATACTTTCACTGTTTGAATAAAGTAAAGATTGAAGTTCGGAGTGTTTCTAATTTCTAAATCTAATTAATAACTGTCCAAGCTTAATATTTGATTAAAGTCCACAATATTATTAATTTATATTATATATGCATTATTGATATAAATGATTTGTTGGAAATTTTCAAGGAAGACGTAAAAAATTAATGATTTGATGTAATATTAAGAATTACATTTTTCTCGTATTGTAATACGTATAATAATGTTATGAATATTTAAATATCAATTAATAATAATTATCGAACTGCGGTATCAGTAATATTTACATCAATGATTACATTGTATAGTACTACTCTTTTAAAGTTAAGCCAAATATTTGTATTTTTATAACCAGCATGATAATACTAGAGTAGCGCATAATTTTTATTATATATTTAAAACTCCATAAAAATATTAATTACGTTAGATAAATAAATTCTAAACGAAATTATTTTACTTACTATGTATGTCTAGTAAAAATGATTTAAAATATCCAGAATTTTTTTTGAAATTTAATTAATAAATTATGGACGAGTCTTCCATTCTTGTCTAATTAAGCCACTGATTAATCACAAGGTAAATGTGAATGGATAATTAAAGTTTAAAAATTCGGTATACAGCTGTGGAAATGTTAATTGTGATTGTATAGAATGATAATGTTGTATTTTGATTAAGATTTGAATGCAATGATAAATTATCATATATAATTTATATGACGTATAGCACCTTAAATGACTGAAATTAGTTTACTTGAATATTGTAAATTTGCACACATAATGTAAACTTTTAAATTTTAAACAGCTATAAAAAAACAAATATAAATAAATGATAATTGCAATTTACCAAATAGTCTGAAACTAAACTAACCAATATATAATTAAGCTTCTATACATTTTTCAGGCCGTCGTCAAGTTTAAAATTGCCAATTTTATTAAACATTATACAGAGAAAAAATACTGCGTTATGTGTAAAAAAATAAGAATTTTAAGAAATTTTTAAAGTTCTCTTTTTACGAAAAATCAACGTAACGATTCAAAAATTATATCATAAGAATGTAAAATGTCAAAGTAAAACTTTCAAAATTCCCCGAGTAATTTTATAATACAGGAAATGAAATTCATCAAAATTACAGTTTCCGTACGTGAATATCGTCGAATTATATATCGTAATATATTTTGATAGTTTCTCTTTTCGCATAAGTACGCAATTTTGAGAAATTCGTAAAAAATGACTATGAATAAAATACCAACCAGACGCGTGATTCTCTACCGGAGATATTATATATACTCTATTCGTGTAATACAAAAAAAAAAAAAAAAAAAAAAATGTTAAAAAAGGGGAAAAAAAGACACTCGTCATCGTAAAACCAATAGATTTCTCGTTTCGCTCAGAGACTAAAATTACGTAATCAATATATCATAAATTCAAAAGTTCAATTATAACTTTCGATATATTATATTTAATTTTTTTTGAATTATGATTTTTATATGTATACCTACACATTACTTTCGCTGGGTTTTACGTATAAATAATGTAATATGTATTGTAGTGTGTTACTGATCGGTCAGACAGACCGGTAATAATACAAGTTGTGTATTTAGTCGGACGAGTACCATTATACGGTATAATGTGTTCGAATTATGATTTATTTGGATAAATACGCAATAAATCGTGAATAATATTATTATTATTCTCGATGTGGATGGCCGTGTTGTCGATCGCGGTTGGATATGATAGTAATGATGCGGTATACATTCGCGAAGGGGATTGCAAAAATAATGACACGGTTATGAATATGATTATATTTCGTTGCGGGGGGTTTGCACGGCGTGTATGTGATTATTTCGTTTTACTGCGAAATCGCGCGGTAGTCATCGTTACGGACGGAAAATTATTATATTTTATTAAATTCTTAATATATTCATCCCGAAAATGCGAAATGTGTTCGGCCGAAGAAGGGTACCTACCATCATGTTCGTATATTATTATTACGTTACAAAGAAATAATGTGGAAACCAATCATATTCTATACGGTCGAATGTGTAATAATATAAAAAAAAAATAATAATAATTTAAATAAACTCGGAAGATATTAAGGTACCAAGCCATATTTTTTATACAAGTTATGGATAGATAGTCGTTCAAGAAGACTTCGCGACGCTTAGAAATCAACGAAATTTTTCTTTTTTAATTTTATTACAACGCTCTCTTATTATTATTTTTTTCTTCCTAATCCTCCGTCTTTCATTCGCCGTTTCTTTAAATATTCTTATCTTGACGGCAAAAGCCGGTTTTTGGTTTATCAGAAATTTCACACACTGTCATACGGTCGAGCACGCATACGCGCGGACCACATACCTACCGAAATAATAAACGACATCCGGCGACGTGTCGAGTATGAAAAGCGGTCAACCGCCGACGCCGCTCGCCGGCCCTTGTAATCTTCTATATATATGCGACCACGACCACAGAATTGATCGTCCGAGGTATCATAACACATCTCCGTATTTTCGACCCTTTTGTTTTACCTGTTTTTTTTTTTTTTTTTTTTTTTTTTTTTAAGTATATTCCCCAGTATCTCTTTTTTATCCACCGTCAATGACACGCCGCCGTCCGGTTATTTTTTATTAATATTATTATTATTATTATTATTATCATTGTCTAATAGAAGATAACGCCACATATTTATCACTGCCAGAAAAGAAAAAAAAAGAAATTCATTTTATTCGATAAACCTAAAAAAATAACAAAAGTGAACAAGATAATGACGAGAAAGAAAAATTACGTCGGAACAATTAGTCAACTAAATCTGACACAGAGATTTTCCTCAAACTAAACGATGAATATTTTATTGGATAAAGCATTACGTTTTATATTAATTATGTGTCTATATTTGTAACCCCGATCGCTAATTAATTTTAATTTTAATATTAAAATTATATTTGATATGTTAAATAAATATATTAATAATTATAAAATCAACATACTTAAATCCGTATAATATTATATAATTAAATACGTTTCACGTTATAATTTAATTTCGTAAGATGCACCTATATAATATTATGCATTTAAGCTGAAACAAATTAAATTTTGAATTATTTGATAAATTTTATTCTGTACGAAAAATATTTATGTTTATTATTAGTCATTTCATATTATGTCATCAATGTTTTTTTAAAAAAAAAATTTAATCATAGAAATGTTTACGGATAGAAAATAAAAAAATTATATAATATTTCTCTGATGGTACGAGAAAAATTGAAAAATACGAATAAAAAAATTGTTATACGATTATCGTATTATCACAGTTGGTTACACTTTCATCAAAATTATTTTTTTATATATCTAGCAAACAGATTAATACGTTTTTCTACGAATAACCTATAACTTATATTCACTTAAAAGGTAATTCATTTTTTTCTCTTTTTATGTGTACATATTATTATATTTATTAAAATTGCGTTGTGATTTAGAAATTTTAATAATTTTTCTAAATAATTAATAATGTTATTTTTATGAATAGGATATTTACTTTAAAAAATAAAGATTCCCAAGTGACAAACTATAAATAAATACGCATTCATTGCGTTTTCATAGTTAAATATGTGATCATTACTAATTTAATAATAATTAATGTTAATATGCATTATATTATAAATGAATATGGATTGTGATAAAATAATACGAGCATAATACATTAGTTTATCATCGTAGAAAATACATTTTCATAATATTTATAATTTGTTTTTATTTTACCAATTTTTTTGTTAATTGTTTATCAGTCAAACCAAAACTTTTTTTTTTTTTTTTAATTTGTATTGTTTATATTTTCATCAGTGCTCCTTTAAAAATGTTTTATAATTATTATTGTTAAAAGTTTTTCGGTATTTTTTATTATGCGTATACTCGTATATTTAACCTCAAATTTTTAATGATGACAAAACTTTGTCTTGATTCATTAAAAAAAAAAAAAAAAAAACCCATATAAATAGGTCTCACATATTGAACGAACAAAAACACGTGATCGATATTTTTTAATTTTCTGCACTTCGTCGTTTTTATACACGTATAAGTTTTTACTCTTAATAGATTCGAAACCACTTTCGAATCGTTTTTTTTTTATTTTTTATACAAGAAGTTATTACCGTAACGTTTTTTTTTTTTTTTTTTTATTCAAAACAAAGGTTCGTCGAATTCTCATTTTCTTAGAAACATTAATAATAACAGATAAGACAGTATACCAAATATTTGAATTATTTCCATGGATATCAAAATAGCGATAGGCTGGATTTTGGAAGACATCCAATAACTAAAACCATTTGATTTATTGTAGTCCACATTGTAATCATAAAATAAAACTGTTATCAGCTGCGTGATGGAGATGGAAATAATTTTATCCTCGTGTAGTGTATATTTTGAAATATTAGAAAATTGAACGTTTTCACGTAATGGTTGATTAAACGTTGCGTAAGGCGTGGAGTTTTAAATCGTTTAAGCGTCAACGTATAAAATAAATCGATTTCGAATGAAAATAAAATCATTTATAATTGGCGGAAAAAAGAAACTGAATTCCTTTTTTAATAGGTGCGTTGTGCCACCACTCACAAGTTGACTTTATAATTATTTTTTCACTATTGATTTATAGACGAAAGTAAAACGAGCACATACGCGTTTACGTGAATAATTCACATTAGTTTTTCGACATTTTATGCGTAACTTACATTCTTTTTTGTATTTGACTATGCGAATGAGAAAAATTAATATTCGGCGAAATTTCATTTTACCAACAGCTGCAGCTGAGAATCGAAACGCCTTTGATTCCTTCCACAAAATAATATTATATTTATACGTTTTCCCCGTGAATGTTGATGACAATATATGAGAAAAGCCGTCTTATTTCCAGGATGTTCAATTATTATTATCAAACAGCTCGGTAGGAAATGATTTTGCTTCGGGCACAGTAGGAATTTCATGAAAGCTAATTTCCGCACATCAACTTAGTGTGCCAACTCACCAGACGACAACGACGATTATTGTGAATGTCGTGTACAATATTATATTATTACTTATTGCCTATAAATCGGAAAATGAAAATGAAAATTTGTTTTTTATTTCATTTGTAGTAAAATATTTATATTAAATGTGATATGTATATATCATTCATGTACAAATGTGATATTTTATTTTAATAATAATTTCAATGCTAATTAATTCAATTATAATTTTGGTCGGGAATCTTTGTTTTGAGGTCTTGTGATGATCATTTTTTTCTTTCAATAATTTCATAACAGGATAACCTCAATGCCAAATTAATATACGTCGTATTAAAGCTTTTAAATTTACATTATATTTGGATTTTTGGTCATATTTTGTATAACATCAGGTATAGGATACAATATTATTACTGCTGTTTTATTTTAGTGAAAATTCAGCCATTGAACGAACAAACTGATACTATGTTATTTATTATTATTATTATTTAATATTTATAAACCGATAATAATTTCACGTTGTGTTATTACAAGGTTTGCTATACGTATAATAAAATAATAACTTTTGGTGCTTGTGGCCCGTACAAAATTTATAACCATAATAATATGACGAGTAATAAACAATGAAACAGTAATTATTAATTACTTATCGTTATTATAAAAAATAATTATATTGTCCTCCATTCATACATTTTACTTCGGATCGGTAGTCATAAATAATGATCACGACGTACGTTTAAAAATAATTATCGCGGATCCCGTCGCACAATGATTAATAATATTATTTATCATATACTCGTAAGTACCCAAATACTAACTACTTTATTATATTTTTGGGATACGTTTAATTGTTTTTTTTTTTTAAATTTTTTACTATTTTAATAAAATTTATTTTAAATTCACACGTCATTATTGTGTCGATAATTTGTGATATTATGCGTATTATTCATTATCATTATACGTTATATAATAATAATACTTATATTTTGTTAAATAATGACGACAATATCCTGATTGCATTTTATAATAATTATGCGTACATTATTAGTTGCTATAATTACCGGTAAAGTTTTAAAATTTCGAACTTGCGTGTGCAATGTGCATAGTGTCCGCGGGAGTGGTCTAAACAAATCAGGAGTTTAAAAATTCGCACAAAATTTTTATGCTCTTTGGGGATACGAATATTGTACAAACCGTACCGAATTGAGGTTAGATATTCCTATTTGGCAACAGATACCAATCCGGCAATCCTCCTCGTATAGGCATTGTATTATGCTATCGCGAGAGCTCATTTAATTAATACCGCTGTATTTACTTTTTATGGGCAAGAGGGAGGTTATCAGGTAAACATCATTACTGTCCCTCGACAATATATAAACGCATTAACAATTCATGCTCCTGGTTTACCAATGTTCCGTGATAATCCGAACGGATTTGTTTTTTAAGTGTTTTGTTGTGTATATTTTAAAAATTAGTGAAAATTCTGTAAATGTTACGGTGAATGTACAGAGCCAAAAACTAAGGACGAATTTAAAAGTAACGGATCCTTGGAGTTGGCGTCTTCAGTAATTCATTATGTTTCACAGATTCCTAGTTTCAATTTCGATTCATGTTTTACAATTGATATTTCAATTAAAATCGTCAATAACAATACGGTTATCCAGTTAGTTTTACGATATTATTTTTTATTTATATGTATTTATTCTCGAACTCTTTTAAAAAAATGTTTTCACGAATAAACAACATCAGCATATAAATATGTAAATAATAAACTCATATACATGTATTGTATATATTGTACTAAAATATTTTACTGAATTGACAATTCATCAATAATTAACTTATGATAATGACTGGAAATAATAAAATATTTTGAATCATCATAACATCCATTGATTTTATCATTTTTGATTAGCATAATATTACGCTATTCGACGATTTTATTTGCTATACATAAATATTACAAATATTTGTGTTTAAATACTGTATTCATTATGTGTCCAATAAACGAATATACGAGCCGATATTAACGCAATTATAAATTAATATAAATTTATGAAATGCTTTTTAAAATTTATAGCATATTGCATATGTATAAATATTAATTTTTAAATAGAATTCAATGAAAACCCGTATGTCATGTAGAAAAAACTAGAACTGTGATTTTTAAAAATTGTCCTAGAATTAGGACTTTATATTTTAATAAGACGAAAAAAGTATGTATCTAATATAAATTATGGATAAATAATCATATTATTATTTAAAATTCATGAAAATTATTTTAAATAATTAATTTGGAATTTTTTAATTAAAATTTACGTATTCATTATATTATAATGTAAATTATTTGGTTTATAATATACCCAGTAAAATAGATCCTCATTTGTGCAGTTTATTTTTGTTATGGACGTACAAGAATTAAATACATAATATAATATCAATAATTATTAGTAAACGATATATTCAACGTAAATTATTATTTTGTTAGTTAAAAATAAATATTATATTATTATTATTTCGTATATCATCCGTGAGTAGCACCAGAGACTTTTAAAAAAAAAAAGTAGATTTAACATGTATAAACTTGCGAGGTGTTTAACAGTGATAAAACTAAAAAATAAACTAGCATTGTGTGCCGCAATTACCGGGGGGGCGAGCAGAGCAAAGCCCTGCTAAAAGGGTACTATATTATAAATACAGGGGCACATTTTTTTAATTTTACTATATTTTAATATTTGTATATTTGTATATTTTGATCTATGAAAGTATGAATATTATTTCATTAATAACAAAATTATTTTCAAAAATGAGTTTATTTTATACTTTATATAAAAATTTCCGATATTATTGGAAAATGAATAATCGCTATTGTAGTCGCAACCAGAGAATATGTACGAACGGCCAGAGGTACCCGACGTAAAGGCCGACTACATTGACCGTATTAACTATATGCAATTATTGTTTAAATATTTTATAACTAAGTTCACACACTATATATCTGTGGCTTGGTGCAAGAAAGGCCAATGTCACATTTTGACGAAATTGGGATTATTTGACCAATGTTATTTTTTTATAATCACAAAATGAGATTCATAGAATGAAATAAAAACAAATTTAAATAAGTAACAGCATTTTTAGAGTCCATCCTTTAATATTCAAAATTTTATGTACTTTTAAAAAATTGGCCAATTTGTTTTTTTGAATTCCTGAACATTATCAAAATATGACATTGGCCTTTCTTGCACCAAGCCACAGATATATATTAATTGATAGGCGCAATACCTGGTAAGGACGGAATGACAAGCTTTTACATATGTATGAATATAAGATTCGAAACTGACAACACCGTTGATATTGGCTGATGTGCCGCAATAGCGTAGACACACAATTATAATCTTAAAAATCCAACCAAATATAAAATAATATGTTGTAGGCGCCCACTTACAAATGATAATCAAAATACAAATATATATACCTGTATATATAACAAAGATAGCATTATAAACTGGTATAACTATAAATCTAAATACATAAATAAATAAACAAAATAACACAAGGGTAACGTCACGTGAAAGGTGAACTGGAGGCTCGCCACGACATCCCACGAACACAATGACTCTGCCGGATATCACCTCCTCGGCAACACAGGAACGCACAGAAATTATGCTGGCCGAAGCCAACACGCGTATAGATTAATTATGTCACGTCAGACAAATAATACACGACGGACGGATGACTCACGCGTACACCGCGTAATGTATATATTATAAATCCACGGTATGCACAAATTCAAGGCAGTATGTTAGAACAACAGCCAATGCACAATAAAAATACAAAAAAACAAGGAAGAATGGTAAAAAGGCCGTAATGGCTGGCGTCAGTGACTCGAACGACACACACACTTTGCGTCGATTATCACACGAGAGCATTTCAACGGTCGAAAAGCGAACACCATGCGAACGGCCGGACTACAAGTCGACGGCAGTCAGCACCATACTGTTATACGGCCGGGGGAAAGAACATTCTAGAATGTTACTGTCAATCTCAGATACGAAAAAACCATAGAGTTTACTACTCTATGGAAAAAACCCCGACCGATAAGCCTTTGGCCGTGCACTGACGCCAGTGTCATATAAATCTATTATGCACGTACTTAACTAATAATACGTAAATTGAACAATCGCTATTCTATGTTATTAAAAATAAAATTTGAAGACATAGAATCATTCTGAAGCTTTCCTCCATGAATTAATAATACATAATATAATTAATATATTAATATATTATAAATTATTGTATTCACGCGCGTACTGTGTGCGCACTACTAACGTGTAATTTCATTTATAGATCTATGTGTTATATGTAAAATATTTCTATGGTCATTTCCTAATTTATAGATTGATACAATTTTACTTACTTTTATCTAATATTTAATAAATTAAAAGTAAAAATATATTATTATATATTTATATTAATGTGTGATGTAAATGTTTTTGTTATATTATACCTAAATATATAATATATATTAACCTACTTATAATTGTATAAAAATAATTATTGTACGTAATAAAATACAAAAATATGTCGACTAATAACAAGTCTAAACAGTTAAGTGGCTACTGTAAGCGAAAAATAAAAGAAAAGAAATCTAAAGAAATTAATCTTGAATTAAAAAAATTAAAGGATCAATGGATGCGTTTATAAAAAAGAAAACTGTGGATACCGGTATGTAATATTAATATAGTATATTATTATAATATATTTTTCTATTTTATAATTTTTAGATCAGATTGATCTTTAATAATAAATAATAATTTGTTATAATTTATAAATACAATATTATAAGTAATTTAATGTCTAAGTATAAGCATATAAGTATAACTAATATTATAGTTTTAGGTTGTTTTTTTTTGTAATATATATTTTAGGTAGGTACCTTACCTAATTAATAGTGTATAGGTAGGTACATTAAAATATATTTTCATAATTATTTAGTATATTATGTAATTGAATGTAATGCAATATTATGTTATATTGTTATTTAAATACTGTATACCATGTAAATCAACAGGTTATAATAGGTATATATAAATTTATATATATTTTGTAGAAAATTTAGGGCACTAAAATTTTGGTCGCCCTGGGACCTAAAAATTCTAGTTGTGGCACTGATTATAATACATAAATAAATAACAAGTACATAGATAGAGCAGAAGTTTCCCGTTAATTTGATATACGGTCCAGGTAGGGGTCTTATTACAGCTCAAAATCCAGGTTCTTCATCCATTCTGCAGCTTTAAAGGTACAAAGGTAATTCCATTCCACGTAGTGTACTCCGGGCAACGTCCCAGACGGCTAAAGAATTACCACCACTGACTGCTCTACTGTTCTTACAGGTAGAATCTCACAGCAATTATGTGCAACACTAACATTAATATTATATCTTATATATATAGGTACTCTTTTTCAACACTATAGAGTATAGGTACATTTTTTGAGCAATTATTCTAACTAATATACTAACTAACTATATGAATAAAATAAAGGTTTTCAATTGACGTTGCACGTCTTCTATTTAAAACGATCACCAGTATCAGCTGTTAAGATTAACCGAAATCCTCCACACACCCAATAAACTCAGTGTATATGCGATATCGACATATTTTATGTGCTTCAACTGAACATTCTTTCTTACTTATATATCTATTTCTTTAAATTTGATGTGTACTTATGAGTGTGGTAGCTCAAACTTTTCTCGGTTGCGGTTTTTAAGCGGTTCGTTGGTCGGGAGGAATGTGGTATTTAAGGAGAGAGGACTAATTATTAGTTAACTATACCGAACATGAAGCTATTTATTTTAACCAAAGAATAGGTGATCAATTTTTGTGAAAGACAGACGTCGCGACGACCAAACATCCGCATCAGCTAAAATGGCTACCAATTTTTTAACGTACAGACAATATACTCGGATATTACAGTCGCCTACATATCGTATAGTGTAATATCTACTCTCAAATCATAAACGGGTCGAATTCGCCAATAAAATATTATAGTGGGATAGTATAAAATAAAAAAATGTTATGACGGCAATGATTATAATGACGTACGCGGCTATAGTAAAGTAAAATAAAATAATATTTTTGTGAAAACCGAATTAGAAGAAACGCGTTGTAAGTATGTAGTATTTATAGCTATAAATTAACGTATTTTTTTTTATTAAATTTATAATATTTACAATTTTTCGATGGTGAATAATAAATACGAGTTTTATAATGTTATAAAATACGAGGTTAACGAAATAAAAGTTTAACGTTCGACAATGATAATAATTTCAATAGTTTATAGTTCGTTAACAACATAATAATAATAATAATAATAATAATAATAATAATAATAATAATAATAATAATAATAATAATA
>JAIUCT010000008.1:6761781-6788087 GCA_021307375.1 Tetraneura akinire
TAATAATAATAATAATAATAATAATAATAATAATAATAATAATAATACGTATTATGTTTTAAAGACGGACACAATGTAATAATATCGTATCCCTTCTGTTTGTCGGTTATAATAATATTATTTCGCGCGCGCGTATAACACGCGTAACTATTCGGAAAAGACATAAAATATAATATACACGTACGTATTTTGTCTTTGAAACGGTCTCAGCGGCGGGTTTATAATAATATAATTATTCCTATATATATATAAATTATATAATATAATTAAATATAAACAGGTAAACTTAAGACGCTAGACGAGAAATAGGACGGTAAATTGCAAAAACGATTGTCGCGAATAACACTCCGTATAACATAAATAGGTAGGTACCTATTACCTAATAATAATAACAGTAGCGCACGTTTTGAAAACGGTCGAAATAAACGAGAGAAAATATAACGTCCGATTTCATATACGTATTCCCGCGTAACACAAGATGTATATCTTGAACGGCCGTCGTACTTTTTCCGAGGAACGATATTATTTTATAATACGTTTTCTCTATTTCGGGAAAATTCTCCCCGATATCCTCACGCCAGTACACAATATGTGGAAAAACAGTCGCTATCGTCGTGAAATCTTTTCGGGGTCGCACGTTATTAACAATTAACTTTAAATTCGTTCGATTAAAAACGATAATAATTATAATATGGCGATATTCGTAAATATTATTATCGTTTATATAGTATAAACATTATACATAGAACAATCGAATCGATCTCGCAAAATTATAGCAAATAATTATTATTACTCGAAAACTCGTTATTAGATCTCTTTTAAAAATTTAAAATGAACAACGGTACCAATGGTAACGTGAACAGTACGCGTACGTCATAATATTATAATATGCGTTATGTTCGCGTATAATAACGGTATTATTTTTGAACGGCAGTGATACGCGCGCGAAACGAGTATTTTCATATTTCAATAATATTCTATCGTATTCGTATGGGCACACATAATAATAATAATAATAATAATAATAATAATAATAATAATAATATTATTATTATTATTATTTTATTTTTACGCTAGCGGGGACGTAGGTAGGTACGTATATAATATATAAGAGACGAATAAAACGGTTATTTTTCTCTTCGGCGACGGAGCCTGATCGTAGGGGAGGGCCGTTACTCGAGGGTACGAGCGGAAACAGGGGAAGGCTGACTATAAACACGTGACGGGTTTAACGCCGAAGCCGCGTCGTACACTGCAGGAGGGTACACACACGCATGTATATATACGTAATAATATATACGTTTATATAATATTATATATAGAAGGAAAACGTGTTTATTAGCCGGAGGCCAAATCTTGTGTGTGTGTGTACGTATGCGTACGGTACACTCGCGGCTCACGCCTCGACCCTCTGTAAAATCCCCGCCGGCCGTATTGTTCGGGTTCGTTCGTTAGCCTTCTGTGTGTGTGCGTGCGAAATCGGAAACGTCGGCCGGACGAGTAGAGAATATTATATAGGTATATGGATGTTTTTATACACACACACACACTGTATTAAATATATATACGACTGATGCTGCGATCTTTGCCGGTGGGAGCTAGAGATTCGCGACCGGAATAACAATAAACCCCCGACGACGAAGACTAAGATGACGACGACGTTTATACGGAACGCGGACCGACGGGATGCCGAGAGAAAGGGTCGAAGTTTATATAATATAATAATATATATACTATGTGTGTGTGTGTACGACGGTGCGGCGAGGTTGGCGGGCGTATCTATCCCTGCAGATCGTATCTTCTTCTGCGCGGTACCCCGACGTGTCGGCGGCGTGTAGAAATTTTATTACGACTCTCCGCGCGATTACCCGGTTACGTTGTTTCTTTTCTCTATATATAATATTTCTATATACGAGAATAATAAACGCGCGTTGAAAAAGGCACATGATATGAAATTTCTACCGGGACGACGTTTTTACGATGCTTAATAATACGCGTGTATTATGATATTATAAAATCGTTTAGCGCCGGGTTCCGTTTTTTTTTTTTTTTTTTTTTGAAACACGAAAACTATATACATAATATTATGATAACTATTATCTTTAAACGGATGTTTTTCCCCAATTTTTTATCAGCGTTTCAATACAAATTATCGATTTATAATGATATTATCACACCAACGTTATCGTTTAAATCTCTTTCCGGTTACGCATTAAAGTCTTATGTCATCGTGAAAAAATAATTCGTATTATCCTTTATCCAAGTAATACGAATATCGCATTGTTCGTCGTTCGGTTTAAATGCGATATTTCTAATACAACACAATATATATTATATTATAAATAGGTATGCATTTTTCTATATTTTCCACTACAGTGTCTATATATCATCATTTATTCAAATTTACGTCAGTTTCATATTTAAAATTTCTGTTATTACGCGTACGCTAATATATTATACGTTAATTTTTTTTAAATTAAATATTTTAAAATTCACTTAAGAATAATTAAAAAATAAAGTCTGTTTATTATATTATATACTTTATAATGAATCATCACGCGTACGCAAGAATAAATGGATTATACATTTTATTATAATAATATAATATTCATATTAATATCTTGTACACAATATTGTTATACTTATGCATTGTGCTGTATCCTGTATTCGTTATTAATATAATATAGATAAGATTTTACTACGCTCGTTTACTTGTATTTATGACGTAATTGCCCATTTTACAAACAAATTATACATTTTATGTATCACTACGATTATAATATAATATAATATTTGCGTTTCCAAAATAAAAATCCCAAGTCAGTTTATTAAAGTTCTTTACCTACGATATTTTTTTTTTAAATAATTTACATTTTTTTAATGTTTTTCAACTGTTTAAATTTACCTACTTGGCTACTTGCAACATTAACAATTCATTTTATCGGTCGATTTGTAGCGGCAAAACGTATAGCAATTAACATAACAATTTTAAACTGATTATGGAATCCTTAAAAAAAATTCAAAGTATACATACGTATAGTTACTCAAATCCGATAATATCCAATCTATATTCTAAAGAACTTACTCATTCAGTCATCCTGCTTAAAAACAAAATGGTCTAGAGAGGTTTTTTTTTTAAAATGAAAACTTGAATTTAAAATTAGAGAGAACCAATAGGTACTACTATATATTTTAAAAGAGAAAAAAAGGTTATATATCTACTATATAATATTATGTAAAGTGGTCTGTCCAAAAAACAATTTTGTTTGTTCTTAAATAAGTTTTAATTTTTTGAATTAAATAATAATATTAATATTAAACTTTTTTTTTTTTAATTAAATTAGGAATTGTGTATTATAAATAATTATTTTAAAAACTTTAAAAATTAAAAAAAATAAAATAATGAACATTATAATATTTCAGAATAATTAAAAACCGACAAACACGAAATTTTTTTTTTTTACCATGGAAAAAAAGGCTTAACCATACCAAAGTTTATAATAAATTAAAGGTAACCTCTAACCTATATATTATAAAAATAAAATAACAATTTCTTTTTCGTAAAATAATATAACCATTACAATATTAATAATAATAATAATAATAATAATTGAATCTGTGCTTAGTACTGAAGATGATAAGGATAACATCGTTGTCGAAATTCGTATTTACTAAAATAATAAAGTAAATTTTCTGTGGACTTGGGTTTTTATTTATTTATCAATAATAATATGTTTTATATTAAAGACAATATTTTTTTATGTTTATTTTTTAATTTATACATATAAAGAATTATTATGATATTATATAGTCGTGTATGTATTTATGTAATTTCTAAAATAAATTTATACAGTCGGTAAAGCAATAAATTGCATATTGACATTATATACATTTCAGTTACTTTTATAATAAATGTTTTACTCAAAAAACTTATAATATATTATACAATATTTACAATGAACTAGTAGTTCGTTTTATGGTACCTACAATAAAATGTATTTCTAGTGTGGCTTATACGACGTTTTCGTAGAATGAAATTATAATATTTTATATCGGTTGTATTTTTTGATTTGAAAAACTTATTATTATTATTGTTATACTTTTTTTATAAGATCAAAAACTGAGAATAAAATACTTTAAAAAGTGAATATAATATGTAATATAATATAACGTTGGACGTAAAATATTCATTGTTATGATATATTAAGAAAATTGTCACAAAATTCATTTAAAATCCAATAAATGTATCATACTTCATACTTATATATTATTATAATATAAATACTATACAATGGAAGTACTATCATTTCGTTTTATTAATTTTTTCGAAATTTAATTTTGTTAACATTTTATCTGCTATCATTCAATTCGCCAGAAAACGTCGCAATAACACGCTACTCGTGTACATTTTTTTATTGAACAATTAATATTAGAACTGTTAGGAAAACACGTCATTATTCGAGTGTCGTGTTGCCTTTGTAAATTGCAAAAGATGCTTCTGCAGAACGGATCAATACGATTTATAATTTAATATCAGAATATTCTCCTAATTTTTCAATGTAAATGGAAACGAGCAATCGAACATTTCTACTTCGTTACCGACACAAGCGATACGAAGATAAACAAAACGTAATTTCGATCGGGAACGTCTCGATTTAATCACATTACATTTACACCTCGGAATAATAATTTTTTTTTTTTTTTTATTGAATTTCCTAAAACTATTTATTATTTCCAAGACCGTGCGCGGGATAAATTCACGTGAAACATAATCAAAAAATTCTTAAAAGAAACTTTATAAAATATACTCGTACCTACCGAGTCGAGCATTATGATTTTGTCCTCGATCGACATGTTATAAAAATATTTAAGTTATTCGTGTTTGTATTGGATTAGGACTAAACGTTTGTTTATTAGAATGTTTAACAATTATAATAATATTTATAAAATAATAATAATACATATTTTTTTTTTTATCATCCGGCTTTACGATCCATTGAGGATCTCACCGCCAAAACTATCACCTCTCATTTCTCTCTTTCTTGCGCTATGATTTGCCAATTCGTCCTAACTTCTTAAAGCCATGTTGTTTGGTCCGATTCCAATGTTCATTATCCATAACTCACTCCCGAGGCTTTTTTTTTTTGGTTTCTTAACAAGATATTTTTACAGTGGTGGGTTGTTAGCCCGCCGCCAAACCCCTAACCTGGAGGACCAGACTACCATAACCAATAAGGGTCAGAGTAGAGCTACTGCAGTGCACTCACTACGATACTACACTGGGTGATGGGAGCGCCACTTTCCCTACGTCATTAATTATTTAGTATTACAATATCGTAATACTAATATAAAATTACATAACAATTTTAATACAATATTTTACTATTTATTATATCAGTTTTTTTTATTAAATAATAATAATAATAATAAATGGTAAAATAAATCCAATTCGGTAGAAAAAATTCTTCGTCGAAGTCCAAGTTTATTTTCGATGCGAAAATGTGTGAATTGAATACTATAATATATTTTCGTTACTACATAACTACATTATATCAATATATGACAGTTCATTATGTATGTAAATAATATACGCGATAGCAAACAGGATTGGACGTTAATAGCGTGCGACATTAATAATAATAATAATTAAATAATTATAATTACTGCTATTATTAGAATAGCTAATATACGCGTACAAATATTAAATCGAATTTAATGGTATACAATTTATACAGGAACCAATGATAGGTATGCAAATGTAAAGTCAAACAGAATCGATTTTTTTAGGGGATAATGACAATAGAAAGTAATCATCGACAATAATTGCTTCGGCATTATTATTCCCATTTTAACAGAATGAACGAGGGTTTTTTACTCCTGCAGGATGTCATTATGAAAAAAAAAAAAAAAGGAAATAATATTATTGGACATTTCTACATTTGACGATATAATGTTGTTCGTTCAGGGTTTTAAAAAAATACAAATTTCTCTCTCCGATTATTTTTTCGCTTACGTGACAAAATAAATTCAACCCTAACCATTATTATCAAAACACGAATACTTTTACTATAATTAAGTAAATAAATATATGCATATTATGTTTTTATTATAATCGAAAATATCATTAAATAAATTAATAATGTATCGTAATTGAACAAAACACAGTATCTTCGCTTTAATTGGGAGGAAAGAGTAAAAATAACATGTTTAATTAATCAATTATTACACATAGAATGCATAATATAATCAGGGCTTGCATTTGAAAAATTAATTTCGTTTATCGTTATTAATAATTTTAACGTTATATTATTTTTGTGTTAAACGTTATTGATTTATATAACGTTATTCTATTTTTTCGTTAAACGTTATTGATTTATATAACGTTATTTTATTATTTTGTTAAACGTTATCAGATATTTTTGCGTTATTTTTAATAACTAATCTTAGTTAAATATAATCTAATTTTTTGGGTTTTTTGTTAAAGAAAATAATTGCTGTATTTGAATAAAATAAATTAATAAACTTAAATTTGGTGCTTTAGTGCTTGGTGAGCACTGAGAATGACAATATTATTTATATTACGTTAAAATACCTTACGACACACCACTAACAACAAAAGGATACAATACTAATAAAGTAACAACACAACACTACGAAGTTGGAAATGTAAAAGATAGAAAGAGCTTATAATTATTTCGTTTACGTAAAAATAAAATAAAATAATAAGAATAACTCCCAATATAATACCTATTACGTAATAATAGTATTAATAAGGGCGGAAATGATAAATTTTATTACCTACAGCAAAGAGCCAAAGAGCAGTATAAAAATTGCCCAATCTATAAATAAAATTACGGATATCCAAATCATAATAATTATAACTACAATATATATAATATTATAATATTCATGATTTTTATTTTAGTATTTTTCATAGAAACAATTTAATATTAATTATACACTTTCATATCTGGCAAACCATGTATACGGAATATCAACGTCAATAAAATACACAATAATTTATTAATATATTATGATTCTATTTTAGTACAATGGTACTTTAAAAGACTAAAATTAAAATAAAACCTAATTAGTTTTATTTTTATTATGGTACTAAATATCCAAATAATAATGTAATAAACTAATAACGTATTAATATTTTTTCGTTATATTACGTTTAGTTATATACCGTTAAAATTTTATTTCGTTTAATGTTTTGTTTTGTTTAATGATATTATACATTTTTCGTTTTTCGTTTTTCGTTTTAGTTACGTTTACACGTTTCAATCGTTTTAAACGTTATAATCATAACGTTATTATAACGTTTGCAAGCCCTGAATATAATAATAAAATAGTTTCAAAAAACGGTATTAAAATAACAAAATTTTAATATTTATACCTACATAAGTAAAAACAGTCTGTGTTTTGCACTGATGATGGCAACTTTGTTACCGAAATACGTATTTGCTTAAAATAAAAGTAAATTTTTTGTAGATTTGGGTTTTTATTTATTTAAATATATTATCCACAAGTCAATACTTAAACTATAATACCTACATAAGTATTATGATTTTTTCCTAATTGATATTTGTGAAATACGATCTTACGAAGAAAAAATTACTACGATATTGATTCCTTTACGAGAAATAATAATGTATGAAAGTAAAAAATACGATATTATTAAAAATTAAATTATTACACAAAAGTTTAAAATACGAATTCGTTGTACTGTAATACACGGTAACATTGTTTCATTTAAATTTATTTCACAATTTATATAACATTATTTTCTACGAGTTACTACTTAGTTTTCGATCTAAATGTATGCAAAATGTTTTCCGTAGTGTTATAATAATCAAAGAGAAGTTATACGAATTCCATGTATGCTTATTGGTCGACCATCATAATAATGCAAGGATGGTGAAATATAAAATAGCCCCTGAGCCATGTCATAAATTGAACGTTAGCTTCGAGGATCAGTTATGGAAGCATATTATTTAATTATAATAATGCTCGAGAAATAATATTACATTTAATATTATGTTTTGATCATCGTGGTATTTAGTTTTTACTATTTTAGATATAGAATGAATTCGAATATTATAATATTATATCCGTGTATTTTAACGAGTAATGAAAACGATTATTGTTATAGATATAAGAGTACTTTATTTATTACGAATCAATATTATGTTTAATACCGACGTTTTACATATAACAGTAACTCAAAGAAGATATTAAATTAAAATAAATTGGGTCATTTTATTTTGAAATTTACTCGTCTGGGATAGTTAAAAGAATGAATTAATTTTTATGTGGTTCTCGTATATTATTAACTTTTAACCGTTAAAAAAATCGATAGCCGCTTGAAGCTTTTGACTATGATATTTATATAATTTATAGTCGGGTTCATCCTAACGCATGTACATTGTACACTGTACTGCAGCAATGTTAATATTTAGCACAGAGTAAATTCCATATTTTAATAATATTCGGATAACCGAAACTTCGTATTATTATAATTTAATATTATTGTTTTTGCGATGATATTATAACGATCGATTCGATTTATCTTAATAAATAAATAGTCTACTATTATGATGATATATATAAATATTATTATTGGGTATCAACATGAACTATACGAGTAATAATCAAAATATACCTTACATAATTTCATGCATGCTGTCACGTAATCTTGAAAAATGTGTTTTTTTTTAAAAAAAAGAAAAAAAATAGGTCGATTGTACTTACGGTATAAAATTACGTGGACATAAATGTACACGAGGGGATTGTGTTGGCCGTTTTCCAGAGCCCTGATAACGATATTGTGTAAATGTATTCAAATCGCGTAAGAGAATTAACGATGTAAATGATAAAAATGAGTTGTTGAAATTTGACCTTCAACCTGGTTCAAACCATTTGGTTTACTCTTATTCGTACACCACCCGCGTGTCTTATTATCAAAACGATATTGTATCTAATTTTTATCGATCGCTTTGCACGTATTATAATAATATCATTTTTTATACATATAATATTATTATTATGGTTTCAATTCTTCAAAGGCTATATTATTATAGTTGGTGTTAATATATTTTGTAGTCCAATTACCCGGAAGTATTTAAACTAAAATTTTAATCTTTTGTAAAAAAAAAAAAAAAAATAATAATAATAATAATAATAATACTGTGGGGAGACTAATAAAAGTTTAATGCGATTTTGCTGAAATACTCATGAAAGGATTAATAATTATTGCGAAGTTTCAAAGGGTTCTAAATAATATAATGACTTTATATACGGTAACGATGAGGATAAAAAAAAGTTGGCCGTGAAAAATTGCTAAAAGTTGACGCTAAATGACTTTGGATGTACGCCAGATAGAATGAAATAAAATATAATATGCATATATACATATTATAATATTATAATATTATTACGAATGATAATTACGAACATTAAGCGACTGTGCCAAATGCATATTGTAACGGATTCTGCCACGAAAAAAAAAAAAAGAAAAAAAGTTCTTTCTTTTAATTTCAGGATTAGTAATATTATTTAATATCTGAATATTAAAACGAAATATTATTAAAATTGTATTTTATGATAAAAAAAAAAAAAATAGACGTTAGAATATATGATATTATTATTATTATTATTATTATAATTATTATTATTATTATTATTGTGTTCTATACGGGTACGAAGTCATAAACAAAGTGAAATTTCATTAAAAGGTAGTCGAAAAACACCGTATAAATTGAACGAAGAACAACTCTTAATTATCTCGCTTGTTTATAATTATTATTATTATTATTATTTGACCACAGGGGTTGGCGACGTCTTATAATAATATTATATTCATATATTTACACGTTTCGACACGACCCCTATAAATCAGAATAATATAAAAGTAATAATAATAATAAAAATTAAATTACAACGTTATAAAATAATTATTACAAATACTTTGCGATGATTGCTGAACTTTTCAAAATTTATAATCATATTATTTATTATATTGGATTCCTTTCGGTGTACGAATTTTTAATACGTCGTGGTTTCAAATTGCGCATTAAACATATAATAATTATTAATTATACTGCATACTTGTTTAGGAGAAGAAAAATTCTTACTATAATAATAACGTCATTTAATTTTTAGTTTTTTTACAAACAATATTATTTTCGTAAAATATTTATTTAATGAAAATAATAATACTACCTTTATTCCATAATAGTGTAGTAGGTACATATTATATTATTATGTACAATTATTATGTTATCCAATTATTATTAAATTATTATTCTGTAAGGTCGGCATAATAATACATAATCGGAAAAAACCTACCGGAAATACGAAATTCCGAGAGATTGAAGAATATATATTTTGTATTTTAACTGTATATTTTTTAAAAATATTATTCGTATTATGTTCACTGTAAGGTCAAAAGGAATGTGTTTCAGATTGTAAAATTTATGCATGCGTATTTCACGTCGTTGAACACGACGAAAAATACTTTTGATCAAAATATATTAAAATAAGTCTGTGGAACTGTTAAATACAAATAATAAGAGACAACACAATAATGACATATAAAATATCAAGTTCTTGCAAAATGTAGGTCTATGAATAATATTATTATGTTTTTTTTCCTTTTTTTCTTTTTTTTTTTTTGAAAGAAATGAAAATAATTATCTAATATGGATTATAAAATTTAATTTAATTATATCACAATAATAAACAAAATGTGATTTGCATTTGATAATAATTTAAATTTATGTTGACTATTACGATAAGTATTAAAAGTAGAGTTTTAGAAATAATAGATTTAAAGTGAATTGCAATCATTTTCTTAGTTGGATTTAATTTCTATATAGATTGATTGTTTGTGCTGTTTTAAACTAAGTTTTTGAAAATATTTTATAGTACTTAAAGGTGTAAATCACCAGTGCAATCATTTAAAATGTGTCAAAAATAGAATTTGTGTGCAACAAAATAAGTTGTGTAAATGTGTGAAATTGTGTATCATTATTTTCACGTTGTACTATGCTACGTTGAGGTTTTTCTGATGTTAAAAAAATTATTTTACATTTGACCGTATTTTTAGTATATGTAATATTTTTCTTTTCAGGAAATATCAAGCTCCAGACTTCATTTCATAAATACAGTGTACCTAAGTCAGTAAGTCGTATAAACTTTATTATAATCAGATGACGATAGTATGATATGTACATAGTTGTAATACGTCTGGACTTGACATTTAATTTAGAAAACTTTATTCCCAACGAGAATTGTTTATTTGACCACTACATTTTGAACTAAGTTTATAATTTTCGTTATGGTCAATAAATTTAAGAATATTATACTGTGGATTGAATTTCTATTTCTAAATCCTTCTTTCAGCACTCAAAACACGATCAGACAGTGGGTTTGTTTAGACATTAGATTTACCATTATATCTCTTATTTAGATCATTTTACCGACTAAATATTTATTTATTTAATTTTTTTAGGATGTCACAAATAAAACTTTATTTAATATAAACCATTTTTATATACTAATAATAAGAATAATACAATTTATCACTATAATATTATAGATAGTATGGACATTTTATCATCTATCATAATATTACTTATCATATTTTTACTCCCAACAGGAGATTTATAAAAATATATTTAAATAATATCTTAATGTTCGAAAAACTTCATAGAAATTGAATAAATATATAATAAAGTATAAAATATATAAGTACTCATATATATATAATATATTATATAAAATAATTATTATTAAAACATATATTTTGTTTTTGTATACGTAAAATATTGTTTGTAACATATTTTTTACGTTTTAAATAAAATAAATTAGTACAATTTAAACTTAATTTTTAAAGTTTAAGAAACAGATATTATAGCTATTCTTAACTTAAACGTTGAAAAGCACTAAGTTTTTAAATTTACGTGGAAATTATATTTCGTTTATATTTAATGAAAAATAATTATAATGAAATATATTTTGTAAGAATTATTATATATACAAGACATCTTAATTTTAAGAATTTTAATATTTTAATAATATTTCATCAAAAATAACAGATTACTGTAAAAAATATTATATTAAAACCTATATCTATTTTATTAAAAAAAATTAATGAGCCCCAATATAATATAATTTTAAAAATTGTTCTGTTCTAACAAAATAGAGTCATTTAATATAAATATAATGATTTATTAAATGCACTGTTATATTTAAACCAATGTTCCATATCTCATTCAGACAAATTTAACTTGTTATAAATATTGTGTTGACAAGGGATAATATATATAAATATAAGGAAAATATTAAAATGTCACTTAAATCACAAGTCAAATATTGAAAAATGATTATCTGACATGTCTGACTCGACTTATTTGCGTAGGTTACATAGGAGAAATATTTCGTTTATTTTATATTCAATATGAAAATATTATTAGCAAATTGCAATTTTTTTTTTCAATTAATAATTTAATTCTATATTATTTTGTAAGATAATATAATTTGTAAAACGTATAAAATACATTATCCATAAAAAATTGAAGAAAACGTAATTAATTTTAATATCTATATTATTATTTATTAATAACAATTTTTAATTTTAATTTTAATTTATCGGTATAATATAAGAAAGCGTTTAACATATTATTAAATCAATAATATCAGTCAACTTTTAGTAATGAGGATTATAACATGGTAATCGAAATACTTAAATAAAAAATAAATGTATAATATGTCTTTTGGACTTGAGGGAATTCAGATAAATAACCTTTAATTTTGCTATTGTATTTTTATAAATATTATAGATACAAATTATAAGTTTTATTTCTATCATTTTGTATCACAATTCTAAAACTAAATGGGATTTTAATAATAATAATAAAAAATAAATGTACTATTCATTTATTATTTTCATTTCTTGTGTTATTGAACTTTCTTAATCGAAAATTTTATTTGAATATATATAATGAAAAACTCATTTATTGTTTATGTTTTATTATTCTTTTATTATTCAAAATTTATATGCGCTCTACTAAACAGGCCAACTAACTATTAATCATTCATCGGATACCAAGGATTTTGTTTTGTCTTCTGTTTTAGGTAGACATTCAATTAACGAACTCCTTTATCAAAACGGCTTTTGTTTATATAATTATAACTAAATGAAAAATCGTGTGTGAAGTTTTTATACTCGGGTCAACTGAAAAAACGATAACGCGCTTGTTAATTCTTCTCAGAATTGGTAGAACATAATATATTTAATTGGTCTTTACTCAGAATTCATTTTCGATTGAGTATGCATAAAAATAAAACAAAAATTCCGTAAATAAAACACAGAAGAATGAGGTTAAAATTCCAACTCTCAAAGATTCACTGACCGTAAAAGTTTAATGAATTTTCTGACTGCATAAAAACTTTTAGACTCTCCCAATACATAGGTCGGACGAACTAAGGGAAGAAGTGTGTGAAATACCTATCGAATGCTTTCGTTTAAACGAATATAAGTTTTACGATAGAATCTGTCGTTTCAGAAGTTTTCGTCTTACCATAAACGTTTGCAAGGAAGAACTTTTTTTTACTATGAATTGTATTATTTTATAATAATAATAATAATATTATTTATTTAAAAAACAATAGCAAATATTAAAATGTATTGAAATAGTGATATAGGTACCATAATGTATGTATAAAACATTTTAATAACTGTTTTATTATTGGTCTTTCGAATTTTTATACTTTTGAATGAAAAAAAAAAAATTCCATAGTTAAAAATTAAAATCTAAAAATATTGCATATATAAAATTTAAATAATCCGTTTATCAATTTTAAATTAATATAAATTTGATGTAATTTTTATGATGTAAAATTAATATTATAAATTGATAAATTTACGATATATAGTTAATTAATCATAACACGATCATGAAAATAATTTTTACAATATGACGTTCTTTTATTTTTTTTATATTGTCGATTTTTGAATTTTTGTTTTTTTTGTTTTTTTGTTTTGAATTATGAGTAGTGTTATATTATAACGAATTGGACTCGTATAAGGTAGACTATGTCTAATGATATATTGTAGAAATCGATTATACCGACACCGGTTATTAAGTTTATGTACTGTAGTTTTAACGACTATAACATGAAGGTTCCGAAAAGTTGTCTATGTGTTTTTGATGTCAAGATATACGGTTATTGCGTTCATATTACAGTTACTGAACTTGTGTAACGCCGTAACGGCTTGTTTATCACTGTCCTTTGACGTGTTTTGTTATTTTATTTATTATTTATATATTATAGGTATATATATATTTTTTTTTTTTTTTTTTTGAAACACGATTTTAGGTGCCTATTTTAGTTTGTGATTTTTTTATAAATCTTTTTCCTAATTTAAAGTTTAAATCCGTAATTTGATATATTATAATTATAAGACTATATTATTATGTTTATTTTATTTATATAATAATTATAAATCTTAAGTATCGTTATGATATAAAATTTATTATTTAATATTAAATTAATTTTTAATTTATATTAATATATTACTTAAATTCTCATAAGACTAGCCGCGCACTATTATTTATAAATTATAAATTATGACGTTAAGAAATTATATTTGTCATTATTATATTAAACGAATATTAGGATTATTAATTATTATTTAATAAATTACAGCTTTGTATTGTTTTAATAAAATAATTGATGAATAAATATTATATATAATATAATATTAAATTTCCGACACACCCAAATCCCAAATGATTGGACGTAATAATTTCAAAACTTTAGACGTATTAAAATGTAATCAATGGAGATTCTCTAAAATGAAAACGATTTCCTATCTATCGATAATATACACATAATAATATATAATAATTTCAGATGCTGAAACGACGTGAAGGACGTATAGGTATAACGACGAAACGTTTATAGTCGAATCCTTTTATCTTGTTCGTTTTCCTGTGACCCCAATAGCCAATTTAAAAGGACGACCATGGTATCTTAGTACCTGAATAATAGGTAAGCGTTTTAAATTATGACTCATAAACCATATATTATTTCACCAATACATTACATAAACACATACTTAGACCTTACGCGTTAGTATCTAAAAATTGTCCGTCCTTCGGCCGAATTGAATAAATAATGTTCATAATACACGGCGTGCGGCAGACGGGTCTAATAATTATAATAATCATTATATACGCGTTTAGGGTGGAACGCGGATTATTTTACACTATTTCGAAATGTAATATTTAATGTATAATTCCTAAATAATTTAGCGACGTATTCGGTTTATACGATACCCCGGGAGGGTTTGTGAACATAAATAAAATCGAACGCACGGATGACGATATAGATACGTCCGATATTTTAACTTCGGACGTCCATTAGAGGGCCTATCTCTCCTCTTTCCCTACCGGATACAATGTCACTTGGTTTTCAAGCTTAGGCCATACTTGTGATTGCAGTCGACGACAAAAACGGATAAAAGAGAGGCAAAATTAGTGGAAGAGAGAGGGAGAGAGAGAGTGAGATCGCACGAATGGTTGGCAAACTTCGCTGACGTATATAAATGTGCCACTGCCGCCGCCTAAGTCGAAGAGAAGAAGATTGATGATTGGTCGCCGCCGCGGAAACCTTGATGATACTCTCCCGGTGGCGACGAAACTATAGCCCTACTATACAGTACCAGCTCCAGAACCATCTCTGATGGATTGACGACCGTTCACTCTTCTCGATGGATTTATTTGATTCCGTCAGAATTTAAATCATATTAATATCTGACCTCTCCTACTCCTACTCGCGAGAACTGACTATTCTACAGTAATTATCGTGTTTAAACAGAGTTCTGACCATATCTACATCTGAGTTAGTAATTATTTATCGTTGACGAAAGATGTGGTTTTGTGTTGTCGTTTAATCAATATAGTCGTATCCGAAAACAGTCGTTTTTTGTTGACCATAATATATTGGTCTTTTCAAGTATCTTCATTTTATTTCAAATTAATCAATTGGGGAAATTAACTATTATATTGTGGAATTTTTAATTTTTACACGGATATTAAGGAAACAAAATAAAATTACATAATTTTATTTAACACATACCATGTTTATAAATATATATGATATTTTTATGTTTATTTTGTCTATCAAATATTTAAAAAAATAATAATATATAACTCGGTATTCGGTATAGTTTTAAAAATAAAATATTTACTCGTTCTTTTTTATTGTATATAAATTAATTTATAAATTTAGTTGAAGAGTTCACTTATTGGATTTAAACCTATTATAAGTTATATTATAAACAAATAACAAATCAATTTTTAGTGGACATATCGTTCAAGGATTTAATACTGTAAATATTTATATTTATTCTACTGTTGTTTCCATAAAAATGTAGAATGTATTGCAATTATAATTGAATATTATGATCAAAGCACGTTCACTCGATTGATTTTTCTTAGTAATTACACGCGCATTGACGTTATATATGAAAATAAGGGTGACCGACCTCCCGTGATGACCTTGAAATGCCAATGTAAGGTTATATATAGAACCATTATATTTAATTAATAATTTCCACAATTTAAATTATTAATAATTACATTAAGGACAAAAAGGTAATTGTTGAACACGTGGTCGTTACACCGAGTATAATATGAACTAGGTAAATCAGTACCTACTCAATATTGTTGATAAAATAAGACCTATACTCTAACTCTGTTCATTCATGCCCAATTAATGTAAATACAAATATTAGAATAAGATACTAGAAAATCCGAAAGATTAAAATGTATAACGGATGTTTAACTTTATTCGTTTGGAATAATTTGTTATGATATTTAGTTGAAATATTGTCAAAATCTTCACCTATCCGTGACGGTCTAGCATTATTTTATTAGTATTAGTATTACTTGCAATATACTTATAAATATAATATTCTTATATTTTATTGCACATTTAGCATAAATCAGTTTATTTCTATATTATATTATAATAAAATGATGATATATTATAAAAGTACAAATCAACTTAATTTCATAATATACGTCTAGTAATGTAAACATTATTTTAAACTGTAAAAATTCGTATATAAAAATAATATTCGTACACTCATTTAAATATGTTATTAAATTCAATTTAATAATTATAAAATAAATAAAAATAATAAATTTATTTTATTATTAAGTAATTGAAATTCGTGCAATCATTTATAATAATAAATGATTAAAAAAAAAATTGTGAATTTATAATGATTTTTCTTTTATAAAGATAGTGGCTTTATATTAAATAAAAAATATTCTTACGATTTATATCATATGGAAATTAGGCTCTCATATATCATTAGTTAGTATATTATATTTTAATACACAGAACGAAAATGTTATAAAGGTTCGTGTAGAATTGATGAAAACGGACTATGGAAAGTTTCGTGTAACTTCTATAACACACAAGTTTGTAACCCTATAAAATCTAATACCCTTTATGTTGCATATAATATACGTGTACCTACTATATAATATACAGTATAAACGCAAAGTAATAATTTTCCAAAATACTGTTTTAACGTGAAATATGTACTTACATTAGGGTGATCTATAATAATAATAATAATAATATAGCATTTATATATACTAAGTAACCTGCATTATCGTCATTTTAATTTCATTATTTTATAGGGAGTCACGGTTTAATATAATATTACTAATATCAGTGCATCAGATATTTTAATATTTCTTTCATAATGATGTTTTTTTTTTTTTTTTTTTTTTTTTTTTGTTACTTATAATAAATCAAAAATGAGTTAGTCAAGCCCAAATAACTGTGGTTGTTCTCATGGAAAATAAAAAAAATATCAATGCGCCAGCGTATATTAAAAATGCGTATAATTTATTAGTGTTATTACCTATATAAAAAAAAAAAAAAAAAATGATACTGATGAATCGTGTGTTTTTTAGACGTTAATTAAATATTAATATTGCCTTCGCCAATAATATGAAATCTAAATATTGTTGTTTACGTGTATATAAAATTAATTTTATGTTTTTATGTTATATTAAATAATTTATTTTGTAACTAAAAATTAAATTAAATAAAAAATAATAATAAATCATTAATATTATTTTATTCTTATTAAAAAAAAAATATATAATAATAATAAAATAAGAAACTTACGTAAATAAAATAATAAAATTGGCCACCTACCTACGCGGTAAATCAAATTTATTGTTATATAATCAAATTAGTTTAATATATTAACTTTATAATTTTGTTTCATGATTACCGGTATGTATCTTATCTATCATACTTTAGTATCATTATAAATATAACGAAAACAAATATTATTATTATTATTATTATTATTTTTTTTTTAATAAAATTATTTTTAAACAAAAAACAGACGACGTTCCGGAAACGTCTGAGTCAATAAAAATGTCAACATTAACCGAACACGTGAACGACAGCTATGTTATTATTCAGGGTTGTGCGAAAGAAACGTTTTTCTCAGAATTGTTAGCTACGTAATTTGCAAGTTGCCTGAAAAGGGGAATGAAAAAAGATTTACATGTATACTTTCATTCTTCCTTGACTTCCCTTCTCTCATCTACACACCCTCCACTGTAAGGCGGTTGAGCCTTTAAAATCCTCCAATTTAATAACGACGAGACGAATGAATAGAATGTAACGTAATATAATGAAGCGCACTCCTCAACAATTACTATTTTGTCGTTGAACTCAATCAAGTAATCATAAATCCTACAACTTCATTTAATTCCATTTAAATATTTTAGTCGATAAAAATAATTAATTAATCATGAAACCTTGAAAGTTTAATCGAAAAAATGAATAATACTTAAATATACCAGCATATATACATCAATAATAATAATATATATTATAATGTATTAATTATAATATTAAAAAAATAAAAAATAAAAATATAATTTATATTTTTTAAGTTATTAATTATGTTAAGAAATCAAGTAGTTAAATGAAAAATAAAATCTTGTGTTAACAATAATAATAAAAGTAACTGCAAGAAGGAATGGGAATTTTAGAAATGTCACAATTTTAAATAGTAGAATATAAAGAATGGAAAAGATTTATTTATTTTTCATTTTCATACTATATTTATTCAAAATAATTTATCATCGATTTTCCAAACTTTGTACTCAATATGTTTTTCCAACACTTTACGTTTATGTAAGTACTGTTATTTAATATAATACTACTTGTATATTATTTTCATTTCAGGAAATCGTATCGTCACTAGACGTCACATCAAATTTATAACCTGATATTCGTAGTACTCATTCATAACTTGGATAAATTTTTCCTTTGTACAATAATAATAATAATATATTGAATGGTCCAAAAAACTTCTTGCAATAAAAATATTAAAAGCATAATGTTATTCGCCGAAAGTTGTAAATTCACGTTTTGAAGATTTTTCCTTTTATAACCTTTTATTTCAATATAATTAAAACAAAAATTATAAAATAAAAAAAAATTTTACTTATTTTTTCCTATTCTTGTTTTAATCAAAGAGAACGATAAAATGATAAATAATGATAATAATAACAAAAAACAATAATTTCTAGAATAATTCGAGCGAAAATTAAAATTCATCCGTTTTTCATTCATACCAATTTCTATTATGGGCAATCATAAATCATAAATTATACTTTTGATGCGACCTTGCACATATCGTAACATCCAGTATGCTATAATAATTTTATGAATACATAAGGATAATTTAGGTTTTGCCTCAGATGAAACTAACCACTTGTAATTGTATTGTAAAATTATTATAATAATATATTATTATATTTTCAAAATAAAGCATGGATTGGTAATTGTATTATGTGTACTCGTATAATATGATAGTATAATTTATAAGATTTCAAAAATATTATGCTATAATAATGTATTTATATAATAATAAAATTTGAAAAATCGATAGCAATTTAGCCATAAAAATCCATATTTTGAATGTTAAAGTAATATGCGTGGGTTAAATTCAATATTAGAAATCTAAATTTTTATTATTGTTTTAAAAAAAAAATTAGAAAAATTTAAATATATTTATTTGTAAAACTATTTGTGCATCAATGATCTAGTTTAATTATAACTTCTTTTTTTTTTCAATATAATTTAAAAAAATACAACGAACAGTATAATTAAACGTGAATATATTTTTTTGCTTTTTAACTTTTTGATGAATTGTAATACTACTATATTTTAATTCTATTCAAATGTCTGAAAGATATATTAACATTTTTGCATTAAAATTTAAAACATCTAAATTTAAAGTTTTTAATTAAAATAAGAATAAATATTTAATTTTTAATTGATCAAAGGAAAATAATATAACTCACAATCACCATTAGACGGCGTATTAGATATGCAATTTCAGTACATTTCTGTGTAGAAATATTTCTTATGTATTTTAACCGTGAAAGTAACTCATCGAGATAAAAATGTATTTACGATAATAATATTACAAATATTTAAATATTATTACAATTTATTTTTCTAATATTAATATGATATATTTTACAATATTTAAAACAAAACTGATAAAATTATTTTGTCCTTAATTTTTATTAACACATTATTATATTTTCTATTAAATTTATTAAAAATATTATATTGTTAATTGTTATTATAATAATTAACCAATAAACATAATACTAGAATTAAAAAAAAAAATAATATGTATTTATACTTAGGAAATCATTTCTATACAATATAATTATATTTTATTCCGTCAAAATATTTGTATAAAATATTATTTTTTTTTTTTTATAATTTTTTTTTTTTAAATCGCGTTTCTAATCCAATGGATGTGTTAGTATAACTTAGTACGACTCGATGTTATATTTAGAAATTAATTTATAGATACACATAAACGAATTTAAATCTGTTTCGAATACTTAAACAGTTAAATAAATATTTTTTTAATTATTCAATATGACAATTATTATATTCGATATTATTATTATGTAATATTACATTTAATAATAACATTTATAATTATATTTATCATTATTAATTTTAACATTATTTATTTATCATTTTTAATATTAACATTTTAATCGTATTTAATATTTTATAATAATATAATATATAACGTCGTGTATTTTATACGGATTAATTTCACGATATACAGTTTTAAGTACGAGTACAAATAACTGTATAGTTCCTGCGACGTTTAAAAGTAAAACAAAACGTAAATAAATCATTTAAAAACACAATTTTCGTCGCTTGTTATTAGACGAAAAACGTGTTTTTTTTTTGTTTTTTTTTTTTTTTTTTAACATTCCGAGTATTTACGTTTCGCTAATAAATAACATGAAACGACAAAAACTGAATATATTATAAACACGATATTATAACGTACGTATAGTTTAAAAAATACATTTAATTATTTCACTGTTGCGTTTTGTGATTCTTCGCCTTATCAATATTATGCGTGTATATACTATAGGAATATTACATTCAATCGGTTTGAAATGTCTAAAGAGAAATGTCAATTTGTAAAACGACTGAAATTAAAAAAAAAAAAAAAAAACAAAAAAAATTCAATATAATATACTCGTAGAAACTGGTGGGCGTGATCCCGTGATACGTACGAGTGTTATTTTGACGGTAAAAACATAAAATAAAAATAAAATAGAAGGCACTATTTTCATTTCCCAGATGGGCTGCTGGAATTTACGGTGACAAAGTTGAAAAATAAAATAGACGTACAAAGACAAAACTAATACTAAACGAAACGTTGAGACGTCGTCCCGGGAGTGCGATTTACTGTGTTTTCGTTTTTATGAGGTCGAGACGGTCGGAGAAGCGAACCAAAAATAAAAATGATAAAAACCAGCGACAAATGGGACGTGCGAATAACATCGAAGCTACGGCCACAATTTTCGAGGCAGAACGGTCACCCGGGAGTATTTCCTTCGGAACCAGCACATCGCCCCAACGATCTCGACGAACGAGATATGATTCTTACGCGTATAAGCACCAATTACGGCTCGTTTCTAATCCACCGTTCGTTATAAATAACTGCCTAGAAAATGCGTCGTTTAAGTAAAATTTTATATACTGGGCGGAAAGTAGTGAATTTAGAGCAATTGCCCATAGACGTTAAACGGGCCGAAATTGAGTAATTCAGCCTGTTATCAAAAAAAAGTAGGTACTCGGTAAAGATAAAAAAAAAAAAAAAAAACTAATATTTTATTTAACGAAAAATAATATCACAAATTACATAAATATTTAATTGTTTTCGGGCATTATAAAATAATATTAGAATACAGAAATTTAAATAATATTTTATAACGATTAGAAATCATATTTATTAACAATTTTTTTTTTTTAATGTGATTTTCTAAAAATAAAAAATAAAATAAAAATGATTGTCCTCATTGTACCTAGTAAATTTTTAAAATATGAAATCACTAAATTTTATCGTAAATGGAATTTAAGGATAATTATTTAATATATGGAGATAGAATTAAATAGAAAATACGCCAGTAAGTGAGATTTCTGTGTAGTGGGGTCAGAAAGTTTAGTAAACCAAAATTTATCTCGTGTTCATTGACTCTCCAATTTGCGTTTGTCATAAAGTGAAAATCCATCCATGTGTTGTTTGAATGTTCGTCATGAACTTTTCAAAAGCTTCCCTAAAGTCAAAACTTTATTACTTCTTTCATATTCTTTTTGATTCAATTCCTATATACTATTTCAACAATTTTTGTTATTTATTTACCATTTTTCTATAACGGAAATTTTTATCTATATTTTTCTATAGTATTAATTTTATAAAATATATTATTTTATTATATTGTATTTGTTCAACATACAATGCCATTTTTGTTTTTATTATTATTTATCATATTTTCTATCTTCAATCAAAATAAAAAAATAATATAATACGAAATATTCTGCATCTCATATTATAGTCCACAGTTATATTAATATTATTTTTTATATAAAAAAAAAATAAAAAAATAGTTGATTTTTAATGAAATCGTACTATTATTATCATTATTTGTACGCAATTAAATATAAAAAAAAAAAAAAAAAAAAATAATGACATTATGTTTCAGGAAATTTCGTTTAATTTTCCATTAAAATAATATAATAATTTACGTTTTGTCATTTTAAAAACAATTATCATTCATCTAATTTAAATTTATCGTTGTGTAAATATGAAAAATAAAAAACTGTTGTAAAAATACAAAGAAAATTGAATACAAAAAAAAAAAGTTCTATTATAATAACGTTTCTATTGTTTTATTTGTTAAAATGTATGATATAAATATAAGAATAACATTAAATGTATGCCCATTTTTAAAGAGAAACATAATAACATCATAATAATAAAATTTACCTGAAACATAATCGAGAATAATCCATTATACAATTTAATACAATGAATATATTATTATGAATTATATTGTAACTGGCAGTAAATAATCGATTATCTATATTAACCCTAAATCATTTTAATAACAATGTTGTCTAATTTGGGTTGAAATAATTTAAACCGATAGGAATACATCCGGTCCGTTTTAATCCAATGAAATTAACGTGGATCGAATGTAAAATATGATTTTTTAAATTTTCCAATTTCATTTTTTTTATATGTTTGAAAAAAATAATAAATATTTATATTAGTTTCTCTCTGTTGGTGTTGTAATCGATATCTAAATTATCGATATATATTTATTTATTTTTTTTTTTTAGCTTCAATTTTGTTTTAGTTCTTCCGGATATTATTGCTTGGTAAAATTAATATTTATTTTATAAGTTAGTTTTCGGTAAACGTCGTGATTTTTGACGTGTAATGTTGATTTTTTTCATTTCAATTACTATTCAAGATGCCAACGTGTCTAGAAATATTTCACCGTCGCACGCCGTCATCGTCACTGAACGAATATCGTTGGCGAAAACGTTTTGAACTCTGAACGGTACGATTCGACGACGATACAAGTCCCCCCGCAGGACTCGTTTGCCACCGGAACTGTTTGTTTGTTCATCAGTAGGGTTTTTATACGGGAGTTTGTCCGGTTACAGACCATTGGTCGCACGTCCATAAAAGTGAAACGTGTCCTGTCCGGCCGTAGAGAAAATAATGGCAATTGCGAAACGTGGAAAAAAAGTTTAAGAATTATAGAGACAAAGTCAATGGTGATAAATTAAAATGTCGTTCTCGCGGATCAACCGATATATTATTTTATGTTTATATAAGGTTTAATTTATTTTTTTATTATTATTATTTTTTACCGTGTCAATATTTAACACCTTTGATCATATTATTCGTAAAAATAACAGAAAAATATCGGTTAAAATATCGTACGATAAAGAATACGACGCGTTTATAAATGAGTATCGAGTCTTACGAATTACGTTTTAATTTACAATAGAACAGTGGTAATATATTTCTGAATTAACGATACGACTATGACGTTAATGGGGCAAAAATAAGTAATTATAATTACGCCCTTATGCCTTACGGGATAATATTAAAATACTATTTAAGTATTTTTAATGTCACGGTTACACGAGAACAGTATATAAAGTCATAAAAGTAATTTATTTAATAAATTACATATTTAGTGTATTGTAGATTATTTTCATCGATAACTTGCAATGTTCTATAATTAATAGTAGGAATACGATAAAATATTATAACGTGGTTTCTTTTTTTTTCCAATCTAAAAAATGAATAACCGATATTTTTTAATGTATTCGATGAAAATTAAAAAATATTCGTATAAAATTATAATTCGCCCTATTACTTAATTTAAATAATTTATCATAAAATTATCGTCGATCGGTTTTCAGCGTATTACATAGTACGTATTATAAAATAAAAACACATTTGTATTCATACAGGATTTATTTAAACGCGTATAAATATGTTCAAATATTGAATTTTGTATTAACATATTATATTCGAGTAAAACTTTCATAGACGGAATTTACATATTTATTCATCGGATAACATATATATTATATTACACAATTTTTACTTGAATACTATTTTTATTTTTTTCCGAAAGAAATGATAAAATACAACCGTATGCTGCAGAAAAAACTGCACGGCGTAAATTATTGAAAACAAATTCATAAACCGATCGTATACGAGCAAAAAAAAGAATTTAATAATGTTATTATTACAATAATTTATGAAATTTGTGATAAAATACCGATAAACGTTTAAAATGTCAACAATTTAAGTTTATTTAATTTTGAATATAACCGTATTTAGGTATATTATTGTATAAAGTTCAAATGATAAATTTAAATAGTTTACTTTACTTTTAGTTTAAAAACCTGCGCACGTTTAACGAATGATATAAATAATCTTTCTTTTCCAATGACAGACGTTTTATTGGATTTTTATGATCCAAAATAGAGTTTAACGTTGTGAATATAAAATGAAGTCATTGCCCATTTTAGACGTCGTTAAATTCGAGATATTATCGTAAACGATAGCAGCTCCATCGAAATTCTAATCGGACATTATATTATATTTGCATACATATTATGTCTAGTATAACGTTAAACCAGGCGTTAGTAATTCCGCGGACAGACACACTGAATGACGTGTTGTCGCACCAATACGTATTTTAAGATATAATAATACGTATCGTATCTATGTAAATATTACGTACATTATTCATTCGGTATTTTATATTTATTTTATATGTTATAACTTATGAATATATAAAAAAAATATACTTAATATATATTTTTTTTCAATTTTAAAATATTTTTACTTCTACTATTCTAATTTTATATCTGATTTCAAATTAGGAATCACGAATTCTCTACTTTACGAATTTATTATATAATAAATTTATAATAATATGTTATCCATCGATATCATCTTATCGGTAGTCATGAAAATTATCACAGCGTTAAAACAATGTGTTGCTGCTGTTCTGTTCTAATCAAATTCGTGGTATTAAAAACTCAATATGTAACGTGCCGTTTGGAACAAGTGTATATTACACGATATGCGTGTTATGTTAATATAAGATATTATGTGTTAAACAAACGGATTTGAAAAGTTCAAAAGTTTACATATTCATGACGCCGCCACGACTGCAACGTTGTTGTTAAACACACACGCCAGATCGTGTGCACTATAAAAACTTTTTTCCCAGAAATTGTGTAGGTACTCGAATCGTCTAGTGTAACAATAATAATAATAATAATAATAATAATAATAATAATAATAATAATAA